>CM040469.1:15228828-15240651 GCA_022758105.1 Pangasianodon gigas
TGTGTGTGTGTGTGTGTGTGTTTTATGGAAGTTACAGCACTCTTAATGACAGATTAAGATTCTGGCAGACTGTATCAGTCATACATCACAACACCAGCAAATGGATGTACCACAAATGGAGGAAATGGCCTACCCAGCAGCACAAATTAAAAATGAAATGGAGTGCAGCAGCCAAAGAAATATCACTTCACTTTCACTCGTTTCAGTGATGGTGCCAAGCTTTAAATGAAAGGAAGGGTGTGCATTTCCTGTGAGGCCCAGTAATTAGTAATAATTTCAAAGGCAAACATGAATGCTTTTTAATAGTTGAATAGAATGGCTCAGCTAAACAAAGCCTGATTCAGCTGCAGATTGCTAATCAACCAGTCAATCAGACTGCACATCCAAGAGCCTTTTGTAAGCATAAAGGTCATCAGTTAAAGTCTAGCCTCTTTTTTTCTGTGAAAGATGGGAATGGGGTAAGGTGGAAGATGGAAAGCAAAATGAAGTTTAAAGGTTTTACCCCAAGAAATCCACAATTTACAGTCAGAAATAAAATTTTGTTATTTACATTTTGACAAAGTCAAAAAGGAGATCAAAAAACAGGATAAGACAAAAGGAAGAAAGAAAATTAGGTAATACAAGGTCATGGTGCTTAGACTATATTACACTAGGTTTGAAGTTTACAGATAACACTCTCAGAGACAGAGGGATATTACCCAGATGCCTTAGTGACATTACATGAATCAGGTCTGAACTATTTCCAACTCTCCTATTCTTTGCAGAATACTCATGCCAGTTTTCTCTCTTTCTGTCTCACTCTGTCTTCTCAACTTTCTTTATCCCTCTCACTCTGTCTTCCCATCTATCACTTTTCAAAACTACAACATGACAGGAAGGAAGTGACAGTCATAAATTGCAAAAGCAAAAACAGTTCTGCTGATGCATCCTTGCTGAATGAAATAAACATATTCTATGCACATTCTGAAGCTAACATCCCAGAGCAACATTGCAGGACCATAACACCCAGGGAGGAACAAGTGCTAGAACTATCCACAGATGCTGTGAAGAGATGCCTGAGAGAGGTAAACACATGCAAACCTGCTGGCCCTGATAGAATTCCAGGACGAGCTTTAAAAGTATGTGCACAATAGCTGGCTGAAGTCTCTGCGGATATCTTCATCTTGTCAACAAAACTAAAGAGTTGATTGTTGACTTCAGGAAACGAATTGTGAACCACAAACCCATGGAATGGAACTGCTGTATAGAGAGTGGGAAACTTCAAATTCCTTGGGGTCCACATAACTGAAGACCTTTCTTGGACCTCCACGTCTCCACCCTCATCAAGAAAGCCCACCAATGCCTACACTTCCTCAGGAGGCTGAAGAAGACCAATCTACACCCTTAGATCCACAGATGCACAGTGGAGAGCATACTGACCAGCTATATCACAGTCTGGTTATGGTAACTCCACTGTGTCTGAACGGAAAGCTCTGCAGCGAGTGGTCTGAATAGCCGAATGCATCACAGGGAATGCATCACAAAAATAAAAGATATCTATGATAAGAGATGTCTGAGGAAAACCTTGAGCATCATCAGGGACCCCACACACCCCAACCATCACCTGTTTAATCTCCTACTATCTGGTATAAGGTATCACACCATTAAGTCACGCACAACCAGAGTGAGAAAGTTTTTTTTTTCCTAGGGGTGTACAACTGCTCATTCCCACGCACATACACAGTACTCATTACCTATTAGTTAGTCATCCACTACTCATACAGAACCAGATCTGCTTCTACTGTAATACTGTAGGTATGGCATATATGTTATCAGAACTGTGTAATATTCACCCCACTCTTAACAATAAGGTTCTACTGTTCTACAGCCCCTTACCTCAATACGTTGCCTGTTGTTTTGCACTGTCGTCAATGTCTTGTTTTGCTCTGTGTTGTCAATGCCTGGCACTTTAGTGTATTGTAATTGCTACATAGTACACCATACAGAACAGTGAGAAAGCTTTGCTCTACTGGATAATGACAATAACTGAATTATAGTTGAATTGAAAGAAATTATATTTTCAATCCTTTAAAGAAACCCGATAAATCTCTCAAATTGAAAAAGAGATTAAAGGCTAGTGTAAAATATAAAGACAAAAGAAAAGACAAAAGAGGAAGATTAAGCAAGAAGCATTAATGTGGAAAGATTAATCGAAATTAGAAGAACACAACCTCATGAACCCATGAACCTCATTTACACAACTAATCTAAAAATCACTGGAAAAATTAATCATTTAGACACAACTCATTAGACAAATCTCACGTCTCAGTTAATGCTATATAACTGTTTTCAAAATGATGTGTGATAGTACTATTTTGTGTTGGTGATAAACAAAGAAAGAAGTTAATAAATATTGCATTTAGAACAGAAAAAGGACTATAGACTAATGACTTGTCTTTCATTTTTTTCTGTATCTATATCTTTGTTACTGAAAGCCCTGCATGGTCTGTTCCTTGCTATTCAATGCAATAATTTTTAGCTCATTTAAATCCATTAAAAAAGCCATTTGATTATGAAGAATGCTTTAAATGAATTTTTTATGAAAGTGGTTTTACAGGGACTGAAAAAAACTGCATATTTCCCTCACATATCCCCACAAACCATTTGATTTCAGGTCCTTGCGAATTTGTACTTAGTAAAAAGCAGAGGGCTTCACTTAAAAACTTTAAATCATTCATTTAGTTACAGGTAAAATAAGAATGTGCATCACATAGGGAATATGAAACAGAGGTAAAGAATGTAATTAATAATGAAATCAGCAGCCTGTAAATATTGCCTACTGGTAAAAGAGGATTTGGCATTCTAATCTTCCTCCTTACACACATACACACACCCTAAGTATTATGGGAGCATGATGCAGTGTGTAGCACCTACATGTATCAATAAATTGCTCTGTTATTCAGAAGCTCTCTGACGCCTTATTGATTTAACTACAGCAGTGACTCTAAAACTGACATTAAAACTGACACAAATAAAATACATGCACAGATACAGCGAGACATTTAGCATTGTATACACAAATGTGCAAATCCCCATGCATACAGCCAATACATCTACACCCACTGACCCAGCCTGAAGAAGGACCATGAGTTATCAAAAGACAATCAGGTCATAAGAAAAGAAAAAGGAAGAGATGAGAGATGGGGAGAGGTAGTAAAATAGCAATAAGCAAATAATCCTGTAGATTAAACTGCTGTTTAAAAGACACAATCTGACAGTGTCATAAAAGACACTGTATATTCGTCTTTGCAAGCAAAATAGAAGCTGTGGAATATATATTTATTTAGGAATAAAATATGTTCAGATATAAACATATTAAAAATGTTTATATGTTTTTGGTGTTCGTGCAGGTTTGTATGTATTTCATGTCTTATGGAGTATAAACTTTAACTACTGGCTAGCATTTTATGTGCATATCAGGTATTTCATTATCAGGTGACATTACACCTTGGATAAGACTCAAATGCAACTCATCAATAAAGTTCAAGACAGTTGTCAGACATTTATACCACCTGAGGTGATCATTTGCTTCTAGAGTGTTTCAGTGTCACTGCACTGTTTGAATGTAATAAAACTTACTGTATTGTAAAGGATCTTAGTCAATAAGAAATAAATCAGTTTGCAGTGTCTCTTACAAACTGTTAACAAAAAGCCTTAAATAATTTACACAGTTTACTTATACTTTGGTCTTTTGCAATTGGCATGGCAACTTTTGTTTTTGTTCTAATTTGTATTGTGAATGGGTAATGTAAGCTTTCAAATTCTTATTTATATTGTTCAACAAAAAATTATTACCAAAATAGTGATTGAGAAATGTCAAAGGAAAAGGCAAAAACTGGCTGAAAAAACAACAGAAAATTAAAAAATCAAAAATAGCAAACAGCAAATTCCTGTAAAACCTTTATCAGTCATTTTGTAGAGTGATTCAGAGGCCTCCTGCCTCCCGTTTTCTTGCTTATCAACCAAAATCTTTCTACCCAGGGTTCTGACCAGTAGTGATGGCAGCATTGGAAACCAAGGTCTTGCTGGCCTGCTCAGGGCCACAAGTGACAGTCATGGTGCCTAGGAATCTATGGCTTAGTTGCTGAAATATGTACAGTGTGGAAAGAATCAGCGACAGAGAAGTGATACTATAGTAGATAGTGAGGTTAATCATGGGTTAGTGCATCCTGTCCAAGCAGGCTCTAAAGCTCTGCCAAAGATAACCACAGTCAGCAATATGTTGACTTGGCTTTAGCAAAGGAGTCTCCCTGTGCCTCACCAAACCTTTTCCAGCTCTGGGCTACCAGTTACAGGGGCAGACACCACTCTTCTGGATGTATGTGCTATCTTGACAGTATGTCTCCTGCACCATTGTACAGCTATGGCAGATGAGTTGTCCTCAGTGAGGCTAATTGTGCATGGGATGGGACCGCCTGACAAGATTCTGTGCAAGGTGAAGAGAGCTGATCCACCTCATGGAGCTCTGATGCTTGATGTAGTTGACTGTCACCATTTGAATGAAGCAACACATGCCCTCTGTGCCCCAGTGGCAACACTCTGCTCTCCAGCATGTAATGGAAGCATCCATGGTGCATTGTCTGATGAAGCACCGCTCCAAAGTGGACTCCTTTCATTAGAAAAGTCTTGCATCTCTAGAAAGCTAGAGCCTGGGCATCTCTCACTGAGACAATGTTCCCCTTTTTTGACATTTGGGGTCCAGCTCTAGGCTGATATAACATTTTTGAAAAACTTGTAGCTCCAGCAAGCCTGGCTGAATCTGAACAGCATAATAATGTCTGCTACATGTTGGGATGACAGGGTGGCCAGCATTTTCAGTGAATATTGCCAATGAATTGTTTGGCATTCCTTAGGGAGCTATTTTCTGAATTCACTGTGAGACTAAGTACCATAATATGTGGGAGAAGGGTGTCATGTTCCAATTTCTTTTGTCTTTTTTCCTTTGCCATTGTCACCTCTGGCTTGATCATTAGGGATCTAAATCTATATCTGGATTTCTATAAGCTGTTTTTTTGACAATGTCCATTGTTAAAAGCGCTATATAAATAAGACTGAATTGGGTTGAACTGAATACTATAGGTCTCGCTAGAAAAACTATAAACTGCAGGCATGTAGGTCCATCCTGACCTGCTCATGATAATCAGTTCATGTGCAAAATCCCCCTTTAAAGCTCTCAATAAAATCCTTGCACTGTTGCATAGTGAATTCAATGCTGTCAGTTGCCTAGCACCCTCAAATCCACCTTGGGCCACCATCATTTTAAGAGTGGCTGCCATGGCTAGTTAAGAGCCTGTCAGTAGTGCCTGTGAGCAAGCAGGGACTGACACAATTTCGGTCATTAATGAGGCCAGAGTTGAAAACTGCAATTCAACTGCTAGGCCATTATCATTTTGGAAGAGTCTCCCAGACATGGCTGTAGACATAGCATCCTCACGCTACTTTGATGAGGGGCAAGGAGGATAACTAGTTTGCCATCTAGCACTAGTCCCTGGACAATAAGGAGGACTCAGTTGAAGGACATGAGCCTCTGAATCATCAGTTTCAACTCAGCCATGTCCCACTGTCACAAGCTGTTGAGCAGATAGCTCCAAATGGTATACATGTGGTCTGGCATGTGACAGGTCTGACAGGGATTTAAAAAAAAACAGATTTCACAAGATACATAGTCATTTACCAAATTCTCCCGGAAGAATCCCAGCAATCCCAACATAGAACCTTATGGAGTTTCTTAAAAATACTCAACTTATAAAGCTCTGGACAGACAATAAAGAATGAAAGGAGACAAGGAAATTAGTCCAAGATAAAAATAAATTTTGTAACAAGATTGGCTCAACAGATTGTGAGGATCTGCATGTGAAGGTTGGATTTTGCACAGGTGACATCTCATGAACACCTAAAAGGAACAACTGACAGCTTGACTATAGAGTGTGATTAAGGATGATAGTCTTGTAGAATGCTAGTGGACAAGTAAAGGTGAGCATAATAATAGTGTTATAGACTTTAATATATTGAGACATGCTTTAATTTTACAGCTAAATTTAAAGTTGGTTTTTTTTTCAAATTTTTTAAATATTTCAAGTGCTTAATTTGATTACATAAGACAAAGTGGAAATAATAGTTGAATGAGCAAATTCACAGAGTAGAGAAAAGGAAAATGAAGAGTACAAGTGTTAAAATTAAAAACAGATTACACTAAGTTGCTGTATATGTTATATACATATATGTTGCTATACCATGAATGAGGCATTTACTGAGGCATCTCATCAGTTCTTCTGTCTCTTTCAGAGCATAAACCTCATGTGTTAAAGAGAAGGTATGGTGTTGAGAGGGTGCTGTTAGGGAAATAGGCCACAATCTCAGGGCACTCTACAGTCATCCATCATTGTAATGCACCAATGTGCTCTCTCTCTCTCTCTCTCTCTCTCTCTCTCTCTCTCTCTCTCTCTCACACACACACACACACACACACACACACGTTTCTCAATACTGGAAAATACTGTGTCGTCCAGAATTTGGATTGAATCTGAATGTTTCAACTGTGCAGGTAATCTTTCTCCTTTTATTATACACTAATTAAAGTCTAGCCCAGAGATAAGTGTAGGATGAGAAGAATCCTACTGTAAGCTCAGTGATTGTCTCCCTCACACACTTCTGTAATATTTCCCTTGACCAAAGTCCTACTGACTGCAAATTTTATCTAGATATTTATGAACCTTAAACCAAGCTAAATGTAATCATTCCTTTACAGTGAAGTCTTGAGGGTCTTTTAGATTTTCAAAGAAATGCTTTTTTTTTTAAAATTAAAATTAGCTTTTTTTTTCTAACATAATTAGAAAAATGTCAGTGAAGTTGCTGTTGTTGTGAAGACATTTGATCTCAGTTAAACCGAATATACACACGCTTCTAGTTGTGGTTATCCCATGAAGGTTTCTTGAATTTCCACATCATTTCTTTATTTCTCCCTCTCCTTACCTATTAATCTTTTTAGTGCCCCATAGATATATTTTAATAATACTGAATTACACAATTTAAACATTTAAACATGTGCTTTTTTCCTTTTCTTTTCTTTTTTTTTCTTTCTTTTTTTTTTTTTTTAACCATGCAGTCTTTTGCAATGTGAGGTGAAGGGCTTACTGGCCATGATTGTGGCTGTGATATTCAGGAGAGGAGAATGCAGGAAAGAAGAAAGTTGAACATACATTCTATCAGAGGTGAAGGCAAGCTCCTTGTCAACACTTTTAGGTCACAAGCTTCACACATTTGGCATGAGCTTGTCAGTGAGAGGTGTTGTTTGTATACACTAGATTCATACAAACTCATTTTATGCACTCAAGCTTAATTACCATGTGTGAAAATGCTGAGATGATGTGCAAATAAGAAGTTAAATATAGCAGAACAAAAAGGGAATGCATGCATTTACTTGTAATTATACTGCACATGTATTGATGTTTTCCATAGTGCAATATTTTAATACTTATGGCTAAACCTTATCCTAAGTAAACAAAATTAAAAAAAATGGAGATGATAAGTTTGGGGTCATACAGAACATTAGTTGTCTCTATAAAGGATTAAACAAACAAAAGTCAGATTCTGACACATTTCTGATGATAAGCATAAATAGATTTAACATCATATAACTCGGAAAATAAGCAAACATTTACCCAATCATGGATAAACTAAAACCTTATTTTGCAATCTTCAAAGATATTGTTTTCCCTCCATGATATGCAAATCAGTTCTTTTGAAAAGGCCAGAGATAGATCGCCCAATTCATAATTCAACACTGCCGCCCATGGATGGCCCTCTCGAATAACTGAACCAATGCACAATCCCTCTAGTCTCCCTTTCCATCCCTCTCTCTCTGTTTCCATGGAAACTGTTTTCAACGTGGAGAGAGCAACGTGGCCGGATATACTAAATGATATTTCCCAGCATACATTGCTGCTGATGGAGGGAGCTCCCACTGGGTGGTCCAGCATAACAATGAGTTCAATGAGTTGAGACTCATAGTAATTGTCATTGGTTACCCTATGTGAAACCCCTACACATGAATTTATTTAGAAAACACTGAGCTCATACATCATTGCCTTTTCCAATAGTACTTCAGTGTATGCTTGACTCCAGATATACATGGCATTGCTATGTGAATATATTAATATTACATCTTACATATTATTATTCATAATACACGAATACGATGAATTTTCAAAGGCTAATCTGCCATTAAACCAGTCACATCTACAGGGTGTCCCAAAAGTCTCCATATATACCAATCAGCCATAACATTAAAACCACTGACAAGTGAAGTGAATAATATTAATTAGCTCGTTACAATGGCACCTGTCAAGGTGTTGGATATATTACGCAGCATGTGAACAGTCAGTTCTCGAAGTTGATATGTTTGAAGCAGGAAAAATGGGCAAGCATAAGGATATGAGCGACTTTGACAAGGGCCAAATTGTGATGGCTAGACGACTGGGTCAGAGCATCTCCAAAACAGCAGGTTTTGTGGGGTGTTCCCAGTATGCAGTGGTTAGTACCTACCAAAAGTGGTCCAAGGAAGGAAAACCGATGAACGTGACACAGGGTCATGGGTGCCCAAGGCTCACTGATGTGCGTGGGGAGCGAAGGCTTGCCCGTCTGGTCCAATCCCACAGAAGAGCTACTGTAGCATAAATTGCTGAAAAAGATAATGCTGGCTATAACAGAAAGGTGTCAGAACACACGGTGAATCTCAACTTGCTGCGTAAGGGGCTGCGTAGCCACAGACCGGACAGAGTGCCCATGCTGACCCCTGTCCCCTTGGCCTCCAAATTCCCCAAGTCTGAATCTGATCGAGCATCTGTGGGATGTGCTGGACAAACAAGTCCTATCTATGGAGGCCCCACCTCGCAACTTACAGGACTTAAAGGATCTGCTGCTAACATCTTGGTGCCAGATACCACAGCACACCTTCAGACGTCTTGAACTGTTTTGGTGGCACAAGGAGGACCTACACCTACACCTACACAATATTAGGCAGGTAGTTTTAATGTTATGGTTGATCGGTGTATAGGGGACTATATATGCCAGCACCATGTCAGTTGTGCCTTCTTCAGTGGATGTTCGTAGACGTCCACTTCTCAGTTGGTCCACAAAGCTTCCTGTCTTTTTGAATTTGTTTATAAGTTTGGCAACAGTGTCGTGTGTGATGTGCTTGCCATGTTTCCTGTTAAAGTCCATCGCTATGCATTATATTGTGCGCTATTTTGATGTTTCCATTGTTTTATATATATATATATATATATATATATATACACACACACACACACACAGCAGCGCAATGCATGGTTGTTGGTGCCAGATGGGCTGGTTTGAGTATTTCATAAACTGCTGATCTCCTGGGAATTTCACACATAACAGTCTCTCTAGTTTACATAGAATAGTGTGAAAAACAAAAAACATCTTGCCGGAGTACCTGCTTGCACTCTGCATGCAAAGTACATTGTGCTTAACCATTAGAGGACAAAAGCTTACCTAATAATCTCTTCCTCTCTCTCCATCTCTCTCTCTCCCTCACTCTCTGTCGAGCTACACATGCTACTTCTGAGACGCCAGTGATCCTGACCCCTTCTGCTTCTCCTCGCTGCCTGACCCATCCTGATGCACCTTCTGCTCCTCCTCGCTGCTTGACCCATCCTGATGCCCTACTTCTGGTTGGAGTTCTCATCGGTTGAGTTCGCTCGCTGCTGCTGGGGATGGCCCCATATGGACGGCCTGAAGAACTGTTTGGATTGCTGGGGATGGTGCCACCTGGGGGCTGTGGAGATGGCTTGGGGATCACATATGGGGAGCTGTACTGTAATGGCTTGGGACTGCGATTGCTGTAGTGGCTTTGGGGCTGCAGTTGCCACGAGCAGCTTCGAACTCAGGACTCCATCAGTGGACAGTGGATAGATTTTAACCAACTGGACTTCTTGCGAAAACTGTGATGAATTTATTGGTTGCACAATTGCACTATTTGTCCTTATAGTACACAATAATAGAAGGGATTTATTTATAATCGCACTATCCGTTGCACCCAGATGAGGATGGGTTCCCTTTTGAGCCTGGTTCCTCTCAAAGTTTCTTCCTCATATTGTCTCAGGGAGTTTTTCCTTGCCACCGTCGCCTCTGGCTTGCTCATTAGGGATAAATTCACAGTGATAAATTCAAATATTTACAATATATTTTTGTGAATCCATTTATTTCTGTAAAGCTGCTTTGTGACAATGTCCATTGTTAAAAGCGCTATACAAATAAAATTGAATTGAATTGAATTGAATTTTCCTCTGACTTCTCTTATCAACAACACATTTCCAACCACAGAACTGTTGCTCACTCAATTGTTTTTCGCACTATTCTCTGTAAACTCTAGAGACAGCTGTGTGTGAAAATCCCAGGAGATCAGTTTCTGAAATACTCAAACCAGCCCATCTGGTACCAACAACTATGCCACGATGAAAGTGACAGAGATCACATTTTTTCTTCATTCTGATGTTTGATGTGAATGCTACCTTAAGCTATTTGACCTGTATCTGCATAATTTTTTGCATTGTGCTGCTGCCGCATGATTGGCTGATTAGATAACTACATGAATGTGGAGGTGTACAGGTGTTCCTTATAATGCGGATGGTGAGTGTATATTGTAATCAGATGTATGTTATGCAAACCCTCTATTGTGTCACACTTAAATCCCACTCCAGGAATTTGATGGTGAGTACAATAGCTGGTCTTTTCCAAATGAGTAATTAAAGAGGTAATGGCTGAGATTGGAAAGTTTTAAGAATAGCACCGTGCAGGTTTGGAGAGAAGTAGAAAAGACTACAAGTGTGGTGGCAAAAGAAGTGAGCTAAAATGGAGTGATTAGCCAGGACTGAGAACCCACTTACTGTACAGTGTATGAGTGGTGTGTAGGCTGCAATTATCTGTGGTTCTGAGAGTCTTGGCAATTTGGGCATCCCACACAGGTGCATTAGCAAAGGGACTGAAGTAGGTTTTAATGAATTTTAGCATGCATATACTGCATTTGATAAATGAAGATTCAGGAGAGCAGAAGGAGAGTATCACTTAATTCCATAAATGTTCAGACAGTAGTACACATCCCACTGATTAATATATAGATATGCATCTATGGAGACTAAGTTTGTTAAGAACTCCAGTGTGTGAATGCAAGAATTTCAAAAACACTCAATACCTACAGTTCTAGATCCTTCACCATCAGCTTTTATATACTGTCTAAACATACACATCCCATTTTCTATCACACCAGCTAGAGGCTAAAAGCACACAAATAAATGTGGTGTGTGTGTGCGTGTGTGCGCATGTGAGAGAGAGAGAGAGAGAGAGGCAGAGAGAGACAGAGAGAGAGAGATTCAGTGGTTGCAGAGGACCGAGATATTTCATAGAGGGCATCAGCATTATTCTTCGGCCAGACAGTATAGATAAATGTGTTTTGCCTACTTTTGAGAAAAATGTGGATTTTTAGGAGGAAAAGTGGGAGACACAAGACAAAGGCTGCTTCTGTTGCATCATACACTGCCTGGCCAAAAAAAAAGTCGCACAAGCTAATATTTTGTTGCACTGCATTTAGCTTTGATTACGGCACGCATTCGTCCTGGCATTGTTTCAACAACCTTATGCAACTTCACAACATTTATTTCCATCCAGAGTTGCATTAATTTTTGGCTGAGATCTTGCATTGAGGACAGGAGAGTCTAACCACTCCGTAAAGTCTTCTCCAGCACATCCCAAAGACTTTCAGTG
>CM040469.1:15240751-15255148 GCA_022758105.1 Pangasianodon gigas
TTTTACAAAGGTCATTGTCTCAAAGCAGCTTTACACAAACAAAGTAAAATGAAGTGTGTGTGTGTGTGACGTCTCTGATGAGCAAGCAGGGCGACGGTGGCAAGGAAAAACTCCCTGAGATGGTGATAGGAAGAAACCTTGAGAGGAACCAGACTCAACAGAGAACCCATCCTCATATGGGTTTACACTGTAGTGCGCGTGTGTGTAGTGCATTTGTGTAGTCCATAGAAAACAGCTGAAGCGTCTTCGTGGCAGTGTGAAGCATTGCCGGTGGACAGGTCCAGAGTGAAGGGGGGGGAGGTCTGGGAAAGCTTCCCACTAGATTTTGTAATGTGCCCATTCTGACAGTCTGAAGGCTCTGATGTCAGGTAAGGTGACG
This sequence comes from Pangasianodon gigas, assembly GCA_022758105.1. Taxonomy (NCBI): domain Eukaryota; kingdom Metazoa; phylum Chordata; class Actinopteri; order Siluriformes; family Pangasiidae; genus Pangasianodon; species Pangasianodon gigas. The sequence goes on from CM040469.1 coordinate 15,241,131, forward strand.
AGATGGTGAGAACCCAAAAGCAGGGTGACATATGACGAGGTTCTTGAATAATGGTGAAAATTTTATTGCAAAGGCCAAGGTCACAAACTCCAGAAATCATCTTTGTGTGTCCAGGTCAGAAACCATGCAAAGGCATAAGATGGTTCAGGGCAATCCAAAAATCAAAACATACAAACAGTCCAGTTCACAGAGACAATGTGAACACAGTGATTAACAAAAAGCAGCTGATTGTTTGGGAGAAATTGAAAGACAGAAGAAGTTAGCTTGCTAATAATTATCTTCAGGTGGTCAACATAAACAAAAGCACATGACATAATAAACATAAACACATAGTGAGGCAAAACAACACAACAAAAGACCCACAGTGACAGACAAGCAGGCAGAAACAATGATCAATCAGAAGCAGAAATACTGACAGTACCCCCCTCCTTAGGAATGTCTCCCGCTGTTCCCTGCTGGATGATCAGGACAGCCTTGATGGACCTCTTGAATGAGGTCCTTGTCCAGGATGTCCAGGACTGTATCCAGTAATGTCCAGAATTTCCCAGTCCACAGGTATTGCAGACATCCCACAACCCATCAAGAATCTAGGAGGTGGCAAACCATGAAGGCAGGCTGACCATCAATGATTCTGGGAGGTGGTGAGGGGGTTTGGGGTAAGGGTGGAGGTCACAACTGGACACAAGAGGGAATCATGGCATGTGTGGTTTATCCTCATGGTTCAGGGCAACTGAAGCTGGTAGGTCACAGGATTGATTCTCCAGACAATCTTGCAAGACCCACTGAAGCAAAGAGCCAGATTTGAGGAGGCCAGGCTGAAACAAGGGGGCAGGACTGTGATGGCGGTTGGCCTGGACCTGGGACAGCAGAAAGACCCAAAGCAGAGCCCCTTGAGCTCTCCTCCATGTCCTTCTGCAGCAGCATATGAAAAGTTGTGCTGAAGGGACACCCGCCTCTGGTTCTTATGGAACAAGTTCAGTTGGTACCTGAACTGGCATTCAAAGGGAGACATGCCTGTTGCCAAGCTGCAGAGGGTGTTGTGGGCATACTTGGCACGTTGGACTGGGGATCGGATCCCGAGGAGAGGCTGGCTGTTTAATCAGCTTGCAGAATGCCCTCGAAAACTGTGAGGTGAACTGTGGCCCCAGATCCAAAATGTTATCTAAGGGGAGTCCATAGATTTGGAAAACATGATTGATTATTAGTGTGGCAGTCTCACTGGCAGTGGGCAATTTTGTCAATGGTATGATATGGCAAGCTTTAGAAAATCTATCAACTACAACTAGCGATTCTTGTACTAGATGCAGACAGGGCAGGTGGCCACGAAGGAGTCCAAATATTTCCTCATGGTGGGCCACCAGAACTGTCTTTGAATAAACTCCTGGGTCCTGGTAGTTCCTGGGTGAGCCACTAGCTGCAAGGTGTGACCCCACTGAAGGGGTCCTTGGAGCGAACAGACCTGGGGACAAACAAAGTGCCCAGGGGAGCAGCAGCTGTGTGGGCTTTCTGCTGGGCAGCTTTACAAACAATGGTTCCAATTTCCCAGCAGACTGGAGCCACAATTCTTGAGCTCGGGAGGATTGGTTCTCTTTGGTTTAACCTTCTCTGTGCAGGTTAAAGTGAATGCTTGGGAGAGGGCATCAGGCTTGGTATTCTTGGACCAAGGCCAGTCAGACAATATAAAATCAAAATGGCTAAAAAGTCTTTTTGCTTGTTATTCCAAGATATATTCCAAGTTCTTACGATCTGTCCATACTAAAAATGGATGCTGAACATCCTCCAGCCAGTGCCTCCAACCCTCAAGGGTTAATTGGTTAATTTGGGGTGAAAAATAAAGCAACTCCCCTCGCTGTCTCCCTCTCTTTTGCTTACAAACTAGTTTAAACATTGGTTCGTAACAGGGGGCAGCGACTGAGCTGAAGCGTCTAATAAACTGCCTATAAATGATGGCAAACCCCAGGAATTGCTGAGTCTCCTTGACTGATGAAGGTGAAGGCCAGTCGTGAATAGTATGCTTCTTCTTGGAATCTATCTGGACACTTCCCGCCTTGATCACAAAGACCAAAAAAGAGACCTCGTGCACGAAACTCACATTTCTTGGTCTTAATGAATAAACTGTTCCACAGAGATGCTCAAAAACATCATGCACATGTTGAACATGTTTGTAAAGGGACTTTGAGTAGATCGGGATGTCATCGAGATAAACAAAGACAAAGCAGTTTAGCATGTCCTGGAGAACATCGTTAAGAGTGGCACTCTCAGCTGTCAAGGTCTGGCAGTCAGGGCTCAGCATCTGATGGGGAAGCACTGGTACTGACCACTGATGTTGCAGCTAACATCCCAAAAGGTGGAACAAGGGCAGGCAGCTGTAAATGCTTGAGTTTAGTCTAAGAATGAGGCAACAAGTCAATGGGGAAGTCCAAAGCATTATCCAAAATCCAGGAAAAGGTCAAAGAACACAGAGGCAAAAATAATCCAATACTTGACTTGATAATACTTGACAAGATTTAAATCAACAGGGGCACACAATGAACATGAGGTCTTAGCAAGGAACAGACAAAAGACAAGGGTTTAAAAACACAGGTTTATTAACAAAAATGGTAGCTGATTGGTTGGGAGAAATTGAAAAACAGGAGAAGTTGGCTTGCTAATAGTTATCTTCAGTTTTGGTAGTGGGATAAATGGCAGGGGGCAGGGACTAGAAACACATGGGTAACATAAAAGCACATGGCACAATAAACAGAAGCACTTGGCAAAGCAAAACAAAACAAAAACAGACCCACAGTGAAAGACAAGGAGGCACAAACAGTGATCAAGCAGAAATACTGACAATGGAACACCAGTGCATCACAGAGCGCAGAGTCAGCCATGATACGGTGACCCTGGAGCAAATAGGGTTAAGGGTCTTGTTCAAGGACCCAACAGTGGCAGCTTGCCAGTGCTGGGGCCAGAACCCCTTCTGACCAGTAACCCAGAACCTTAACCACTGAGCCACCATGAAATACTAGATAATTTGACTAAATTCAAGATAATTTCACCTGAACCAATATGTAACAGGAAGTGTTCTTGTGTTAGTGAGACCATTTCATGTCTACTGTTATGTCTTATGTTGATATTTAGACAATTAAATGGCTTAAAAATCTCATAAAAAAGTTAAGTGCTAAGTATAAGGGCACAGGGCATTGTGTGAAGTGCAGAGAAAACTGTTACTGCTAGGTCTCTCCCCTCACACACCTGTATTTATCTAAAGTGAGGAAATAGGCAGATAAAAGCATAGCATTGACAAACAAAAGGAGATAAAAAATTCAAACAAAAGAATAAAAAACAATAAAACTAAAGCAGTAAATCGGTTGGAGGTCACTCGCTACTGCTGGGGGTGACCCCGCGTGGACGGATTGAAGATTGGGATTGCTGGGGATGGTGCTGCTTGGGGGCCGTGTGGATGTCTTGGGGATCTCATATGGGGAGTTGTACTGTGATGACTTGGGACTGTGATTGCTGTGGTGGCTTTGGGGCTGCGGTTGCCGCAAGCAGTTTTGCACACAGGTCTCCATCAGTGGACAGTGGATAGGTTCAACAAACCAGACTTCATGTGAAAACTGATGAATTTACTGGTCGCACTATTGCACTATTTGTCCATGTAGTACACAGTTATAGAAGGGATTTATTTATAACTGCACTATCCATTATCACCCACATGAGAATGGGTTCCCTTTTGAGTCTCGTTCCTCTCAAGGTTTCTTCCTCATATCATCTCAGGGAGTTTTTCCTTGCCACCATTGCCTCTGGCTTGCTCATTGGGGATAAATTCGCACATTTACAATTTATTTTGATTCAATTTAATTTGAATGTATTTATTTTTGTAAAGATGTTTTGTGACAATGTCCATTGTTAAAAGCGCTATACAAATAAAATTGAATTAACTTATACACTCTCTGTTTGAATAACAGACATTACCAAGCCTTTATATTGTCATAGTCTTTCTGGGTTTGATCTTGTTTCCTTGTTTTTGTTCAGCTAGCACAGCTCTGCACCATGGCAGCAGCTACACTAGCTCCTCTGGCACCAACCTCCCTATCTACTTTCTTGCTCAGTTTGCGGCAAGAGAAATATGCTGGCAGTCCTACCGGATGCAAGGGCTTCGTGTGCCCTCAATTTTTTGCATATTAGCTGCTGGAAGCAGCTGGAATAAACTGACTCTCAAGGCTGCATATCATCAGGGCTTCAATGCTGAAAAGAGGAGAAACTAGGACTGCCCAGGTCCCAGAAATCCACACCAATGAGCCCATGCAACTCAGCCAGGTCAGACTAACCTCAGTGGAATGCCAAAGGTGTCGAAAGGAGAACTGTGCTATTACTCTGGCAGCCCCCAACACCAAGTAGCACACTTCTCCTCTAGACCGCCGGTCAAGGTTCCACCACCAAATCATGAGCATGCATCCTCCACATGTTGCTCCCACACAGTGAGTCCCTCCAGATTCCTCTCACAACCTAATTTTGTATTACCGGTTTAGATAGCTCTCTCAGGGAATGTCTGTCCTGTTTCAGCTCTAACTGACTCCACCTCCAATGGAAGTTTCATCAACAGTGCCCTCGCCGAGAAGCTCCAGCTACTCCTTCAGCCAGTCCAGTCCATCACCCACTGCACCGAACCCATAACTCTTCACGTCAGCACCATAAACAAACATTTCTTCTAGTCATGATCACCACCAAGTTCCCCGTGGTGCTTGAGTTCCCATGGATGCAAACCCATGACCCTCAGATTTCCTCAAAGGAGAGAGAAATCATGTGATGGTCTGTGCATTGTCATTCCCATTGCCTCCAAATTCCATCAGTCTGCACAGCCATGGAAAGCCCAGAAGTCACAAGTATTAATTCCCCCTGAATACCACACTTTCCAAGAAGTCTTCAGCAAAGTCAAAGCCAGGGGACTACTGCCACACCGCCCTTGTGCCATTGAGCTCCTGGTGGAAGCCACGCCCCCTCACAACCGCATTTACCCCTTGTCCACCAAAGAGACTCAAGCCATGGATGAGTACATTGAAGAGGCCCTGAAACAGGGGTACATTCACCCCTCAAAGTCACCAGTTTCTGCAGGCTTCTTTTTTCTGGAGAAAAAAGGCCTTGCATAGACTATACTACTATATACTGCATCATGCCATATAGGCTATCTTCAGAGCCAGCAATTTTCCAGTGTCTGATTACTGACATCTTATGGGGAATTCGTCATAGTGTATATCAACAACATCCAACAACATCAACAAAAAGGTGCTATCCAGGCTTCTTGAACATCAACTCTACGTAAATGGGGAAAATGTGAGTTTCATGTATCTTACATCACATTTCTTGGGTACACCAGAGGGTGTTTATGGACCAGTACAAAGTCACTGCTACATCCTGATCCCTCCAAGCCCTTCACAGTGGAGGTGGATTCCTCAGACACAGGGGTGGGGGCCATCCTCTTGCAAAGGTTTGGAGAAAAACCTAAGCTCCACCCAGTGGAATTCTTCTCCAGGAAGTTGTCCCTGGCTGAACGAAATTATGAAATCAGTAAAAAGGAACTCCTGCTGTGAAGCTGGCATTAGAAGAATGGCTTCACTGGTTGGAGGGGGGCACTTCATCCATTCATGATTTTCACAGACCATAAGAACCTCGAGTCAGCCAAGGCCATTCAGCCAAGAGACTGAATTCCCACCAAGCACACATGGCCCTATTCTTTGCCCAGGTTCAAGTTCACTATCTCGTATCAACCAGGGTAAAAAAAAAAACAAAACAAAGCTGACCCCCCCGCCATATATACCCAGCCCCTCCCAGAGAAACCTCCGAAGAATGCATATTTGATTTTGATTCTTTCACAGTCACGCTTTTAGGGGCCATAATGTAGGATGTCGATAGAGAAATAGAAAACAAACCAATGCCCAATGGGGATAAAGTATGTGCCCTCTCACCTCCACGACAAGCTGATCACGTGGGCTCACACCACCCCTGCTACCGGACCCCAGCACTCACAGAACACACCAACTAATCCAGTGCAAATACTGGTGGCCCCACATGCTCTAAGACATCCATAGGTTCATCTCTTCATGTTCCATCTGTCCCCAAGCCAAAGATCTTTGCACCCTGGCCACGGGAAGACTATTCCTTCTACCTACACAACAGAGACGGTGGTCATACTAAGCTATCGACTTTGTCACAGATCTCCCCTAATCGCAGAACAACACAGTCATCATAGTGGTTATCAACCATTTTTCTAAGTCCCTTCATCTGCTGAGATTATTTGTTTATAGAGGTTGGTAAGGACCACACAATTGTTATTTAGGCCCTGTTAATGTGAATCTTAATGATGTTCATTATTTTTTTCTTTAACTGATTTATAATAACTACCTTTAAAAATCTCAGTGATCACTATGCAGGAATAAACATTGAATGGGATGCTGGCCCATTAAAGAGGCATCTAACAAACATACACACATTCACACCTAGGGTCAAATTTAGCATAGGCAAACCATCTACTGACATGTGGAGAGGTGGAACCAAGCAAAATTATGAAAATATTAATAAACACAATTTTTTAATAAACAGAACAAAACATTAATAAATTAAATAATAACTTAATCAAAGGCTTTTGGCAAACTGGATTTGAGAATTCAGCAGCAATGTGGTATAAATGTAAATATCATACTCCAGCAAGAGGCAATATGACTTTTAATTTTTATCAATTAGTGATGCAGAATTTGAAAAATCCTGGTGCTAAACCAGGGAGCCAGAATATAATATAATAACATGCAAATTGTGAACTGGCTCTATTAACTATCCTGTTGCTGTGTATGCACATTTTACATTAACTACAGAGGTGTAGCACCTTCAATACACAATGCCACAATATATTGGGCACAAACCATGTTGCTTCAGGTTTACAGGTAAAACTCCACTTAGCCCGAACGGAGTCACAGAGCTTTGGGCTCATAATACAAAGTTTCAGGTACTTTAGAAACTTACAAATGCACGACACAAGCTTCAGTTACTTTAGAAAATTACAAAAACACAACTTACCAGATGAACACAGATTACCTTGAAAGTTTACAAACACAGACCTGCATAATTTTCAATTACTTTAGAAACTTTTCAAACTTATAAGCCTTATTCCAATACAGCTCCGTTAACACAGTACTTCAGGTCAATTCAGTTACTTTACTATCTCACCAGAATTACTTTTTAATTTAATCAAATTTTACTTCAAGGAAGTTACAAATTAATGTAAAGTGACCAGTGAATGAAAGTGTGTGGAAGATTAAACCAAGCACTGCTGGTAAACTGCTAAACTAGTTTTTGTCTGTGAGTATGAACACAATTACAGTGTATAATAAAAAATAAACAAATAAGGATACAGAGTACAGGAAGGACATCAACTGATTAGGAACAGAAAAGACAATATGTAAATATTTCTCAGAATAAATATTTACTCACTGTAACTGTAAAATGTGGTTAAAGTAGCTTTTTATGAGCTTTACATGCTCTGACAGAGTAAAAAAGACACACTTTTTAGACAGTGTCCATGTTTTTTCCCCCTACTTTGCACATCAAACGAGGTGGGAAATGACTACTTGCAAATTATCACTTACCAGGCACCACAAACGCAGCCAATGCCCTAAGCTGATTGCCATTCCATGAGTGCTGATATAACAGTGCTTGTACATTTCATACATATCATTCTGCTTGTCAGTGTTTGCAACATAAAATTCCAGTTTTAGCAATAGTTCGAAATGTTGCTACACTTACTATGTGCTGTCAGTCAGTCTGTGTGTTGCATTGCAAAACGCAGCACTCTATCCAGCAGAGGCTTCTTTGGGAACTATTTTCATTGACGAAGCAAAAATAAATAAAATATTTGCCCATGTTTTGTCTGATTTGTCAGTTACAGTTATATTAATTTCTTATTTACAGAACCGTGGTATAAAAGCAAAGTCACACTCGCAATCATGCTTTTGTAGTGGATATCAGCATGGCTGTGATTATGTACAGCAGGTACAGCAGCATTGTTGCTCATATTGCTTAAATGTAGAATTGAAAAAGTATTTGTGTGTGCGTGTGTTTTAGCATTTAGTAATAACCAAAAATGAGTAGCTGTCCTGTGTAGCACAGCATTCATTCAAATAATACAAGGCTAACTATGTCAAACAGTGAATGGTCACATTAGGTAAGATGGTACAATGTGTGTGTGTGTGTGTGTGTGTGTGTGTGTGTGAGTGAGTGAGAGAGAGTGAGAGACCTGGTGGACTATGATTAGCCTGAGACTGTGGTCTTGGCCTTGTCCTACGCTTAATTCAACATGGCTCTTATACACAGTCCCTGGAGCAAACCTAATAGTATTCATCATATAAACACCAAACATTTCAGACAAAAGTGCTACTTAACTACATTTAGGGGTTCAAGTGCAAGTTCAAGTCTGAAACCTTATTGTTTTTGTAGGGATTATTAGGGAACAAGCACTGCAGGTGTGTAGGGACCTATTGTAATTGTTAGTCTTCTTCTTCTGCTCTTGAGTCTATGGCAGCCCATAGAATAGTACATAGGAAAGTTATGAAATTTGGCAAACAGATAGGGGACAGTCTGAAATGTTACCCTAGCAAATTTGGAGTTGATATCTCAAACCTACTAGCACCACCAACAGCTCAAAATTGCACTCATGTTCATGCTAATAACTTTTTTCCTCTGATTCCTTGGCTCATGCCAAGTCGAATGCACCCTATAAAGTCATTTCCTGTCATGAAAATTTTTCCACCATTTTGAATTTTCTTAAAAACCTACTTTTTCAAACTCCTCCTAGTCCATTCGTCTGATATTTACAAAAAATCGTGTAAAGTTTTTAACATGTAAAATGAATTTGACGATGAGCATGCTGAAATGGACATGAGGCTATATCTCAGTAACACTTTAGCGTATTCAGACCAAACTTAGTATATCTCATAGCCATCATGACTTGAGGGTAGCTACACAGTTTAGGAACAGCGCCACCTAGTGTTCACAAGATATGAAAAAAGCATATTTTTGCTTTTCGGACTGTTTGTCCGATTTTCACCAAATTCGACTCGGATTATCGTCAGTCCATGCCAGCAATAAGTTATGGATTTCATGTTGATAGACAAAAACAAACTGTCTGTCCGAAACCAGTGATATACATTTTTCCACAGTAGGCCATTTTGTCTGTCCACCATTTTGAGTCATGTCAAAAACCTACTTTTTCGGAGTCCTCCTAGACCATTTATCCAATCTTCACCAAATTTCACATAGATCATCATCAGAGCATGCTGGCAAAAAAAACCTTTTGATATCTCAAACTGTTTCCATATAACACATCTTCATAGTGTTTTATGCAGTCCTGGCAAGCCTATTGCACTGAAACTTGATATGTAAAATCATGACCATGCTCTGATGCTTGCTTAGCTCATTACTTTGCCCCTGGAGTGCTTGGCCCCGTAATTGCTGCTTGCAGCTATATTTATTAGGGGGATGACTTGGTGTGATGGTCAGAAATCTCACCCAATACTCAGGCGCATTGACATACATCCGTCGGACACTAGATGGCGCTATAATAAGCACATTTGCCTTTTGGTTCATAACTCTGGAACCGTAAGGGCTAGCATCAAAATTCTTACAGATTTCATTTCTGTCATGAAAATTTTTCTGCCATTTTGATTTTTTTGAAAAATCTACTTTTTCAAACTCCTAGGCCGTTCGTCTGATTTGCACGAAACTTGGCAAGCATGATCCACAGACCCTGATGACAAAAAAGAATTTTGATTTGTCAAAGCATTGCAAAGATATTAGTAAATTAATTAGTCAGGCAACTCCCATTTTTACGAATTGATTTATCCCTGCCGAATGCAATGTCCAAACTTAATGAAGCTTGATACACGTAGACAAAAGGACATTCTGAGGATGCGTACCAAGTTTTGTCAAATTCCGCCCATAGGGGGCACTACAACTGAAAAATCACTGTAACTCCGCAACCATGTGATCGACGAAGTTGAAAACTGGTAAGTATCTTCTTTGATGCACGTCCTAACATATCCTCTAATATGAAACTGAAAAACCACTATAACTCTGCAATATTTAAATCATTAAATGTGATTTGGACAAATCAACAAACATGGCTGCCAGCAGCCAATAAACATTTATGAGAATACAACATTTTTGAGAATCGGCCACAAGATGGAGCTATAAGCAAATTTGCTTTTTTGCGAATAAATCTGCATCTGTGTATACTAGCATAATTCTTGCCTCCTATGAATCCTTGCATCAAGCACTACAAAATGTGTATCTCATTTTTATTTTTATATATAAAATGTATCTGAAATTGTAATTTTCTGAAAAACCTACTTTTTTGAACTCGTCCTAGGCTGTTTGTCTGATTCACACAAAATTAAGTATGCACCATCTGGAGATACTCCAGACAAAAAATTATCAAAAGAATTTTGATTTGTATAACCGTTGTGGAGATATAGGCCCTTATATTGGTATGTGTGGCAAATAATAACTTATTGGCTTATATCTTGTGAACTCAATATCCAAACTTCATGAAACTTGGTACACATGAACAACGCAACAGTCTGAGAAAATATGCCAAATTTCATGAATTTCTGATGTTCGGGGTCTAACAGCAAATTCTATATGATCAGCCATTTATCTCAACGTGAGTGACAGATGAGGACTGTAATACTAATGTTGCCCACAAGAGGGAGCCACAGAATAATAAATCTTTTTAAGTCTAATCTTTTTTTCCATCAGTTTCCATCAGTTTGAACGGCTGAATAACTCAACATTTAAAAAAAAATGCATAGAAATTAGATTAAATGAATAGAACCATGGTACTCTAACAATATCTCCTGAGTTTTATAAAATTAGTTTGCAAAAAAATGTGTGAAATGCTTTGAAAATACATTTGTCAAATTAGCAGACATTATTAAATATATTGCTGTCCATTTAAAATGAAAAGGCAATATTATTGTCTCTTTAATATAATATATACATTAATATTTGTGTAGACACATTTGTAGTGACAGTAGTGACAGTAGTGATAAAATGAACACTTATGTGCTGAGGTACAAGCATAAAAGTGTTCATACAGAGACACCATTCTCATGTAACCCATGAAATTCTTGTCACGCCTCCACCAGACTCTAAGCATCCTCCCACTTCCTTTCTTTGGACTACTAACCATACACACCTGCCATCAATTATCCTGTTCATCAAGGACTCCAAATATAATCACCTCACACTCACCTCTGTATCTAGTCTCAACAAGGACTGCGCAGACTGCACTGCCCTTCTGTAGTGGTCCCTCAGCCTCTTTGTGGATTATCATCTTCTCCAGTTTGGTATACTTACCTGTGTTTGTACTCATCAATTGTCTACCATTGTTACTATCATCCATTGCCGTCATCTTCTGCTGTTATCATCCACGTTTGCTATTACTCACCTGTGTCTGCTATTATCAATAAAGATCCCAGCACTTGGGTTCATAACAACAGCCTGTGCAGTTCTCTTTCCTGACAATTCTCATATATAACCAGCTTCTAAATTGTAAGAGCCGAAGAGTCCACTTTATTATAATTGCAGTGATCTTAGAGTAGTAGACTAAATGTTCTGTTCAATAATGACAATTTGTTCTGTATAGTATTGTTGAATTGCCTTGTTACTGTATTATAATTTGTACATATATTATTATAACATTAATCTCATTTTTGGAGGCCCACATAACATGTCAGCATAGTGTAACAGTTAGCCTTGCTTATTTTGCACACTAGTCAGAAGCTTCATCTGTGTTGATGTACAAAAACACAAAAGCTGTGTACCCATTTGAGTGCATAATATATTTATGAATGTTTGCTTGATTGTATTTTCAGTTCTATAAAAAACATTGCACAGAGTTTAAACACAATAGTTCACACAAAAACACTTTTAGTCAGAGAGCCACATATTTATCATAGAAATTTATATACCTGGTGAAAAAGGAAATATTAAATATTAATTAAGAATTAGTATAAAATATTGTTAAATACATAACAACATAACAACATAAGGGACTCATTACAATATCATGATCCAATGGGACAAGACATTTACCAAACTGTGCCCAGGTGACATTGTCAGGTTTTTTGCTTGTAGAAATTGCTTCCAAAAGAATTGTTTGGATGGTCAAAGCAGATGCTGGGTTTACAGAAGACATATTGACTCCTTATTGTAGTTATGACAATATTTGGATTCATATATCCATTTTTGACAAATGCATTCATTGGCAAATGTCTACAGTAGGATTTTAGTGCCACATTGCTGGAAGGTAATTGTAAAATACCTTGAAATAAATTGGCAATACATCAATTTTAATACAATGTGTGCCAATATCTTTGATATATATGATCAATTAATGTGCCACTTTCAGTGGTTGCATCATTAACAACTTGGGAAAAAAACATGGTTCTCCATGAATGTACATATATTGCTAAATATATTTTCATTAATATCTCCCATGATCATTTGATCTCCTGTATCTGTTTAGAAAAGTAATCAAATCATCCAGCCTTTGATGAAAAATGGTAAGTTTGTAAGATGGTGGTCTGTATAATACTGCTTTCACTGTATTGAGTGACAGTACTCTGAAAGTTAAGGATTCAATATTAATACAATTTAAATCAATGACACAATATTCAAGTTCCATTTAATGATACATAGCAACTCCTCCATGTTTCTGCATTGTCAAGGTAGCCAAATTGCAAATAGTAAGCCAACTTGGTTTACTATAAAATGAAAATCCTGGAAGGTTGATGTAGTCAGGATGTTTATCTTGCAGCCAAGTTTTGGTCACACAAATGATATCAGCTTCCATATATCTTTGATCAGAGTTTATATCATCAATATGAGGTATTAATCCTTGCACATTATGTAAGGCTACTTTTAACAATCTAGACTGTGAAGCTTTTTCAAATGGTTTGATGAATGGACACATGTCTTTTATTGATGTCTCAATTTTGTCATTTGCATAAACAGCTTTAAAGCTATCAATAATGAGTCCTTGTAGAGACATTACATGGCTTAGCACTACATATACTTGTCCAGGAGCAAATATGTTTTTAAGACACACAACTGCTTTTTCCACTGTTAATCCTTGTACTTTATGCACTATACATGCCCAAGAGAACTTTAGAGGATATTGAAATCTCACAACACCACTGTTTGTAACTCTCTTCTTCAGGCTCAATGGGTGTAGCACTGACAGAGTCCATGCAGAATCCAGACATGCTTTCTTGGCTCTTTTTTTCAGTCCAATTCTGTGTTCATCAAAGGTGATGGAAAGGTTGTATCATTTGTGTAGCATACTTTAGAAACTGTCCCAAATACACCATTAACAGAATTTTTAGACATTTTCTCCACTTTTCCATTCTGCTTGGACCCTGATGATCGCTGCTTGCAGCTATATTTACTATTCTGCTTCTTCTGCTCTTGAAGTCTATGGCAGCCCACAGAACTGTACATAGGAAAGTTATGAAATTTGGGAAACACATAGGGGACAGTCTGAAATGTTAGCCTAGCAAATTTGGAGTTGCTATCTCAAACCCTCTAGTGCCACCAACATCTCAAATTTGCACTCATGTTTATGCTAATAATTTTTGAATCGTAAGGGAAACATAAGAAACAAAATTCTTTTTCCTCTGATTCCTTGGCTTGTGCCGAGTTGAAAGCATACCATAGTTTCAACTTAGGCCTGACTAGGTTTTCTGCCATTTTAAATTTTCTGAAAAACCTACTTTTTCGAACTTGTCGTAGATGGTTCATCGGATCTTCACCAAATTTGCCTCAGATCATCGTTAGACTATGCTGGCAAAAGTTATCAAAAGCTTTTTGATAGACCAAACCATATTTGAATAATGTGCAAACGAATTCGACAGCAAGTATGCTGAAATGGACATGAGGCTATATCTCCGTAAGGCTTTAGTGTATTTAGACCAAACTTAGTATAC
>CM040469.1:15255248-15289011 GCA_022758105.1 Pangasianodon gigas
GTATGTCATAGCCATCATGACTTGAGGGTACCTGCACAGTTTCGGAACAGTGCCCCCTAGTGTTCATGAGATATGAAAAAAGCATATTTTTGCTTCTAACTTCTGAATAGTTTGGATGGAAGTATTTTCCAGACAAATTTCAAAAGCAATTGCAAATTGCATTTGCAATTGCGTTTTGTATTTGTGCACGCATAAATTGTAACATAATTCAAATACAAATCACATTTTTGTTTACACGAACATACAGTGTCTGCCAAAATTCAAATGGAAAAGCAAAGTCCATTTGCAATTCCATTTCCCGTGTCTTACGAGTTACGACTCTGTCATATCGAAATAGCAATAGCAATTACCCCGTTTGCTTTTTCACTTCCTCAGTGACGCGTACGGAAGCTGCCAAAATTCAAATGCAATCGCAGTTCCCTTTGCATTTGCATCTCCGATGCCTTGCGCAGAAACCTGTCAATCAGTGCTGGGGATGGGAGTATACTATGGGGCATGCTTGTATTTGGAAGTGACATCAGTCACAGTTGACAGCCAAGAAGTAGTGATGGGAATTCTGGCTCTTTTATTTGAGCCAGATTGTTTGGCTCAGCTCAGCAATAAGAGCCGGCACACTTGACTGTATAATGTTTAATAGTTACAATTGAACGTAAGTGTATAATGTTCATGTTTCTTGAATAAAAAAAGAGCCAGCTCTTTCGGCTGTGTCATCGGCACCGTTCCCCGAAGGCACTCAAAAAGTTTTGGGACAGTGGCACCTTGTGGTCAAAAATTATAACAATATTTAAATAAATGCTAATAGCTTTTGATTACTTCTGCCTATTGTCATGAGACTGGTCTTGATAGATTCCTTGGGTCATGCCGAGAACAATGATACCAATTATGCCATGGTCGGCCAAACCTGCTGTCCGGCATTTTGAAATGCTTTGAAAACATACTTTTCCAAATTCGTCCTCATTTGTCAAATTTTCATGAAAATCGAACCAGATCATCTTCAGACCATGCCAACAAGTAATCCATCGGTCTACAACGGCGCAAAGTCTCAGCCCAATCAGCCACACAGTGGCACTACAGTGATCAAAACAAAAAAATTTACAAAAATGGCCATAAATTTTGAACCGTTTGTCATAGACTCAATATCTTATATCATCGGAATCCTTGGCTCAAAACTAACAAAACATATATTTCCGATTTCATTTCCGTCATGAAAAATTTTCTGCCATTTTGAACTTTTTGAAAAACCTACTTTTGCAAACTCCTTCTAAACCTTTCTTCGGAACTTCACAAAGTTTTGCTCAGACTATCTTCAGACAATGTGACCAAAAATTATTCAAAGATTTTGATAGATCAAACAGTTCGTGTATAACACGTCAACGAATATGACGGCGAGCACGCCAAAATGAACGTGAGGTTATATGTCTGCAACACTTTGGCATCTTGACACCAATCTTGGTGTGTCTTATAAAAACCATGACCTGAGGGTACATGAGCTGTTTCGGAACAGCGCCACCTACTGGTCATGAGATATGAAAAAATGTTATTTTTGCTTATAATTTCTGTATATTTTGTCCTAAAATTATGGAAGTGGTATCGTTAGATTCAGTGAGGCATACTGAGTAGAATGATGCCCAATTTTACTATGTTGGCCATTTTGTGCATCGGCCATTTTGAATTGTGTGTTAAGATGCTGTATTTTAAATCGGCCACCGGGAGGCGCTATTATGTTTTACGTGTGTATAAATGATTGTATATTATGGAATGTTTCACACATACACACATTATTCATATATCAGACCTCCTACAACTGTGCCTCAAGAACCATTAGTGTCAATCAAATCATTAAATATTTGTGATTATTTAAAACAAACCTGTGAAGTAGTCCTACGTTTTTCACTCAACCTCAACAAGTACAATTCTCTGGATTTTAAAACACTGGTTAAATTAAAATGCTGACCTCACTAATGGTCTTGTGGCTGAATGAGCAAATCCCCAGATATCCCAGTTCCAAAATCTTGTGAAAAGCCTTCCCAGAAGAGTGGAAGTTATTATATCAGCAAAGGGGGACTAAATCTGGAATGAAGTGTTCAAAAAGCACATATGGGTGTAATGGTCAAAAAGGTGCTTTCATGAACTGTAGTCTGACACAAAACCTATTATACCTATTATTGCAAGTAATCCACCCAACTGAATGTATGTTGAGTAGCATTAACTGGCAACAATATATTGTACACCTATAATGAGATGGGCTGACATCTCATTATAGGTGTACTTCTGCCTCACACCCAGTGCTCCCACGAAAGGCTTCGGATCCAACAGAACCCTGACTAGGATATAATGGTTACTGAAGATTAATCTGTTTACTTTAAAAAACAAAACAGCTGTGAGGTCACTGTCTTTACAGGAGGCTGTGCTAGCATTGCAAAAGGACTATTAGTGGCATGAATGACTAGTCTATGATGTGAAGCTTTATTTCTTACACATTTCCATGTTCAAATCTCTGGCTCTCTGCCTTTATACTTTCTAACAGCATATAAAAATAATATTTAGATATAACTGCAAACAGCGATGACGGGCGCAAGCACTACGGTGCCATCACTACCTGGTGAGTGTATGAAAACAATGAAAATAATGCATAGTGAGGCGAGTGCTGTAGAGTAACTTGTTTTGCGCTGATCTGTTAGGTTAAGCCCAAGTCTAAGGCTTTACAACAGCTTCCATGTCCAAACATACAGCTAATATTTGGTGATATAATGCATAAAGAAGATAAAAGATATATGTTGTTATCCTTATTATCCATTAATTAATTGTAGTGAAGTAATGTGTATTGGGCACATGCATTTAAGGGGGTGCAACACAGCTCTGTTTATGTGCCTTTCTCCTAGTTTGTGATCTGATTTGAATTATAATGTAACAGCTATGCAAAGATTAAATGTAATTATAGATATATAGAAGAAGTCTTTTTAAAAAAAAGATTGCTTTTCAAAAAATCCATATTAAATCCAAAATGACCTACTTCCTGTTGGGTGGAGCTAATGACTGTCAGTTTGAAAGTTGTCTGGCTTGATGAGAACAATATATGTACCGAGTTTGGTGACTATAGGTAAAACTGACCCCACCACTTTAGCCAAAAGGGGGCGCAACAGGTCCCCCTCCACGCCCACTTCTTAGCTTTTGCCTACGCCTAACGGCCTACAACTATGCTGTGTGTGCTGACTTTCATGAACTTTTAAGCAGGCTAAGAGCCTCAGAAACACCCAAAAAGAGTACTAAAGTTTGATGCATTAATATGACAACACTATTTAAGATATCAAAAATGCTTTCACAATTTTACATTAGCCATGTCTTGACATTAATCTGACCAGGTTTCAGGCAATTCAGGTAAAAATAAGAGGATTATTGCAAAGTCTGTTGTAAGTCACACACTTCCTGCTGCCAGTTGATGGCGCTATGACCGTGACTCACAATAGTCAAATCCATGTGCTCAGCCCCCAGTACCAAACATTCATCTAAATCACTCGACGCACTCAGAAGATTTTTTGCCATAAATTTATTGCCTCACCATGGCGAAACCGTTTGAGATATCAAAAATCCCTTTGCAATTTAGCATCCTCAATGTCTTGTCATAATGCTGACCAAGTTTGGTGACAATCACTTGAATCCCCTAGGAGGAGTATTTCACCGCATGCACTTTTCACAAAATCCAAAATGGCCAACTTCCTGTTGAGCAGAGCTAAGTATTGTCAGTGCGAAAGTTGTTTGGGTCGATGAGACCAATGTGTTTACTGAGTTTTGTACATATACGTACAAGTATGTAACGATATATGCACTAAGTTTAGGTACCATGTAAAAGGGGGGCTGCAGAGCCCCCACCACCACCACGGCTTGTGCTACCCTTTGCCAGGGCCTAATGGCCAACGACTCTGATGTGTGTGCCTGGTGCCAGGTCATGATGTAGACACATACCTGAGTACTCCAGAACACCAAACACACACTTCTTGATGATTAACTAATCCTGTGCATTGCATTAGTAACATCTGGCTGCTAATTACTCTCTTAATTATTGTGGAAGTAGGAGAGGCATACTTATTTTTCCCCACCTGGTTTTGTTGGTTTACTTTTTGGGGGAAAAATGACTACATATTTAAATCTGTTGTGGGGTTTTTTTTGTCACCTGTAATTATTTGTTTGTTTATAGAAGTTAGTGAGGACCACACAATTGTTGTTTAGGCCCTGATAAATAAAAACTTACAATTGAAGCAGGGTGTACTTTTTTTTTTTTTCCTGTATGTGTATTAGGGTCCCACAATTCACAGTACATTCACAGACAAAAAAACCAGGCCATGAAATCCAAGGAACTGTCTATAGGGTATGAGGACTTAACTAAATGAGAGATTTCAGTTTTTGATTTTTTTCTTTTAATAAAATTTCAAAAATCTCTAAAAGCCTGTTTTTCACTTTGCCAGTATGGATTATTGTGTGTAGATTGATAGCAAAAAAAGTACATTTTAAATTAAATCTATAACACAATAAAAGGTGCAAAAACTGAATACTTTCTGAACTCACCGTATCTTCACAATATTAACCCCAGCAGCTAGGGAAATGGGCATGTTGTATTTCAAAACCTCTAGCTGTCCTCTCATACAATAAAAAAAAAAAAACATTAGTTGCTGCTGAGCTGCAGAACTGACTGGAAATAATATACTTTGAAAGTTTAATCTTGTATCCTTATATTGTTCCAAACCTCTCCAGAACTGATATAATAGCTGTTATTGACTGTGAAACATACAATATAACAGTAAGTCATCTGCATACAATGATACTTTGTGTTCAACTCATCCCCAAACAATCCACTTACAGGAATCTATAGTGTGTGAGAACGTTGCTAATGGCTCGATAGTCAGTACAAATAAAAGAGAAGACAGAGGACGTCCCTGTCTATTAGAATGACTGAGAGGGAATTCAAGTTGCCGTTCGTTTGTTACAAAATTTGAAGGTGGGAGTAGAGTAATTTAGTCACAAATGTATAACACATAAGTAAATGTAAGTATAGAAAGACAAACAGAGCAGAATGAAATAGGGAAATGGACAAAATAGATAATCAACTGGTACTTTATTTCACTCAAACCAGTGTACACTTGAGCCATAATTTTATTAGCTTTCAAAATATGTTGATTAAAATATATTGTTCAGAACAGAAAAAGGGGATTATAGACAATTACAAGATAAAAAGAATATTAAAGAGTTTTTTTCTGGTAAGAGAGAGAAAAGTGAGACCATTAATGGGGACTCCAGGATGTAGATAATATTCCTAAAACTCGTCACGATAACCAATCCTGAGCTAAATAAAGATTAAAGGAAATGTAGCAGAACAACTACCACTTGATCAACATTCAGAACTGACTTTCATTTGAAAAAATACCTCAAGATCAGAGTGTCTGACAGTGGATCCAAGTCACATCATCAAGTCACAGCTTAACATCATAACCTCACTGTCTAGACTTGGTGTGTATTTAACATTCTGGCACATTTACAAACTGGCATCTTATCTAAGTTGCTCCATTGATAACACAGACCCTTCCTTGTGTAGGAAAAGGACATTTTGGAATGACTGGATGGTCTGTAGAGGAACACAATTCCCAAAACAATCAATCACTACTGAATGATCCAGTAGTGAAAAAGTATTTATTGGATCACGGCATTTTGGTATTAAATATTTTTGTCCTTTTCTCAGTTCAGTTTAAAGAGAACCATGTCCTCCCTCTTTTAAACAGACAAGTACAAGCTTATGCTACAACATATGTAGATCACTGCAAATATTTATACAGTTTTCATGCAATATACTGGGGATTTTAGAACCTACTGATCATAACCTAAAGCAGAGATAATCTACAATGTGTATACAGATTGTTTCTTGAGACATGTTTAAATCCTGCCAACAGCTTAACTTAGAAGTCCGAGATTAACATTTGCTACATTAGTCTTGCAATAAGAAGAGACTGTTAGCTCTTACATGTAAAACCACATGAGTCTTTTTGGGATCAATCACATGATTTTCAACCTTGGCACATGAAAATTATTTCTGTCATATAAAAACTACTCAAATCCTGTATGTGCGTGAAATATCTGAAAAATACAGAGATTTATTTTTTTCCTTCAAAAAACAATCATCTACAGAGAAAAAAAGGTTATAACTAACCAATACTAAACAAATATACAAACGGGTCCAGTAAAATCTCCCTCCAAATCTTTTTAGTTCCTTGAGATTGTAAAACTGCAGGACATTTTATACATCTTTTTCTCTGGTGACTTTCCACAAAGATTGCTATACATTTCATTTTACCCATATGCCCTTCTTTAAAATTGAACCCCTACTGGGCCGAAGTGAAGTGGTTTTAATAGTGTCTACTAATGTTCACACAGCAGTACAGCAGCGGTTCTCAAACAGCTGCTCAATAACTGAACTGTCCGCTAGCGTGGACACGTCTCCTAAATCCTGCTGGTTAGATGCTATCTTCCGTAGCACACGCCGCATGATTTTACCTGTGGACATTATGAAAAAGCCATTCACTAAGTGTTAGAACTAAATAAACAGAATATTATATAAATTCCAGACACACACACACACGACAGCACACATAGCCTAAAGGGATTTTCTGGTACCTGATCTGGTTTTGGGAAGCCCAGGAGCATTCTGTATGTAGTCAGGTGTAGCTATGGCACCAATCTTCTCTCTCACTGTTTTTTTCAGAACATAAAATAGGGTCATACCATGTCAATTCAACCAAACGTTGGTTGCATCAATGTCTTCAAATGACTTAAACTTATTTTAAACTAAGACTGGCATATGAAACTGAGAATTACCAAGTACTACTGATCAGATATTGATACTTCAAAAAACTGGTTTTATAATGGAGGGGTGTCAGATTTCAATTTTGTACAAAAATTTTATTTTTATCACTTTTTGTTGCCTTTTATTTCAATGATCCAACATAGTTGTGCTTTGGTCAGAGCTGAGGTACTTCTCAGAGATACCAGATAATGTCAAAGCGGCATCTGTCTTATTCTCTTTAATATGGGCCTTTCAAATTGGCCGAAAATGCAACATTTACATCAAAAAGTCACTCTAAAGCACTTTTCCGATGCTCACAGACAGGTCAGTATTGTAGATACATACTGTAAACTTGCTGGAGATTTATAGTAGATGGCTCTGGTGGTTTTGGGAAATCTAACACCCCTCTTGATATCTTTATGGACACCAAATAAAGCATATAAAATAGCAGATTTTTGTAATGAAAAAAATGAAACCAAGATAAATCATCTAAGAACTTTTTCCACCCTAAATACATCATTACAACGTATAAAAATTAAGTGAAAAACCATTAGAAAAAAATTAGGGAGAAATGGGAAAAATAAAGTTACAATAACCTGGTTGCGTAAGTGTGTACACTGTTCTATAATTGTCTTAGGAAAGCCTGTTGTGGCTGGATGTGGCTGTGTTCAGAATAAACCAATCACATTCAATCTCATTCAAAAGTAATTATCGTATAGCTGTCAATGAAATTATTCTGATTAACCCTAAATAAAGATCAGTTGTTTCTGTAGGATTTTCTCCACATCTTCTTGGTTTCATCTGACTGCTGAAGCCATGATCCACAAAAAGCTTAGAAAGCATGTATGGTATATCACTTGTTGAAAGGTATCGATCAGGAGAGTGGTATAAAAGAATTTCTAAAACATTGATGTACCATGGAACACAGTAAAGGCCATCATCTACAGACAGAGAAAATGGAGCATCACAGTGACATCACCAAAAACAGGACATCCCTCCAAAATTTATAAAAAGACAAGACAAAAACTTTCCAAGGAAGCTGCCAAAAGACCAAAGGCAACAAAAAGAAGCTGCAGGAATATTTGACAATTACTGATTACTCTCTGCAGGTGACAACAATCTCATATTCTTCACATGTCTGGGCTATGGGGTAGGGTGGCTAGATAGAAGCCCCTTCTCACAAAAAAAAACATCCAAGCCCCACTAAATTACCCCAAACCATGTGGCAAAATGTGTTATGGTCTGATGAGACCAATTCCAAAAGGTATAATAATTCCATAAGTCCAAAAGGTATGTTTGGTGCAACCAATAAAAAAAAAAAAAAAAAAAAAGAACACCATACCCACGGTGAAGCATGGTGGTGGCAGCATCATGCTTTAGGGCTGCTTTTCTTCAGCCAGAACTGCAATACCTTCAGGTGTCTGCTAGTAAGCTGAAGATGAAAATTAATTTCACCTTTCAGCATGACAATGACCCAAAGTATACATCCAAATCAACAAAAGAATGGCTTAAACAAAAGAAGATCAATGGTTTTTTGAATGGCCTAGCCAGAGCCCAGACCTGAATCCAACTTAAAATCTGTGGGTGACCTGAAGTGGGCTGTGCACAAGAAATGTCCTCAAAATTTGACAGATCTAGAATGTTTTTGCAAGAAAGAGTGGAAAATATTGCTAAGTCAAGATGTGCCCTGCTGATAGACTTTTACCCAAAAGACTGAGTGGTGTAATAAAATCAAAAGGTAGGGGTATACATACTATACAATAATGCAACTAGGTTATCGTAAGCTTTTATGTTTCTTTTCTCTCTAAAAACATTTTTGATTTTCTGTTTTTCACTTTATTTGTATACTTTACAATTTCAGTTTAAAGGTGGAAAAAAGCTCTGACATGATTTATCTAATTGTCATTCTTTTACTTCACAAAAACCTGCCATTTTTACAGAGGAGTGTAGACGTTTTATATACATTGTATAAACTATTATCTTTGTACTCTATGCACCCAAATTTCATTTGCCAACAGGGCTGGCATCTTTATGGAAAAATTCAAGATGAATGTAAAGATGAATATGTAAAATGGCAATGTGTATTCACAAATGTATATGTAATGTTAACATATTAGGTACAAGAGACATTAGCTCAAAGTAGCAAGTGAAACCTCACTGATTCAACCTATTTAGATCTGATTGCTGTGAATGTAGTTTTCAAACTTTACATTAATATCTATGTTACATTACATTAAGGACTATGCTGTTGATCATGTATTGATGTCCCCGGCTTCCTGTGTCTGGTGCTGGAATCCCAGTAAAGATGTGTGTGAAAGACTCCAAGCAAATGTCATCCCTTTGAGGCCACTTGAAAATGTTTCAGGGGCCATGTAGATGCATGAACTTCACAGACACTTCGTCATTTTCTGAAGAAATGCTCAACACAATGCCAAGCCACCAAGATCCATCATAGACGAAAGACATTTACTTGCCTGGCTGAAGGCTATGGACAGGCTCTTTTGGCATGTGTTGTCTGATAGAAAGTCTCATCTCCTGAGACCCTACTTGGTTTCATTTCCATTGATGACATGGGGATGGAAGAATGGTTATCCCTTGTGCCAGGGATGCTCTGTCAAACAGGATTGCAGGACAGACTTGCATTTCTCTATTTCTTCATTTCTGAATAAAGAAAAACTTGATGCTTGTTATGTTTTCATCACACCATGCAAACATCTGCATTGGTGTCAAGATTTGGTTGTCTACAGGCAACTAAAAACTGGCTCTTGCAGTTTGTCTTTTTGCAGTCCCTCTAATACTATCACAGGGACTTTTTCTTTTTATGAGCACCCATGCCTGCTTCAATCAAAGGGTGCAGGCTGTTTGTTGGTACCTTGAATAATGAAGACTACAGGAGGAGGCAGATCTTTCTCTTACAAAACAGGCTAAAAACCTATTTGTTTAGTCAAGCCTTTTGTTAATAACTTTTTTCCTAGGTTAAAGCACAGATCTGGAGAGTATCTCTGTTACTCCTGAGATACCAGTGATCCTGACTCCTTCTGCTCTCCAGACCTGCCTGATCCATAACTGATGCCCCACTTCTGCTGGGAGCCTTGTTCATCTGAAAATCAGTCCCTGCTGCTGAGGAATGCCCACATGGATAGCCTATAGATCACCATTGTTAATTGTGGATGGTACCACACAGACACCCTAAAGATGGCTGTGGATGTTCTTCCTTGGATAGCCTAAAGACAGCAACTGCTAAGAAGAGTTTGTAAAAATAATGTAAAAATTATGCCCATTCCTAAGTTCCTTTCAACACACTTAGCACTGCTTGAGTTTACAGTATACAGTTTTAGAAGAGAAATGACTTATAATCGCACTATCCAGTGTCACCCAGATGATGGGTTCCGTTTTGAGTCCGGTTCCTCTCAAGGTTTCTTCCTCTTGTCACCTCAGGGAGTTTTTCCCTTGCTACTGTCGCCTCTGGCTTGCTTGTCAGGGATAAATTTAAGAGGGGTAAATTTAAATATAAACTTTACATCTGGATTTCTGCTTTGTGACCATGTCCATTGTTAAAGATGTTATATAAATAAAACTGAATTGAATTGAATTCTTGTGAACATTGATCGCATTATGGCTTCTGCCAAGTACCAGGATGCCAAGAAGTTAAGACTTGGCCATAGATATCCAAATTAAGACAAGCTGGTATTTGCCTGAGAGAAAGCTTCACTAAATATTACATTTAAAATAATTTTGAAAGAATCATTTTGAGACCAGAGTTTTGCCAAGAAGGCATTACTTATGTAAAAGTGTATGTTAAAAAAGTTCACTTTTGTTTCACTTTTGCTATTTTCCATTATTATTATTTTCATAATTTCCAGTAATTCATGAGTTGTCTGTTCACTGGCGGTGTTTTACCTGCAGTCATTCTATAATCAATGACAAGGGGTCTTAACTCCAGTCCTAGGGACCCTCTGCCTTGCACTGCTGACGCCTGATGGAACTGATCAACTAATTATTAATCCCTTAATGAGGTGGGCCAATTATTTTAAGGGTAGAGAAAACTTCAAACTGTGCAGAGCAGGGGATCACCAGAACTGTAATTAAGCTGCTGGCCTGTGCCTAATCTAAGACTTTAAAACTGTCTTTTAATGTAAAAATTCTTCTGAAATACAGACCTACACTGAGACCACACAAACCAACACAAACACACACCTTGTTTCTTGAGCTCAGCCTCCAGGGTGGCAGTATAGTTGATGCCGTCATTGAGTGTGACAAAGCAATATAGGCTTTCTCCTTTAACAGGGTGTGGCGTTCCTACCACAGCTGCCTCAGCTACTGCCTCGTGCTCCACCAGAGCAGATTCCACCTCTGCAGTGCTCAGCAAATGACCTTAGAGAAATTTAATAAAATACTTATGCTATTATCATACACTAGAAAACTAAACATTAAGCAAAGCGACAAAGGAAATGTGTTCATTATTGTCTCTTACCGGAAACATTCAGCATGTCATCAATCCTGCCTGTGATCCAGTAGTACCCGTCCTTATCCCTGCGGCAACCTGAACACATAATAAAAGACGGACATGAAAAAGTGCACAACATAGATGCTGGAATGAGTAATGAGTTCATATGAGCATTTAACAATAACATTGTGTTGGATTATAGAAACAGGGGTGGGTCTAATGTTGTATCAGCTAATTCCTATACATTTATTATTGAAAGTTTTAGGCCATAGTATGTGCTAAATGATGGCCAAAAACACTCTGGGGAGTCCATGAATACTCAGTATGGGAATCGCAAAATAAGCTTATAATATTCATAGGCATATCAGTGAATTGTTGGACACTCACACAGATCAATAAACCACATAGTCAGTTCTGGACAAGTGCTTTTGTTCACATTACCATCTCCAGTTACATAGTAGCCAGGAAATTTCTTAAAGTAGGTAGTCTCAAATCTCTGGTGGTTCCTGTACACGGTTCTCATCATCCCAGGCCAGGGCTGCTTAAATACCTAAAGAGAACAACATATGTTAGTCTGTACTGGCACAGATTGTTAGTGCAACATTAGAGCATGCCCTATGACCATATTAATATGACCTTGTCTTGACCCACTGCTAGAAATGCTAATCAATTGAAAATAATGCTTTTAGGTGGAACAACACATGCATGAGAATAAAAGACACTGATACTACTGCTACTGTAATTTCGAATGAAATCCTCCAATTTAAAAATCCTCCAATGAACAAAGCCACATAAACAGCAATTATTAGACTTATTAGAGGTCAACAAAATTCAAATTAATTCAATTTTATTTTTATAGTGCTTTTAACAATGGACATTCCCATCTCAATGAAGATCCCCAAGCCATCTTCACTGCCCCCCAAGTGGCACCATCCCCACCAATCCCAATGATCTTCAGGCCATCCATGTGTGGCCACCCCCAGCAGAAGCAAGTGATCTCTAACCGATGAGAACTCCAACCAGAAGTAGGGCATCAGGATGGATCAAGCAGGTCCAGAGAGCAGAAGGGGTCAGGATCACTGGCATCTCAGGAGTAGCATGTATAGCTCGACAGTACTCTATTAATTGCTATCTCTAGGAATCAGCATTTCATATAAAATCACCATTCAACTTTTTTCCCGATTAAGATTCTAATATTTAAACTGCTGCTCATGCACAAATGAAAAATTACATTTAAAAGCTTTTATCTGTTGCAGTGTATGTGTGGATGCACTTAGTGCTAAGAAGGTACACCTATTACACTTTAAACTCACTAACACCCTCACAAGGCAGTAATGTAACCTACAAAATGTTTAACTAGCAATGATGTCTCCCATAAGACCACATAGTTGGCTAAATACAGATAAGGAGTGACAAAATTGCTTTACCCCAGCTAAGCCACTGTTTTTTTTTTTTTTCTGTGGAGTGAGAGTGGTCCTGCTTTGGTACTTTAAGGGTGAGTTCATATATGCAGTGTTTAATCAATTTGAATCAAACCCTGGTGCATTTCCTCTTTGGTGCAGATTGTTTAGGCAGGTGAGAAGACAGCAACTGCACACCAAAATAAGGTGGTCTCAGTCCAGTTCCAAGTAAACTCTAACATGGTTCAATTGCAATGAGAAAGCAATTAGATCTTGGATCAACCCAACTGCAGGAAGTGAACCAAACATAATGTGTATTTTGGGTTGCAAGCAGCATTGCTGTTTTGTTTTCAAGTAGATGCTGTTAACCTAAGTCATGCTGCAGAAATGCCAGGTGCTCAAGACATTAAAACTGAGAAAATTAAAATCTGGATGCGATCCTTTATTTTTAGTTTCTGTAAATCTACGGTCCCCTCTGAAAATATTTGAACAGCAAGGCCAATTTTTGCTATAAACTGAAGACATTTGGCTTTGAAATCAAAAGATAAATATGAAACGATAGACCAGACTTTCAGCTTCCATTTCCTGATATTTACATGTAGATGTGTGAAACAACTTAGAACATGGCACCTTTTGTTTTAACCCACCAATTTATCAAGTGATCTAAAATAGTGGAACATGTGACTGACAGGTGGTACTTGTTGCCCAGGTGTGCCCCGTTAGATTGTTTAAACATTAATAGCTCTGAATGTCTACTCTTGGTTGGAGCCCTGGGTTTCACCTATGAAGACTGCATTTGTTAAAAAAGGATGAATCAACATAAAGACCAGAGAGCTGTCTATGGGATAAAAGCAAGCCATTCTGAAGCTGAGGAAAGAGGGGAAAAATCAAATCAGAGCCAATGCACAAGCATTGGACATAGCCAGTACAACAATTTCGAATGTCCTGAGAAAGAAAGAAACCACTGGTATACAATCAGACATCGAACAGGTCACTCATGGAAAACAACAGCAGTTGATGACAGAAACATTGTGAGAGCTCTACCTCTACCAAAGTGATGGAAAGGCCAAAGTGTGGAGAAAGAAAAGATCAGCTCATGATCCAAAACATACAAGTTCATCTGTGAAGTACAGTGGAGGTAGTGTCATTGCTTGGGCTTGTATGGTGGCTTCTGGAATGGGCTCATTAATCTTTATTGATGACGTTACTCTACCAAAGCAGCAGAATGAATTCAGAAGTCTACAGAAACTCTGTCTACTGATTTACAGAGAAATACATCTAATCATGCAGAAAGACAATGAGCCAAAACACACTACTGACACAACAAAGAACTTCATCAGGGGAAAAAAGTGGAAGGTTTTAGACTGGCCAAGTCAATCAAAAGACCTTAACCCAATTGAGCATGCATTTCTCAAGAGGAACCAGAAGGGAGAAACCCCCCAAAACAAACAAAATCTGAAAGAAGCTGTGGCACAAGCCTGGAAAAACATCACAAAAGAAGAATACAACAGTTTGGTGATGTCAGTGGGTCCCCGGCTTGATGCAGTTATTGCAAGCAAGGGATATACAACCACATATTAAGTGTTATTTACTTAAAGACTATCTGTTCACCTAAAAATTGGGTGGTCACCAAAGGTGTCATGTTCTAAGTTGTTTAACATATCTAGATGTAAATATCAGGAAATGGAACCTGAAATTCTGATCTATCATCTCATATTCATAAATTGGTAGGAATATAATTGATGTTAGCTGTCTACTGAAGACAGAACTGTTAGAACCATTACAACACTTCCTTAGTATATGCTTCTTTTTGAGAAATTTTAGCAGTACACACAGAAACAAACAGAAGCTTCTTACCAGGTAACCTTCGTTTGGTCCCTCAAGTTCCTCGCCTGACTCATTCAGTATGGCAGGAACGACTCCAAAAAACGGAAATGTCTACAGACACAGTAAAACACGTCTTGGCCAAAATCATGAACTGTAAAGCCAATAGAAGTAAAAAAAAAAAAAAAACAAAACAAACAAAAAAAAAAAAAAAACATATACTCAACACACCAATCTGGACATTCCTAAAACATCACATTCAAAGCCTCAGTACAACTAGTTTTAGATGACTATGACTGAAGATCAGAACCTAGAAACACTCACTGCAGATCCTGGTTTCAGAGGAGTGGCAGCCGGAAGAGGTGTTAATACATGTCCTCCCTGAAAAGCACAAACAGTTAGTATGTAAACAGAGAAAGAGTTAATACTGAATTAAATCTAGTACCAAGCTGTACGGGGCAGTGTCCCAGACAGGGTTTAAATTACACAAACTGCAGGCCATAATACAGAATAGTTAAATCAACCCATAATGAAAAATAAACAACATCAACTACAGAAGCCTGGACATCAGTTTGTAATGAACCTAATGCATGAGCGCACACTTACAAAAATCATACAACATAAGACCCTTAATCATTATTTTACTCTTTTATAACACTACAGGATTGACATTACATTTATTACTCACTGACTGCATTTTCAAAATATAAAAAAGTAGCAATTTAAAGCTCAGTGATGCTAACCACAAGAGAGCATTTACTGAAGATGAATGACAGAATGAAGAAAACTGAATACTGCTCAACATCTAGTATGCTCGCATGTTAATCTACATAGACTTTCTTTGTCCAATGAGCTACATATCTAACCACCCACTCCTACCCACATGAGTGTAAAAACTGCCTGCTAACATAAATTTTTTGTTGTGTGCTGTGGGATCCCAGGTCTAGTGCAAACATCTAATGGAAGTAAAAGTAATTAAGATTATGCTAAATCCATTTCTGTTCCTGAATCACAAATGATTCAGAATGACTATGACTATACTTAAGTCCTCTCCTGGAAACCGGCACTACAAAAGTAGCCACCTACTGTCTCAGTCTGCCAGAAGGTGTCCACTATGGGGCATCGCTTCTCCCCAACTACACTGTAGTACCACTGCCAGGCCTCAGGGTTAATAGGTTCCCCCACTGTACCCAAGATCTTCAGAGAGCTCCGCTTATACCTGAGAACACACACACACATTTGTCTTACTATCCTTAGGAGGATCTTGCAATGGCATAATTATTAATGCAACTAATTCATGCCTACACCTAAATCTTACCCCAACCTTAACCTCAGTAACCAAAAGGAAACCTTCGGGTCTTTGTTTTTGTTTTTTTTTAATTAAATTCCTATTTGACAGTTTTGACAATTAAATTTGACTGCAGGTATCCTCAAAGTAATGACACTGAAAAATCTACATGTTATACAATACATCTAAAAAAAAAAATTATATATATATATATATGAAATACAATGTGTATATACAGTATATAGTCAGGTCCATAAGTATTTGGATATTGACACAATTTTTGTAATTCTGGAAGGTGGGTTAAGAGCCACTCAGGAGTGACTCGATGCCATGTGCCCCATCAAGAAATTTTTTGAGGGTGGGGGCTAAAACCATCTCCCACCCTCCACTTCGCACGTCTCTCTGCCTTCTTGCTCCGCTGAGGACATCCCCCAGCCCCTGTGCTGCCCCCGCTGGCTTCGAGCTGGCTTCTGTCATGTTTGCGGAACTACATCACTTATCAGCTCCAGCATGTCACATGACCACGTCACATGTCCCACTGATCACTCACACCTGTTCTGTGTTACTCCTCTAACACAAGTTCTAGTTTCTGTGTGTTCCATTGTCAAGCTTTTGTTGTCTCGTGTGTGCGTGTGTGTGCCACAGTCTCCCTTGTAGTCTGGATGTTTTGCCTTGTTTCCACTGTTCAAGTTTATGGTTTTTGTTTGCATAGTCTTGGCTGGTTTATTTGTACTTTTCAATACATATTTTCCAATAAGTAATCTGCACTTGCATCCGCCTTCACCTTTCATGACATTAACAAAATGTACTACAGGTTCACCATATCCGAGGTGTCACTTTAACTCTTCAGAAATAGAGCTTCAAAGTCAGCAAAAATGCCAGATTCCATGACCTCTTTCTTGGGCAGTTTAGATCACAGCAGCAGGGGGCTGGTGTCGTTTGAAAGCTCTTTTAAAATGTGGTCACATAACCATATAATATGTGTCGGTTGTTGTGATCTGGTGCTATCAGGTCCAGCGTGCTCTGTGTATATTTTATAGATTGTGCAGATTGGGACCTCTGGTGTTCAAACAGTGCAATTTCATTAAATGCATAATTAATAGAATGCTGATTTCCACAATGACACATTCCCACGATGCACATGGTTAAATTTTTGCAACCCAATGCATCATGTCACACTATATCGTTACACTCCTACTATTTTCATTTAAAAGAAAAAAAAACAAAACTGGCATATGACAGTGTATGACAAACACATCAGAGACTACAATTACACCATGGCAGCCTTTTGAGTCTGTGTTCCCCTTTCCAATTTTCAATTTGCATTACACAGTCATTTATACATGATGTGACTGTGTGGCTAAACATAGCACTTTGCCTGAGCAAACATATATAAAATTCTTAGTATTATGATAGTATCTGAGGTGTGAAAACAACAAAGCTGCTGTAACAAAGGACTTACTTGTGGACTGGCTCAGTGCCGTACTTCATGAGGAGTCTGATGGCTGTGGGTGCTGTGTAAAACTTGGAGACGTTGTATTTATCCACTATCTCCCACATTCTGCTAACATCAGGATAAGTGGGCAAGCCTTCAAACTGTCAGCAAAGATTGAGAAAGCAGAATGAATATTCTGAAAATTATTCATGCAGTGTAAAGAAGAATATAGGTCAATTAAGTTTAACTTGCCAAGTCAGTGATAAATTATGCTGCTACCTTTCTGTACAGCAGTTAAATTTGGACTAAAACTGTTTTCAAACTTTGCTAAATAAAACAACCAACTACCAGGACCCAACTGCACCAGATATTCTGAATTTCTTCTGAAATATACAGAATGTTTAGGTTGTTCCCTCACCAGGACGCTGGTGGCCCCATTAGCCAGTGGACCATAGGTGATGTAGGAGTGACCTGTAATCCAGCCTATGTCTGCAGTGCACCAGTAAATGTCATCAGGGTGGTAGTCAAACACCATCTTAAATGTTACAGCAGTGTAAAGCATGTAACCACTGACAGTGTGCAACACACCCTAGGAAAGAAAAAAAAAAAAAACAGTAGAACATTGATCAAGACTTGAAATGAGTGAAGCTGCTTGAAAAAAACAGAACTGTTCAACGTGATGAAGTAATTTCCCTATATTTCAAACTGGGTAATGAGAAAAGACAGGTATGTCCACTCCTCCTACTTCTTTTTTTTGTTTAGGACTAGAATCTTCTGTGGTAGCATTGTTGTAGGCTTGTTGTGGGACACTGTTATTTATTATTTTTATTTTTAGACATCACTATAATCTTCAGGTGCTCTCAACATTTCACATACATTCATAATAGGCTTGTTGCTGCAAACTGCTTTAAACGTTAAACATATATACAGTACTGTGCAAAAGTTTTAGGTACCCAAATTTTTTTAGTACAAATTTTGTTATAGTTGTTTATTTTATGACTTCTGTATTATTAAGTCAGTACAAAAGCAGGTCTCTAGAAGAACTGTGGCAGATTCTCCAAAATGATCAGTAAAACTTGCCAGCTAATTTCCTTTCCTTATATTTACAAATTGTACCCGAGATTACTGATGTTTGTTTATATAAATATATTTTTTTAAAATATTGACTTTGATTAGTTTATTACCATTTACTGCTCTTTATAGTATGTTTATGTACAAACAGACTTTTGCACAATGCTATTCATACTTATATATCATCAATAATAAATGACCAATAAAGATTTCTGGAAAATCAAATATTTGTTAAATTTCTACAGTTTGTTTATGTAGTACTGTGAGGTAAATAGTTGGAAATTGAAATTTCATTTACATTTCCAACATTTAGCAGATGCCCTTATCCAGAGTGACTTACAGTCTTTGTAGTCTCAAAAGCATATCCTCACGCTAGTACAAATAAGTCAGCATCAATGAATACCATTAAGCTAAAACCCTGTTAAAAAATAATTGGTACAATGCTTTAGTACAAAGACAGAACACAAGATGAGTTTTTTTTTCCCCCTTCCTGACACTTTATATAAGAATGGTACTACCAGATTCAGACATTACAAGCACAGTGACATTTGGCATTATACTTAGTGTAATATTGCTATGATGTAGTATTAGATAGCAAGCAGAAAGGAAATCAGGGGACAAAAACATACACTATAATATGATTTCCCCCCAAAGTGCTGTATGTAACCCAAACAGCCCTGTAATATTAATTCCCAGTCAATGCTGTGACATCATACATCAGCTCAGATACACCAAACTTCATCATGCCCCAAAGTCAGGCTGTCTATGGAAAGAAAGTGAGAGAATGACAGAAGGGATTCAGAATGGATTCAAGACTCTTGGGGCTTTAGCTTTTTATGTTGCTGAAAATGTAAGGCATTCATTTGTTCTATGATTTGGTGGGAATCTAGTTAATGATAGTCAGCCAGATTTATCCTTGTGAAATCTGTATTGTTACCCAGTTCTAAAGTTGTTTTATCTAAAGAGATAATGATAGCCAGGCAGAGGCTAACTGGGTATGTTTGGTGTGTTTCTGTGTAATTTTTTTTTATGCCAAACATCTCTATGTGTAATTCATCCACCAATCTGTCTTTATTATTCTCAGTGAATGAAATGCAAGTAGCCTTGAGGAAAGCTCCTACATTCATCCCGCAATCTAGCACCAGCAATGCACTGTGAGATTACAGTGAAGCAATCGTTTTCCGTTCAACCAGAACTTATATGTCAGTTAGATAGCTTATGTTAGGTGACTAGTTCATTAACCCTCACAGTGTAGAAGGTGAAGCAGAGCCCACACTGAAATAGATTATTTTAACGAGAAAGGGTGAAATTGCAAAATCATTTATACAGCAGCTTTAACATCCTTTTAAGTTAATCCGATGGCAAGTGAAGTGTATACATTTGGCCATCGGACACCATTTCCAAAGTAAACCACCGGGTGCTTAGATTGGTCGATAAAAGCTTTACTTCAATTCAATTTCATTTGTACAGCACTTTTAACGATAGACAATGTCACAATTGAGCTTTACAGAAATCTTTGCGTAGCTTTATGGATAGATAACTAATGAGCAAGCGAGAGGCCACAGCGGCAAGGGAAAACTCCCTAAGACAACATGAGGAAGAAACTTTGAGAGGTACCAGACTCAGAAGGGAACCCATCCTCTTCTGTGTGAAACCAAATTGTGAGATTATGCGCAAAACTGTAAGTGCAGACTTTGGGACAGCACTACGTTTAGTGATACAATACCTTTGGTTTGCCAGTGGAACCACTAGTGTAAAGGATGAAGAGAGGGTCTTCAGATTCACACCACACTGGCTCACACTCATCCGATGCTCCAGCCATCAGTGTGTGCCAGCATACATCCACCTCTGGGTTCCAGGGCACCTGCGCCAACCAAAGTCCATGAAACAGAGAAGCATATTTTTTTTTCATGAATTTCTCTGATTGAATGTGGTTTGAAAATATTCTTCTTCAACCCAAACTGCTCTAGATGCTCCGAGGATGAACAGCAGCAACATATTTAAATGCAACTGACTCATTCTCATACAAGGGCCCACACACCTCTACTTAACTACATGCAATCTGCAATATATGAGAACAAGTTTCAAACAACAAGAAAAGAGAGAAGTCCAAGTAAAATTAGTGATACGCACTATTTTAGAGCTACTAAACTTAATAGCACTATATTGCAGAAGCAGAAGCATCACGTTGGTTGGATCAATTCCAGCATGCATGCCAGGGGCTCAGAGCAGGAAACACAGAACCAGAGAACTACATTTCATTTAAGAGACAAGAGTAATGAAATGGAAATAAAGGGCAAGTTAGCTTTTAAAAGAGAGAACAGTCAATTCCATGAGACAGTAGGCAAGGAAAAAAGTAGCAAGATTTTAGCATTCACAAACCCATGGGATGTTAATGATTCTTATGGTGACTACTGTGTTTCCAGACCCATTTCCCCTTACACTTAAACAGGTTATGATCCGTGTTGTTTCACTGTAATATTAAAAAAAAAGAAGGATTCTGAAACACTAGACACATCCTCATTAGTTAGCCTGGTCCCCATAGTTAGTCACTCTGCTCCAATTAGCCACATCCAACTTAGACAATCTCATCTCTCTCAATACAGATGCTATGATGTGTTTTAAAGTTATGAGACCTCATTCTAACAAACAATGGTTGCTGAGAATAAACTTGTATAAAACTTGAATATGTCGCATATAAATAGAGTGCAAAACTTTGCATACCCTTATGACAAAATGAAGAAGCCAAAAAAAAAAAAAAGATAATTTCTCACAATATGATATTTAGTTTGTTAGGTCACACAGATGCACCTTTATTATCACAAGTAAGAAAAACAGTCAAAACGATATGTTAAGATCTGTTCAGGTTAAGATATGAACCTGAAAAAACCCCAAAATGGGATCATTTTTTTGGGATGAACTGCATGTTATAGACATAATTCCATAATGAATTGTATACCTACCTATCACTTTAATATCTGCCTCCAACCTCTTTCATATCCCTGACCCTGTATCCAAAAAACCATTGGGGATGCAAACCTTTGCACTCCACTGCACTACTGGGTCACAAAGACAAGTCACTAAAAAGAGATGCTGCAATAGTCTACTAGTTAAATCAACATGCTCAGCTAAGCTTGAAAAAGCACGGAGACACTTAGCACTCATACGTGTTGAGGATAATAAAGCTCTTTATTCTACTACGCAATGCTTTATGTGTTAAATTTGTAGACCAGCTTGCTGCTTCCAGCAATTTCACCACAGTCTCTGTGGCTGAGGGACCCAGCAAATAATGTACTATGAGCCTATGGCAGTGCGTACACGCAAAAATAATGACTAACATGAAGTTCTGTTAGGACACAGTTCTGTGTTTGGGACACAAAGTATTGACATTCTACTAAGAACACTAAACAACTGAAGTCTAATGTTTGGGACACAGGCTGTCGGTTCTTTTCCAGACCAATTGATCATCAGGTTTCAGAATTGGTACTCAACGAAAATTAAAGCTATTCCATTTACACTCATTCAAACCGAGTTTGTGAACAGAAACAGTGTTTATACAGCTATCTATTTAAAGCAGCAAAGGTGTACCAAGTCTGAAAAGTGTGTAAATGTGTACGAGCAAATGCATTTACACAGACACACTGTGTTAGAGTGTGAACACTGATGCAGGCCTTGAACCTTCCCAAGGGACATTATGGTCTCCAGGGAATGGGGACAAACAAGTGTTAAAGAAAGAATGGGGAGAAAAAGAGAGTTAAAAAGAGGGAGCGCTTGAAATACCTTGGGGATGGGACGGACCTTCCTTACTTTTTCTTTCTGCTTCTTCTGCTAAAAGGGTGGTGGAGGAAGTGAAAGTGAGGATTTCGATAAATATGGCAACACTTCACTGTAAGTGAAGACATTTAGCTCCATACTGCCAGAAAACACAATGACATTTGATATTACCAAAGTATTAGAGACAATAAAGAGACTGAAATAATTAAAGAGACGATGCTGTCTGTCCCAATGGCAATGACTGTCGAAGTTTCTTTTCTGTTCAAATTTTGTTCAATGAGAAAATGTACAGGTAAACCTGTAGTGTTTTATAAAATAAAATTTAAAAAGCATTTTCCAGGCTCAAACATTTCCGCTGGTGTTTCCAAACGTGTACCTAAATACTCAAAAACACTTTCAAAAACAATCACATGTACATTTCATAAATAACCATAATTTTAAGTACATTTGTTACTACAGTTCAAAATATACCCAGTACATTACAACAACTGGAGATGAACTGAAAGATATTTTCGCAATTATTTTTGCTGCAGTCCATCCCGAAATGCTGAACACTATGTAGGGAAGATTAAACACTGAGGAAAAAAAAAGAAAAAAAAAAGGCATCTTAGAAAGTGACAATATATTGAATATAGTCATATTTATCTACTATTTCCTATTTCAAAATGACTAATGACCCAAATATAAGGTTATTAAACTTATTTCTAGACATTTTTACTAATTTCAGGTTTTAAAATTTCTTATTCTATTGGCAGATAATTTTGCTTCTTTCTCGACTATTTCAAGCTGTAACTAAACAAATAAAATAGCTAAAAGCTGTGTTTTTAAATATGTGATGAATCCCAAATGGCTCACAGTTTATACATACACCGATCAGCCATAACATTAAAACAATCTGCCTAATATTGTGTAGGTCCCCCTTGTGCTGCCAAAAAAGCTCTGACCCATTGAGGCATGGACTCCACAAGACCTCTGAAGGTGTGCTGTGGTATCTGACACCAAGATGCTAGCTGCAGATCCTTTAAGTTCTGTAAGTTGTAAGACTCCATGAATTAGACTTGTTTGTCCAGCACATCCGATGCTCAATTGGATTGAGATCTGGGGAATTTGGAGGCCAAGTCAATGCCTTGAACTCTTTGTCATGTTCCTCAAAGCATTCCTGAACAATTTTTGCAGTGTGGCAGGGTGTATTATACTGCTGAAAGAGGCCACTGCCATTAGGGAATACCGTTGCCATGAAGGGATGTACGCAACAATGTTTAGGTAAGTGACACATGTCAAACTAAAATTCACATGAATACCAGGACCCAAGGTTTCCCCAGAACATTGTCCAGAGAATCACACTGCCTCCACCAGCTTGCCTTCTGCCCATAGTGCATGCTGGTGCCATCTCTTCCCCAGGTAAATGGATGCACTCGCACCCGGCCATCCACATGATGTAAAAGAAAACGTGATTCATCAGACCAGGCCACCTTCTTCCATTGCTCCATGGTCCAGTTCTGATGCTCAAATGCCCATTGCAGGCACTTTCGGCAATTGACAAGGGTCAGCATGGCACTCTGACAGGTCTGGGACTAGGCAGCCCCATATGCAGAAAGCTGCCATTCACTGTGTTCTGACACCTTTCTATCATAGCCAGCATTAACTTTTTTCAGCAATTTGTGCTACAGTAGCTCTTCTGTGGGATCAGAAAAGACAGGCTAGCCTTCACTCCCCACGTAAATCAACGAGCCTTGGGCACCCATGACCCCGTTGCCGGTTCACCAGCTGTCCTTCCTTGGACGACACTTTTGGTAGGTACTAACCACTGCATACCTGGAACACCCCACAAGACCTGCAGTTTTGGAGATGCCCTGGCCCAGTCGACTAGCCATCAAAAAATGGCCCTTGTCATAATCACTCAGATCATTACACTCACCCATTTTTCCTGCTTCCAAAACATCAACTTTGAGAACTGACTGTTCACTTGCTGCCTAATAAATCCCACCCCTTCTCAGGTGCCATTGTAAAGAGATAATCAGTGTTATTCACCTCACCAACAGACTTCAGGTGTTGCCAGATTTCTGTTACAAATTCATGAAAATTCATTAAAAAAATAATAAATAAAACAAGAGACATATGACTGTATTTGGGCAAAAACACATAATGGGTCAGCATTATAGGAATAAAATTGCAGCTTACAAAATTTGGTTAATGGACAAAACCTATAGTAAAAGTTCACCTGCAAGTCAGGGCAAGAGCGTTTTGCTGGGGGTGACATGGAGCCTGGGGAAGAGGCCTCCGGTTCCTCCTTTGATAAGTGTTTCAACACAATGCACCGCTCTACAGGAAAAGACCTGACACACATACACACAGTGTGTATTCAACAAGCATGACTTTCAGACAGTGAGCTAAAGATGTGACCCTTACAAATTGAGTGTGCTTTATGTATTGCTTACTTGTCTCGACATTTTTGAAGAGCTTCTTCAGCAATAACCTTAAGATTTATGAGCTTATCCCCTCTGTAAAAGCCATCTGACAGAGCAACACAGAAAGGGAACAAAATAAGAAGATGAGCTAAATTTCATTCAGGTGCTTTCACTTACCAGGAATAAAATAACTCAATCTAATTTTTAGTCCTTGGACAGTAGTTATTTATGTATTCTATATAAGCGTATATATACATTTGTATATACATATATATATATATATATATATATATTTGTACATTTGTAACCTACAATTGTATATACATTTTTTGTACACCATGGGGGTAAAATTGCCAGTTTATTAGGTATGCATAGCTAATATTATAATATAATATAATACAATACATGTTATAATACATTTTTAACGTTATTATTAAATACATATGTAATTCAATAAATTAACAATAATAAATGTTTCAAATTACTTGTGGTTGATACATCTTCTTTCCCATTGCAGGGAGACATTTGGTTATGCATTAATTTCTTGACAATATTAAGGAAAAGGCAATTCTTCTCATTTTCCCTTACTGTATGTGGATTACACGGCTCAGCCATACCCAGAGTAAGCGGATTAACCTGACTTTAATCCCCATGTACAAGCTAATTATTCACAGTGGTGTTTAACATGGGTCCAAAAACTACACCAATTTATGTTTTTTTTCCTTCCATAGACCTGTCAGACGATAATATCCAATGCAGCTTTAGAGAAAGAAAAAAATTCTACATGCTAGTACACTGCCAGGATTTGGTGGTACACAGCTTTAGAGAAATAATTCCATTCCATTTCTAATACATAGCTTCCTATCAATGGCAGTAAATGGCAGTGTTGCATTTGAGTGGCTAAATTTAATTTGTTAATGATAACCAGGATGAAGTTTAAAATTTAAACAATTCTTACCAGATGTAATCAGTAGACAACACTGAGAATCCATAAATCTTTCACAGAGTGATTCAGCTGAAAATCCTGCGAACTGGAGCATGACACACATTTAAAAAAATACAATCTATTTAAAATGTTACTAGATGTATGTGCATGTCCAAGGGTCTCCCAAAACAGGGAAATGAATGAAAAGTGCAACAGATGTATGTGTTAAGGGTGTAAAGCAATGACATGATCTGTATCTGTGCCTGTTTCATGCTCAAAATATTCATATCCGTTTTTTAATTTGGCTTAAAACAAGGAGTGGGCGTGGTCGATACTGGAGTTTTTTTTTTTTTTACCTATCATTGTGCCCTGGAAATACTTGAAAACACTGAAAAAAACAGGGCTGCTGGAAAAAGAAGTCAGCTCCATTCACAAATTAAAAGAGCAAGCAGTATAGCACTTTATTCAACTCCTGAACCACACACCCTCTGGAACTTTTTAATCTGTTATCTAATGTGACTGAGTAAGCAAGCTAACCATTTCAAAGAAATGATGCCTTTCCAAAATCAAGAAACTCTAACCAACTAATAAAATTTTATTAGCTTTATTGTATTTTATAATATTTTATTAGATCTACTTCAGTTTTTACATTCAGAAAGTCCACTGGACATGGTATCTCTATTATAAAGCTGGGTCGCAGTGCTTCAGCGGGTCAAACCGGGATCCTTTAAGAGGGAATTCATTATAAATGCCTGCATGATTTTCTGAAGATTTTCTTTTAACAATAATAATGGAGAACAATCATTTAAGAATGCCAAAAAAACATGTGCAATGAATGTACAAGACAAACCAGCTGTGCACAGCACACGGTCTGCGTGAGCTATACAGAGCAATGCGTCAAAATATGAAAGCATATTTCTTTTGTTTGTACAGAAATATGGTAGAAATATGCTTTTATTTTGGAGCTCAGTTTTTAGCTTGGGCTACTGGAGCAAACCACTAACAAAAAAAAAATCCAATTAGTATCAAGGGAATGAACTTGGTACTTAAAGTTTATTATTAAATTTTATTTATTTATTTTTTCCCTTGAGCAAGGTTGCCAGGTTCCATATAATGTCTGTGATTTGCAGACAGATATTTGCAAATCAGACATCCAAATTTAAACCCATATCCAGATTTCTGTAAAAGTGCTACAAGTGCTAATGTCCACTGTTAAAAGTGCTATATAAATAAAACTAAATTT
Source organism: Pangasianodon gigas (assembly GCA_022758105.1). Classification (NCBI taxonomy): domain Eukaryota; kingdom Metazoa; phylum Chordata; class Actinopteri; order Siluriformes; family Pangasiidae; genus Pangasianodon; species Pangasianodon gigas. The sequence continues at coordinate 15,281,893 of CM040469.1, forward strand.
AACTAAAATCAGAAATTATGCACCCCACTGTTAATTTGTTTCCCACAAAATGCTGAGAAAATGAAGAAACATGTGTCTACCTTTTCCTGTGCTAATCATAAGTCTTTTTGTGTGGTTTTTGAGGGTTTTCGAGGTCTTCTGTCCATAACGTATTAGTTTAGGATGCGTTATCTATTCAATTCGAATAATGTACTCATATATGGTTACACCTCTACTATGTCTGTATGTTTTAATAAATGTAATCTGGAATTATTGTGACATAAAACCTTTGTTATGGCAATACCAAATGATAACCTACATATTACAAGCAATAATTTCATCAGGAAAAAACAAACTACAGGATGAACATACCACAATCGAATGCACAGCTCCGATTCGGGCACAAGCCAACATGGCCACCACCAGTTCAACTACCATAGGCATGTAGATGGAGACGCGATCCCCCTTCCTCACTCCTTCAGGACAGAGCACATCATTTGATTTTCCTAATCTCTACCATCTTCTAAAAAGTCTGCTGCTTCTCATTTAATGTACCTTGTGACTTAAGAACGTTGGCAAACTTGCACACTTGCTGTAGTAGCTCTCTGTAGGTCACCATCTTCTCATCTCCTGGCTCATTCCCCTCCCTAAATAAAATCCATAAAAATACATAGATTTACAAATAAGATAATATATAAATATATTTTAACTTAAATAAATATTTTATATACTATATACAACTGTACTATTTAATAATTGTACTATATTTTACTGTTGCATCTATACGTATTGTCAGGGTGGTTAAAAAAGACAAGTTACACAGTAGGGGCATTACTAAACCTTCTACCTACAATATTCTGCAGCCAACTGTAATATTTTACCAACAATTAAAAGTGCGTAACATAATATACCTGGTGCTCTATAAATAGGAAACAAGCATGTGAACATAAACAAACATCAGACATTAACTTTTTGCTTGCATGCTCTTCTAGGAGCTTGACAAGTTTGGGAACAACAGACAGGTTCATACCGTGAAGAGAACAGTTTTCTCAGAACGATTCAGTTACCACCCACATGTCTACATGTCCACAGATCCCCTAATGCAAATCATCCTGCTTGAAAACAGACAAGCATCTGCTCTTGCGTGCCTCAATGGGGGCATTTCTAATGTGTTTTTGTGTATTATTATTATTATTATTATTATTATTACTATAAGCATTAACAGTGGGCCTCAATCATCAAGCTGGATATGAAAGTATTTATTCATAGACTGTGTTTACACAAGAAATTTGGTAATTGTGAAAATCCTGTAAATTTGGGGGGAGAAAAAAAAAAAAACCTTTATATCCTACTCGTGTTCCTGAATGTGTGTAAAATTACACATAACGACTCTAACTAAAGTACACCTCAACTTGTTTGACTTCGTCATATCATTCTCTTGGATTACTGCACTTCGATACTTGGAATATATAATTTAAAGTTTAAACTGCTTATTTTTATTACGTTTTATTACATTTACAGATGCCCTTATCCAGAGCGACTTACAGAAGAACTTTGGAGTCTCTATCAAAAATACAGCCTCATGCTAGTTCACTAGGTCAGGGACTAAAAGTACCATCGAGAACATTTTGTGAAACCCAGCCATTTTATTTTACTGGCATGAATTAAGAATATAAAAAATTATACCAAAAATTAAGACAAATAAAACTATTCATTCAATTATGACAAAAGAAATGCAATCATATAAATGTTGGACAGGCTTGCTTATTATTATTATTGTTATTGTTATTGTTATTATTATATGTTATTACATATTTTTATTGGCCTAGTAGTGAGTGAAAATAACTTCCACTTCTGTCTTTCAGACTTTACTCTCATTGTTCATTGTGTGCTCCCAGCTGTGTGCACTTGGGCTTTTATGGAGTTTTGTGGGTGTCACTAAACGCAAATGGCCTGTGTCAGGAACACACTTTGCACATTACGGGTGATCAACATAAGGACGTGAGTATAAAGAAAATCAGTGTTCCTGAAACTTTCATAAATCCAGCAGAAATTTTTTGTTTGGTTTGGCTTACACAAACTTTTACACACAAATTTACTAAAAGGTTGATAAATGAGGCCCACTATAATCATATTATATTACTATTCATTTAATTATTTAATTTAAATTATACTGTAATGACTTACCAGTAATAATGCTTCCAGCACTAACGGCCATAACTGATGAACTGTGGTACAATTCATCAACAAAAAAAAAAAGTTTTTTTTTCTTTCAACGTTTTCATGGTTGTTATAGACTCTTTCAAAAAATAATTTTATCGTAATCACTGACTAATGTATAATTTGATTTACTTAACCTTCTTAACACACTTTGTGCAACTACACAAAAATCACAGGAAATTTAGTTTCACATGCACTTACATACACAAAAGTCTTTCACATAGGTGCAAATGATTTTTTGTATTTTTTTCCCATTCAGAATAAATTTATCCTTGCATAAGTGAAAATACTGTTGCACTGTACAAGCCTATAAACAAATGTTTTATAATTGAAAGATTTAGTGATATAATTCAACAAAACTCTGCCCTTAACTAATTTTAATTTACATACACAAGATAAGAGTATCTCAGTCTGTGAATTATGATAATTCCAAACAGGTTAATTCAGTTCTTTGACCACACAGGCAGGTTTTACTGGAATATCCAAAATGTGCTGTTTTAAATAACTGGGAGCTCCTGTGTTGGATAGGGCGGAAATACTGTGATTCAAAACCATGATCAGTCAGTGACTGGCTAATGAAATGGTGAAGAAAAAGAGCTCAATACATTGAAAGCTACAGAAATGCTGTACTGTGAAGATGTCTTTAAAAATAAGGAACTCAAAATGTTCTTGAAAATAATTACCAAGTACCAAAATATTATAATAAGCAGTAACAGTAAAAAACAACCAATAAAAAAAATATTCAAATCATTATTTACCTTTGTGAACTGCATAAATTCTCTTAGGTACACTGTGAAACTTTTTTTCTAAAGAAATTAGCTGGTAGGTTGTTGCAAGCTTCTTGAAGAACTCACTACAGTTCTGTCTCTGCACATAACATCTCAGACATCATTGCCGATGTTTTGTTGTTTTTTTTCAAATCAGATTTGGGATATATTACTTAATATGTTCCGTTACTTAACAAAATACAAAAAAATCCCAGTAACTTAAATACATATCTTTTTTTTTTTTTTTTTTTTTTAATGTCAGAGCCAATAGCAGGGATAAGAGATGTGGGAACAGGTGAAAAAGTATAAAAACATTTTAGAAAATAATAATAATGTGTTACTCCAAAAAAGATAATGTGTTACTCCAAATACTAAAATTATCAATAGTATGGGGTAATTTTTTTAGCAACTAGAAAGAAGGCAGAAATGAAAAACTACAGGTCCAGCAGAAAGGCAACAGAGACACAGGGAACAATTCTAAATTTGTGATCGAAACTTGTTTACGTTAAACAAGCTTACAGAATTGTGTTGGCTATAGTTCGACAACGGCATCGGAGGATGGAAAATTTGGGGTTTGTACCAAATTGTCAACAATCCAATCCAATTTAGAGGTCCACACATATAGAAGGGCCTCTAATATTCAAATTATTGTGCAAGTTACGTACATTCTGAATAAGCAAATCAGATGAGAGATCTAACCATATTCTCACTAGACATCAGTACTGAGGAAGTATTGAGAAGTTGTGCAGACTGTGGTTGAAACACATCACAGAGACTAACCAGTAAAAAGCCACTTTGTCTCCCAGCTTCCTCTCATGGACGTTGCGGTCCAGGACATTGTAGCAGATGTTTGTGGTGGCTCCTTCCATGCACTTGATGTAAATTTCTCCCTGGGTCACGTCAAAGTTATAGTCGAGGAACTTGCCTGTATGTTTGGTCTTCCAGAAAAAATCTTTGGCAACATCTCCCCAAAACTCTAAACATAGAGAGAAGCCAGTTTTACAAAGCAAACGTAAGCTTCTGGTTACAAGATTCAAAAAATAATGTCTCATGTGTGCCACAGCCAGGACAACACGTCAGGCAGGGCACGTACACAAGGTGGCGAAGCTGTGGTTAGCCTTTTTGTTTGTTTGTTTGTTTTTAATAGTGTACGTGACGGGAAGAAAAATGAGGTAAGTATACACCCTGAATGGGACGGTAGTCCACTGGCGTTCATGCACACACACACACACACACACACACAGTCACACCTATGGGCATTTTAGCGTGGGCAGTCCACCTTCGAGCATATTTTATGGAGGTTGGACACAAACTTCACACAGACAATCGTGCAGCCAGAAAAAGAATAATAAGGAAAGTAGAAAAATGTCGTGCTGCATGCATAGCTTCTTCAACTAGAAACGATACGTTAATAAAACGTATAATAATAATAATAATAATAATAATAATAACAACAACAACAATACCCTCGGGAGAATCGACCGACTTGTTGTAGAGCTCGGTGTATTTCTCGAAGCTGCAGATGTAAGCTTGTTTCTTCAGCTCCTCGGGGGCGTGAAGCGTCTCTTCCGCGGGAACTTTATCAGGTAGCATCGTGGCTGATAGCAAGCTAAACTATCAGTGCAAAACCAACAACTGCGTCCTTTTTACTGACTCTTCTACACTGAGCCTTACCAACTCCTGAGGTGCGGTGAAGTGTAAAACAGAAGTAACCAGAAGCTGGTGAACTTCCTTCAGTCCCCTGGTTAAACGTGCCCTACGTTAGTAACTTCCGCATACAAACACTGTTTACAAGGGAGCCCAGTCTATGGGTCTTGAGCTTTCAGGACTTGGATAAGCGAACAGTATGTGCTAGCACGAGTCAAGCTAACAGCTACACAACAGCCAGCTCGTATCAGGACAGATCCTGTAGCTAATTCGAGCTACCTTCTTCAGAGCACGCTGACATTGGCTGACATTTTCCTGTTTAAATGATAAACTACCAAAATATACGCAGCTCACATGCTAGCTGATTTAACATGTAGAAAGGGCATGCAACGTATTTAGTTGCTCAGTGCCGCTCTCTGGTAAGGAAAGCAGCTGTATTTGCACTTTGCACTTGAAGACGAGATGAGGCCGTTTGGGTTTTTCTAGCTCTTCCAAAATAAACTTGTCAATTGCGTTCACTCCCTCACTGCTTACAATTAGCTGTCCTGTCCGAATACTGAGCTTATTGCCATTAATAATGCAAAATAACGTTTATAAAACCTGCATTTACAGAGGTCGCACGTCCCCGAAATCCGTTCTTACGTCCTTACACACTGGGTACAAGACAAGACACGCTCCTTAGAGGGACATCATCGTGCTCTACAACAAGACAAAAGTCAGCCAATCAGCAGTTAGAACCCCGAAAATGAGGCGGGGCTTGAGGGCGAACTCTCAAATCAGAGGACACGTCGAGGTAAGCTCATGAATATTAATTAAGTGATACAACGACCCGTGATCTAATTGGCTGAGACGAAGCCGCGATGTCGGTGCAATGACGGAATCGAGTTTTTCAACTGAATGATTTCAGCAATAGCAGACAGCAGTAAACAGACTAGCCTGGGGGTCAGAACTAAAGATATTTATTCATTAGACACAAAAAGTACACACATCAGTTCCACATAGCTACAGTTAAAACAGTTTTAACAGTAAAACAATTTTCACAAAGTGGGCATAATACAGAGGACTAGATAAAGTACAACTCAGAATCAGAATCAGAATCAGCTTTATTCGCCAAGTGTGCACGCAGACACACAGGGAATTTGTTGTGGTTTTCTTTAAGGTGCTCGCTCTCCACCATCCGTTCAGTTTGTTATTTCCCCAGTTTAACAATCAGGAAGTGCAGTTTGTAGACGCTGGATTTTGGCAGTGGCAGCAGAGAGGCACTAGAGGGCGCTGAAACTACACCTGAAACTCTCTCCGCTCGCCTTTAACGTCACTTCCTGACGCTGCCCCGTTCTTCCTTTTCCGTCAGCCATTTGTGCTCTGCGGTAAGAAGAAAACGTGCTCCTCAACAAAATTGTGTTTTGTTCATTCTTACACTGGGATGTTTAATAGATTTTCAGTTAGATTCTGTATGTAATGCCAGTGTAATGAGTAATTTGTGTGTATAGGTGGAGTAGCCCTTTTAATAATGTACTAGACTTTATAAGTTTAAGGCGGTGCGCAAACGTTCCTGTGCCGTGTAGCAGTCATTAATTAGCATTAGCCCTCCTGCTAGCCTTGTACTTTACGCTAGTTCTCGTCAGCCGTGGCATTAGATTAGCAGTTTCTCTGTTTGGTTGACGTTAGTTGACGGTTTTGATAATGTATGTGGTGTGTGTAAATGGCAAACCGACTGTTAAACGTCTATCTTGGCTTGTAGTTAGTAGCTAACATTACTGCCGCATGTGTTGTGTTCAGGTCTAGAAAGCCTTAACGGCTACTGAAAAATTGACACCATGCAGAACGACGCTGGAGAATTCGTGGATCTGTACGTGCCTCGTAAATGGTAAATAAAAAAGTTTTCTTCCAGTTTTATTGAGTAACGTATTAACGACGTGTTATTGCATATTGTTCACTATGGAGCATTTAAACATTCCTAGAGTCACTGAAACTTAAATGACACGGGAGTGATTTAAATATTAAAATTTTCCTCTGCAGTTCTGCTAGCAACAGAATTATTGGTGCAAAGGACCATGCCTCCATCCAGATCAACATTGCTGAGGTAAACAAGCTTCTCACGCTTTTTTCTTTTGTCTCATTTGAACTTACACAGCAGTGTTGCATGCGTTCACGTTTGTAATGAAAGTCCATTTACACAGACGCTGATGTATAAGAAATCAATGTATGTGGTGGATTGTTTAATGAAATGTAAATTCCACCAAATGTATGGATTTGTTCTACACATACGCATTCCCCCTGAGTTTATCACCTGCTTTTCCTAACTGGGGAACTGAACTAGGTCTCAGCCAAGTAGATTGTACCATTATTCTGTTTTACTTTTTGTTTTCTGCCTTGTGTTCTTGTGTATTGTCACAAGAAGAGGGATGCCACAAGGGAGCACCTCTGTAAGAGGGATGCCACAAGGCAGCACCTCTGTAAGAGGGATGCCACAAGGCAGCACCTCTGTAAGAGGGATGCCACAAGG
>CM040469.1:15291195-15317207 GCA_022758105.1 Pangasianodon gigas
AAGGACATCTGGCGTTTCTTTGTAAAATAAAATGTAAAAAAAAAAAAAAAAAAAAAGTGTGGTTTCTTTACATGTATGGCGTTACAGCAGTGGACGCATCAAGTTAGTTGGATACATTTGAGTAATCTTGACCTATGCTCTGTGAAGCAGCTCTTATTGCTACTGCTTATGGGATCTCTGAATGATTATAGGACTTGAACTGGTCCATGGCCTGCTAAGAGAAAAGAGAGGTTAGTTTAAAATGAACAGCTTTTTTTTTTCTTCAGCACAGGCTAATGCCTAATTTCTAGAAGACTAATCTTCAGGAAAAATAATCAGGAAAGGCTGTACTCGTTTAAAATTTTTTCATAACTAAGGGGAGATGGCATTAGTCTTTTACATTAGAAATGCTAAAACCCAAATAACACTGAATTGTTTGCTATTGGTAGCCAATCATATCAGACCTTTGATGTCAATGAAGCTTTACTAATTTTGGTTTTAGGTGCAGTTTAGTTATGGCACAAACATTTTATGAAAAATATTAGTGTTTTCACCGCAACAACTATTTGTAATTGTAGAGGCATTCTTATTTTTAACAACAAATCTTCTAAATTAGTTTGTGAGACATTCTTCAGAGAGGGTATTAATTCAATTTCAATTTTGTTTGTACAGTGCTTTTAACAGACATTGTCACAAACCAGCTTTACTGAAATAAATGCATTCAGGATATAAATTTTAAATTTATGAATTTAGCCCTAATGAGCAAGCCAGAGGCAACGGTGACAAGGAAAAACTCCCCGAGACGATATGAGGAAGAAACCTTGAGAGGAACCAGACTCAAAAGGGAACCCATTCTCATGTGGGTGATAATGGATAGTGCAGTTATAAATAAATCCCTTCTATAACTGTGTACTACATGGACAAATAGTGCAATTGTGTAACCAGGGAATTCATTACAGTTTTCACATGAAGTCTGTTTGTTGAACTTATCCACTGTTCACTGATGGAGACCTGAGTGCAAAACTGTTTGTGGAAATTGCAGTCCTAAAGCTACACACAAGTTTTGAGTTTTGTGAGAGACAAGTTTTGCTATCTTTAAAAAAAAAAAATCATTAGAAATGTTCTTATTTCTATCCAAGTCAGATGTCACGAACAAATTTTTTCTTCTTCATTCTTCCTTAACAAAGAAACTACCTTGATCAGATACAAATGAGAGATATTAAAAGTCTTAAAAAGCTGGGTGTGTCTCAAAGCTGAGCATTTTTGTAAGGCAAAGTATCAGACATTCTGAAATGTTCTCCATCGATTAGCTATGCCCAGTGGTCTCCAACACGGTGCCCCCATGGAGCCTGTGAGTGTCCCATGAAGCATATTCTATGTGTAATTTCCTGTAACTTATTTTTTAAATAACATTTGCATAAAGTCATTAAAAACTTCAACTTGAAATGAGCTAACAATAGTTATGCTATGTTTGCCTAATGAAAGCAATGTTTTAAAAAAGAAAACTTAACACGCACAAACCAATAGTTTTTAATGTGCACACAGACAGATTGCAGCACAAGTTGGATGTAGTGGTGAAGTATAGCACAGGGAGCTGCTCAAGAAAAATTACTGGTCGGTCATGTGTGTGGCCCCAGACACCACTGCTGCTCTGTATCATCTATGCCTAGATCCACCACCCGTTCCCGACGATTTTATGAGAAACGTTAAGACTGCTGATAAGGATTGTTTTATTATAGCTTGTTTATTAATGATCAATAAATAATAGAGGCAAAGGTACTTTACTTTGTTTACTCTTATGCATCTAAAAGATTCAGTGCTACAGCCCCTTCAGCCTGCTCAGACTCCTGAGCTAATTAGCCTCACGATAGTTATAGTATATAGTATATTGCAAATATAGCTTCTTTAAGTAAACAAAAACTTGAATATACAAAATGTTTAAAAGTGAAAGCCTCTCCTGATTTAACACCATGTTAAAAGTTACTTACCTTTGAAATAGAGTTTTACAAAAATCTTCACTTTGTCCATGAGCTTCACTCATCCAAAATGGCAGACCCCAATTTGTTTGCTTCAAATTCAATTACGTTTTACAACATAAGGTGTCCCAAAGGATCCTAAAAAATTACGTTGGGTTTACTAAATTCCAGATTGATGTCAAATTCACTCAAAATTATTTGTTGACTTTCTTTATTATTACGAGAACAGTAAAAACTCAATCTCTTGTGTCGCAAATATAGCTTTATTAAGTAAAAACACAACTTTTTAAGTAAAATATGTTTATTTTAATGAGCAATATTTGCTGAAGGCAGGAATCACTTTTTTCAGTGATATGTACATTGTGCCTGCATGAATATCAGTGGGATTAGGCATTTGTGGTTCGTGATACGTTAACAGACCATCGGGATTCATACCGAGCATATATGCTAAGTTTCCCTTAGCCTTAAGTGTATATGTTTTTTGGGTCAGGATGTGTATTTTATTTTTCATAGGGTTATAGGTTATCTCCATTTGGATATCCTGTTTTTTTTCATTGCTTTGTTGATTTCCCTAATCAGTTTTTCAATACTTTCATAATATCCATGAGTGATTTGACAGAGATAGTATTCTATTCTGTTTACACCATCCATCTGATTCATGTGAAATAGACTATCATGCTGGGGTAATGAGGACCAACTATGCAGATATTGCACCTCTGAAAGTGAAACCTCCCAGTCTCCTTTCAAATTGATTGGTTTGGCAAATTTAGTAGTATAGTGTGCGATCTTATTATTAGTGTAAATGTCCATCGACGCGTTGCTTGGAAGGGTCACAAAGAATCCGCACTCTTCCATGGTTTACTGATGATAGATTTCAGGTTTGTTCACGACGATCCTTTGTAAGCCGGAACCCAGGAATTAAATTTATTGGGCCACTCCACCCATTTCACCAGATAACCTTTTTTTTCCCAGTTTTGGGTGTTTTCAGAGAAGATTTTCTTCTATTGTGAATGCCTTGTCCTTCCTAATAATAATCTTTTGTAACTCAGGTTCATAAAATGTTCCCTCAGTATTTTCACCGATATGATCTTGCAGTTTATATACCAGCGGATCTCTCGGGATCTGCTCAGAAATTGTAAAATATTCATCTGTAAAGTTTTGCTCATAGCCTTTTTCAAACTGTCTTTTTAAATGGGAAATTCTAACAATATCACCAACTTCAAACTTGAATTTTACTTTCTTTATTTTAGGTGAAAAGTCCATAGTGGGTTTTAAATACGCTGAAGGAATTGGCTTCGTTGACTTCTTTAGTGTTCTGTTGAACCTTTCACACACACATGCTTTTTGCCCCATACCCAAAGCAAAGTGAACAATGTTATGTTTTTTCATTAAAGTTTGAAAGTTTTTGTTAAAAAACTCCTTCTCTTGGTCGGTTTGTATTTTTTGGGGGGACTCTACCTTCCTTTAGTATGGGATCAAAAGCTTTGGCCACTTCAGTTCTGGTCCTGTTTCATAACACACGTACCCAGGCATATTTTGTATATTATATTTTGTATATTGTATAAAATATCTATACGTTATCATAAACTTCATGTTGTCATTACTCTCTGACAAGTTGCTCATATCAACTAAATCAGCTTGCCATTGTTCATTGATGTTCTTTATGAGAACCCTTTTTCTTTTAAACTTTGCAGATACTGGTTTATGTAGACTGAACGCATCCTGCTCTGCTAACCAGTTTGCTATTTCAGTAACATTAACTTTTTTACCTATTTTCTCAACAATAGCTCTTTGAAAACTTTCAACGCTACCATACGACCCCGGGTCTAACGGTGTGTAATATATATTCTTCATCATTCCTTCAATCATTTTGGAGTATCAGGACAAGAATGATCAAACGCAGGTGTAGATTAAGCATTTTATCTAAGAAAACTTACGACGTAAGGTTTACATTTTTATGCATTAAATAGTCAATCAGGCAATCAAGATTCAAGAAATCAAGGCTACGTTTACACGACAATGATGTAGTCAAAAACGGAAAAGTTTTTCTCTTGCGTTTTCAAAAAGTTTCACGTATAAACGACAACGTTTTCAAAACGATTCGCGTTTACACATATCCGCGATAACGGCCAAAAACGCTGTATTACGTATGCCAGGCCAAATGCATAATTTAGATTTGTTCTCAGCAAGTTTGGTGCTGAGAATTTGTTTAATTTCCGAGCAAATTTTGATTAATCATTCTTGATCATTCATTTAAATCCCAGAAATAGTGAGTATGTTTTTGACAAAATACATCATTTACAGTTCTTCTATATTACAGGTTTTCTCAGTCGCTTTGGTGCATTTCTCAGATCACAACTGAAATTCTCAAAACTACTTGTTCAAACTCCATATCATCTAATCACTTGTGCACATCATAAGAGCAATTTCTGATTCTTTTGAACAAATTGCAAATGCTTTGGTACATTCATGCAATTGATTATGTACAAGTGTCTGCTGTTTCCTACATTATCAGTTGCTTATGTCATGTTGATCAAAATATATTATATGGTTCCCTGTTGAATAGTCTTCCCCTCAAAACATCTAGGCATTAGTTCCTTGCATAAGTCATTAAATGCAAAATGGTTGAACTAGTAGTCATAAACTGTCAAGCATATTTTCTACACATTTCTATTAGACTTTTTGTAAATGTGCCCTGAATTGATGAATTGTGCAGGTGAATCTTGACTTTCACTAATGAAGGGAATGTAAAGTGTTAGCTCAACCAATGATCAACCAGTTCTCTAAAACAGCTCAAAGGTGCATCTCATGAACCTTCACCTGGCAAGCATATATAGACAGAGCACAACACAGAGTTACAATTTCTGACAATGGATGAACAACCAGGAAACAAACAGGGTCAACAGCCGAGAGGAAGAAGAGGAGTAAGGATGCGTGGTGGAAGGGTACGGAAGCAAAACAGAGGAAGAGGCAGAAGAGGCCAAGGACATAGGCGCATATCAGATGAAATAAGGTCCACCATTGTGGACCATGTTGTCAATCATGGCCTTACAATGGCTGAGGCGGGTCGAAGGGACCGTGTCCTCAATAATTCAAACGTTTCGTACAGAGAACAGGTATGTCCACCAATGAGCAATGTACTGTTATACTGTATACTTACTGGAATGCTTCATATTACAGTAGTCCAGTTGTATTTTACAGCATACAGCAAATATACTTTATACAGATACATACTGCAACACACAAACACACACATGTATTTTTACAGTTTTTCTCAGTCACTTTGGTACATTTCTTGAATCTGTAAAATGTGTGTGTGCACTTTTTTTTTTTTTCATGTGAAAAATCGTGTGTTTTGCATTACTGCATTTTTCCCTACATAGGACTGCAAGATTACCTCACGTGGGTGGCAGAGGACCCCTTTTCACACCTCAACAGGAGGAGGCTATTTGCACCATGGTCAGAGCAAACAATGCCATTAGACTAAGGGAGATACAGAGTGCCATTATAGAAGACTTTGAAAACATCCAATCTGTTAGCATCTCAACTATCGACAGGGTGCTGAAAAGACACCACATGAGCATGAAACAGCTGTACCGTGTACCATTCGAAAGGAATGATGACGAATGATGAATGAGCTACGGTACCAGTATGTCCAGGTAAAACATCCATGTGCATACAGTAACTACTTTACAGCAACATTGTATAGTGATATATAGTACAGTAAGCATGACCTGTACACATTTTCCATGGCTGTAGAAAAGAAAGAACATGCAGTATGTATAAATTTGATGTAACTGTATCTTGTCCAAAATGAAAATGCATGTAATTCATAAAACTAATTTCGTGTGTTCTGGGATATAGCGTATAATGGAATTGGAGTCAAGTGAACCATCTCACAACTTATATATACGTGGATGAGGCTGGCTTCAACCTGACCAAAAGGAGAAGGCGTGGTCGAAATATCATCGGCCACAGAGCTACTGTTGATTTTCAGGCCAACGGGGAGGGAATATCACTGTGTGTGCTGCTATTTCAGAGCACGGTGTGCTAACTCATATTCCCCTTATAGGGCCATACAACACACAGCATCTCCTCACCTTCTTAGAGACCCTCTACAGGGCTCTCATCCCTGATGATGAGAGGGGTCCACTTCGAGATGATTTATCCCAAATTACCACATACTTTGGTAATGCGAGTTTCCATCGCTCAGACACCATCAGGCAATGGTTTGTGACCCACTACAGGATCCTGATGGAATTCCTCCCACCTTATTCCCCATTCCTTAACCCAATTGAGGAGTTCTACTCAGCATGGAGGTGGAAGGTCTATGATCGTCAGCCACATACTCAGATGACCCTGCTGGCTGCCATGGATGCAGCATGTGAGGACATCACAGAAGACGCCTGCAGAGGCTGGATAAGACGTTCCAAAAGATTTTCTTCCACATTGCATTGCAAGGGAAGATATCTGTTGTGATGTGGATGAGAACCTGTGGCCCGACAGACTGGGACGTCAGGAGGTGGAGACAGACTGCACTGTAGTTCCTCATACAGTGCTGCATGCAAATGCAAAGTTCTGCCTAAGGGGTGTTTCCTGTGTTTACCTTTCTAATTTTTTATTTTTCCCCTTTGTGTCCCTTGTCTTTTTATTTTCTATATCACAATGACATTGTAATGTAATTTTTTTGTCAGACCACTAGTAAAAAGCATAACTGTGAATCCTGTCCAGTCTCTTTCAATCAATATCCCACATACAGTAATGTGTAAAGTTGTACTGTAGAAATTGATATATGCCAAACAGAAGAAGTGCAGCCTTGTGCATTTTCAATGTAGTAACTGTCATCCAAACTGTAGCCATAGCTCACATCAGGTAATACTGACAGAGTACACTGTTATATTGACAACATGACTAAGCATTTTGAATATCTTGTTTGTGAACAATGACACAAGGACTTTTCATTCTGATGGCACTGATATGTTCATTGACAAATACTTACTTTTGAGAGATGAACTAAAGATTTTGAGCAAGTTACAGGCTTTTGCAGGAAATTCATTGTGTGGTGCTGTTTGTACGAATTGTTTTGAGAAATGCACATACTGGTTTGCAAATATTAAGGATGATTCGAGAAACGTACCAAAGCGACTGAGAAAAACTGTAAAATACATTTTCTGTACATGATATCCAGTGTTTTCCCAAACTTGGAAATTTGCAGTGAGATGGCCTATAAGAATTTGCCTTTTAAGTGATCCAAGCTTGAGTTGCTGACACTCTGGTTATGTAGGAAATTTGGCTATCTGGGTCACTGATTTTAAATTAAAAATCAATAGTAACAATAGTGGAGAGTTGTGATAACACTGTTGAAATCAGAAGTTGGCATTTTCAGCAGATAACTATAGATCACTTTTTCTCAATGCTGGTCCTGGAGTACCTCCACTCTGCATATTTTATTTTATTTTTTTCACTGCTCCAAATCACTTGATTCATGTCAGCTAATTAATAATTATGAGCTAGGTTAAACACCAAAATGTGCAGGGTGGTTGTACTCTAAGACAAGGATCATTTTAGACAATAGTTGTTTTTTTTTTTAATTTAAAAAAAATAAAATAAAATAAAATTATCTTATGGCAGGCAGTAGCTCAATTCAGAACTTCCTTCCAGAGTGAGCACCTTCAGAGGGAATGTATAACTGTAAATCACAGGCTTCAATGAATCGAGTGTATTTTCTCCTGCCAAGTGCTAAAAGAGGAATGAACATAAAAGAATATATAGCTATATAGGAATAAAACCTGGATATGTTTGTCAGTGTAGAGTTCTGCTCCTGATATGCTGAGACTTAAATCAATAGGGGATTGTCGAGCACTGCGACTCCTGCAGCAACGCCTCCGTCGGCATGTTCCGCGTACTTCGTCCTGAGCAGGTGGCCCACACACTCATTCATCAACACCTCTGTTCCTCTCCTGTATGACAGTGAAATAGGTTAGTAGGATTTCCTGTCTGGCAGTAATGAAAGGCAGCTGTATCTGTTTAATAATATTGAGGTTTTGACACTCATCCTCATCTAGTTTTACATCAGGATCTAAGGTCAGTTTGATTGTTTCTCTTTTCTTTTTGTTCTGCCTTCTCCCACACCGTGAGATATTAATTATTAACCACGTAGCAGCACATCTCTTTTTCTGAGAAAATTGTTTTGCATGACTGTTTGGAGTGAAAGGAGCAGACTTTTTTTCCTCTTTTCCTCAGTGTACCTGACATAGGCTCCAAAAACACCCAGTTCACTGAGGCACATCTTCAGCTTTACTGGATCCCCCTTTCGGCAAAGGTAGTTATATGTGGGCCGGGGTTGGATTTTGTCCATCAGGATGTAGGCGGTTCTCTCTGTGCTGTTCTTCAAGCTCTCCAGCACACGGCAGATCTCATCCCCATAAATGTTGTTCCCTGCGAGATGTGCAAGGTAAATAATGTTTGGGTGTAAATAAAAACAGTAGTCTAATTACAGAAACCAGGCTTATTCTTACCTTAATGTTTTGGATCTCTACAATAACAGACATCGTTAACACTTCAAGTGTGACAGAACTATTCTAAAACATAATTTGTTTAATCATTAAAGCAGTGAACTTTCCTAACTGATAACAGTTTTAATAAGACAGATCATTTCATAGTGCCTCTTCAAAATTCCAACTATGTGAAAACAACGTCCCCAGCCCAGAAATTAGTCATACTTAACAACAACAGTGTTATTGTACAGTGTCAATAGGCTGTGTATCTGAATGTAACTTAAAATGTAAAACAGGAGCACTTGTTAGTCAGATGCTGAGGTTGCCTCACTTTGACACTCCCATCTTCCAGGATGAACTGTAGGGAAGTGCGTAGGGCCAAATGTGTGTGTGATTTGTTCGATAAACACAATGGCACACTAAAACTGACTGTTCTGCAACCTCACCGACCCCAATCCCACAGTAAAAGTGTGGGATTTAGAATAGCAAGTGAAACACCAAAAGACCTTATGAACTGGGAATAAATTATGCACTCCAATCAGTAGACATGTGGGATAAAACTTACACAGAACTCTCTCAAGACACTGATGGTATCCTCCCCTGACATCATTGGTGTTGTTAAGGAACAGTAAGGTGTAACCAAGTATTAGGAAATAAATAACACATGCAGTGGTGGCTGGTGGTAATATTCGATGAAAAGACTAAAATCTAATATCTATCAATAGCTCGACAGAAACTATTAGAGTTGACATTATTTCCCTAAGTCTCATTAATAATAATAATATAATCATCATGATCATCATTATCATCTGTGAGTTGCCCTGGATAAGGGCATTTGTTAAATGCTGTAAATGTAAATAATATTGGGGCAAATTATCACACAAACACGTGATTTAAAGGAGATCAGGAGTAGTATTAGTGATTTATTTTTTAGTGTTTCATGCCTATAATGCTTGACTTGGTCAATGTTGTTTTTCCTCTGAATAGCAAACATGGTAAACAGAAAGTTGTAACCCTTTCCTTCAAACTTCAAAACAGTAAACATATGGTTCTGTCTGCTGTCCTTTTGTGTAATTTGTATTTAATTAGACAATGTGTGCTCAGTCTATCAATGTTTTGTTTCTCCTACAAACACATTTTAGGGGAAAAATTACTGAGTCTGTAACACAACTGCTGATGACATTTTATGGAAGCGTCACTGAAATGGGCTAAAATATATTAGCCCAAATGAAGCTCGAATGTAAGGGGTGTGTCACTTTGTTTAATTACCTGACACGACTGTTGGTGGAAGGCTGCATGAATCTACAGTGGAAGGCTCATTAAACCTAGCCCACATGGTATGTTGCCTCATACCATTCTGTGTTTCTCTTACGGGTACTGGTGGTGTTACTGCACTTCGTTTAAAAAAATCCAAAACAAACATATTCGATAACCACAAATACAATGATTTGCCTGCCAAAAATGAAATCTTATATTGATTTTTTTAATCTTTGATTAAAAAAATCTATGAGCCACCCATGAACAGATGCAACTAAACCTTTGTTAATTTGCATGGAAAAACAGTCAGAGCAGTTGGACTTGTATTAGTGTTTGTTTCTTGGTTTTGTATAGGAAATTTACTACTTGAGTTACCAGTTTCACAGTAAAATGAGTTTATCATTATCCTATCAAGACGTCCACATTCTGGTTGCCAAGTTTAGATATTGCTTCACATTTTCCATATATGAGCCACTAACCTGCACTTCACCCTCTAAGAATTCTACAGATGGCTTTGTGCGAGACATTGTGCATACACAGTCCTCTTTGAAAGTATTGGAACGGCAAGGCCAATACATTTGTTTTTGATATACACTGAAGACATTTCAGTTTGAGATTAAAAGATGAATATTATAATTGTGAGGAACTTCATCATGCAGCAAGACAATGACCCAAAACATACTGCCAACACAACAAAGGACATCATCAGGGGAAAAAAGTGGAAGGTTTTAGACTGGCCAAGTCAATCACCAGACCTTAACCCAACTGAGGACATGTTTCACTTCCTGAAGAGGAGACTGAAGGAAGAAACCCCCCAAAACAAATAACAATTGAAAGAAGCTGCGGTACAAGCCTAGAAAAGCATCACAAAAGAATAACACTGGTGATGTCAGTGGTTCGCTGGCTTGATGCAGTTATAGCAAGTAGGAGATAGGCAAACAAATATTAAGTGTTATTTACTTTAAGACTGTCTGTTCCTATACTTTTGTTCACCTACATATTGGGTGGTCTGTTACCAAAGGTGCCATGTTGAGTTGTTTAACACTCCTAGATGTAAATATCAGGAAGTGAAAGCCAAAATTCTAATCTAGCTGTCGAAATTCTGATCTCATATTCTCCCTTTGATCTCAAACCCAAATATCTTTGTGTGAAGCAAAAATAAACGACTTGGCCGTGACGTGCCAATACTTTTGGACGGGACTGTATGTATATAATGTATATAAATGGGGCATGGCCACTAACCCTATGACAGAGCCTTGGCATAAAATATTGCAGTTCAATGAGATTTTCCACAGCAAAACCACTATACTATTGACCAACATGCTCTCTATTTCCCCTAAAAATATTACCAAAATTATTTTTTTTAAACCTAATAAAGTTTAGGTTGAGTTTAAGTGCTATTTCTGCATATCGCTATAGAATATTATAAACAATAATGCTAAAATCAGTGTATTTGCAGCAATCAGTATTTCTATCAGAAGCTTTCTTTTAAAGTTCTTTCCCTTTCAGCACCTGCTTCAGTGGGAATGTATGAGGCATCAATGAATATATTAATACGCGTTTGTGTATATTTGTATATAGTATATTTGTGTCACCAGCTTTAAATTGAAGTTTTCGCTATAGTTAATTATGATGCACAGTTGGGTCATTTCAGCATAGTGCTATAGATCACTAGAGATGAGGTCATGAAGTGCAGATGGTGGAATATGTACAGCTAAGCCTCACCTCCTCCTTCCCTCTGTGGTTTCAAGACGTACTGGTCTGGTTTGGCCATAGCCATAGCCACGTTCTGGTCCCCTTCCTCTCCCTCATAATAGGGGAAAAGTTGTGTAAATTTGTGTAAATATTTCAGAAAGCACACAAATGTACTATAAATGTGAGTTGGTACTCTACCATATCCAATGTGTACAAGCCGGCGAAAGTGGCACGAATCCGAGTCACTGTTTCAGGCTCATCAGGAAAGAAGCGCTCAAGGACGCCTGGCCGAGCCAACTCCTGCTGGACCTTCTTAGTGCCAACAAGATGGGTGCTGATGTCTGGACATTTCACAGCACACGAGCGCTCCATCATCAACCGAGCCTCCCAGCTCTGTAGTACATCAACGTAGATCTCTTATATGTTGATATATATTACACTGCATTACACTGCATATCCTTACAATGCATAAGCTGCAAAACACTCTTCTGATTAGTAAAACTACACAGAAACATTATGAAAGCAAAAATAAAGTCTAAGCTGTTAAAAATAAATGCTGTACTTGTTCCGATTTGTAATTTTGAGGCATGTATCCATTGCGGAAATAAACAACAGCAATCTCTTGTCCATCTCTGAAAACAGAGAAATATTTTTTCAGTCAGATTTGTTAAATCAGATGATAAGAGTTCGAAAGTATTTTCTCATTAAGGGAAATAATCCAAACACTCACACAAACAGTCTCTTGTTCTGGTCCAGAGATCCACTTCTACTCACATCTTCAAACTGCCTTCTTATTACACGAATGTTTCTGTGAATATACAACATGCAAATGTTGTACACGATGATTTTTGTTTTTTCCTTCTAAGCTATCTACAGCTCATTTGTTCATTTGTTTAGAGATACTCTAATACTAATGCATATCAAGACTTTAGAAGGTTTTATCTAGCAATTATGAGATTTTAAGATATTGAGCCATATGTACGAACATTCAGTAAGACCAAAGATACAACTTTTCAACCAAATATTTTGGTGTTAAGCAATATTGCACGAGAAAGAGTGCAGTTATAATGTATATTGGCACGGCTGTGATTAGGCTGTAGGCGTGAGGCCGCGGGTAATCACTGCCATACCGATATTCAGTATAACAGCACAATTGCGAGTGCGATATTACTTTTATACAACAGTTTTATAAATAAGAAATTAATATTGACTAACTGATATTTTGGACAAAATATGGCCAAATAATTTGTTTATTTTTGCTACAAAACACTCGACAGTCACTAACAGAGCTGGCTAGCTATGTCACAATGATTTGTACATTCCTGCATCCAGTGAAATTCGCTTCCCTTCTTCCTTTTCATCTTCATCTGATGAGTTTTCATATTTTAAGTCAGAAATTATATTCATGAAAAATATGTATATGTATAGTTTGCTATGTCTGCTGATGTCGCTAACTTTACAGTAGTAACAGTTTCAGTGGGACTGTTGCTAGATTTGGGATTTTATGTAGCAAACAGACAAGTGGAGTGATATAAAGGTGACAAGTATTTAACATTTATGGAAGGAGTCATTAGTCTCAGCGATTTGTAACAGTACATTTTCTGGTTTCTTGCAAACAAGCTGTGTTTTTCTGTTTTAAAAACTTCGAGAGGAAAAAAGAGGCTGGTAAGGGAATGAAGTTTATAGCTGCCATAACAAGTGTTAACAGGAACTACCTAGTTTTGCAGACATTCCACAACAATAAATGTCACTATAAGTGGTTAAAAAGCACAAAGTATCTTAATAATAAAATAAGAATGTAAATCACTGGCAAATTGCTGGAATAAAACTCTCAGAGAAATGGCATGCTGTTCTAGGAAAACAAGCCACTTCAGGGTGTTCCTTACTTAACTCACTTTTGCCCAAAAAAAAAAATAAGATAAAACCTAATTCCAGTGTTCTTTCTGGCCAAGTCAAGCATGCTGTGGTCAGCATCAGAGTTCACCTCAAGTGACCACAGTCGACACGTTAAAGAACATTAAATAATAAGCCTTATATACTGTGCATGTGATGAGACAGAGCATCTTACCTTGCCCAAAGCTCATTTTCCACGTATCGATGGTCATAAATGTTCCTCTGGACGTCCTCGACTAGGACCATCACAACTGCCCTGTGATAAGCATACATTAATTTACTATTAAAGCAGACAAGAGAAACATGGATTTTTTTAATGATCCTTAAAGTTTTGCTGAACCAAATGTTTGTAATTCATATTTGTCATTCATAGGGTATAACAATCAGTATAGATGAAGCTCTTTAAATTAAGGGCCTTAAATGTTAAACTAACCTCTCAGAGCCATAAAGTTCCCAGGCCAATGCCAAGCCTTTTGCCAGACCTGCTGCTGGATTGTTATCTAAGATGAGTTTGCTTTCCTCCAACCGGTCTGCAACCTTCAGGATGTGCCTGGGATAAAAACATGTGAACCTCTAAACTGTAAAACACAGCTTCCATTCATGGTTAGCCACAGTTAGCATTCTGGCTAGAGCACTGAGCTAATTTGCATGCTGCTAAACATTCAAGTGAGTGCATACACTCACCTATGAACATATGGTGTGCGTGAGGAAAGACCCCCAAAACTGGCCGCAATAGTATTAATTTCAATTTGTTTTAAGGCCTCTTTTCCATCAGCATGGTCGATCATGTAATCCGAGCGATTCAAGCCCAGCACTATTGGCTAAATGAGAAACAAAATGAGAACAAATTCAATCCAAAAGTTTGCATATCCTTAGGACAAAATAAAGGAGAATTAGATTTATAGCAAGAAGACCTTTAGTGTGTTAGGTTTCACAGATATTCCCCCTTTATCACAAGCAACAAAAATGGTCAAATAATGTAGATTAAAAGTAACAAAAAATAATCAAAAATAATATCTGTTTAAAAGTTAAGAGGACAGAAAAGTTTTTTCCGCCCATTTTCTCTCAATTTGGTCATTAGCCAAGTTCTCACCCACTAGCTAGCGCTCCTGTATCACATGACAGCTACCATCCAGAGAGGGTGAGGCCTAAAACATTCTCTTCTGCATGAATGAGCTCAGACACCCATTGGTGTCGTCCTGATAGACAAGGAAGAGTAACAACAGCCCTTCCACCCAGAGAGCAAGACTAGTTTTGTTCTCTTGGACTTCTGGCCACAGAGGGCAAACTCGAGGTCTCTCAAAGACAGAGCAACTCTTTTCTGTTGCAGCAGTCAGGAGCCCTTATGAATCTGATATAAATATTCTCTAATAATTTATATGCCCACCCTTTGCCATTATAACTGCCTCCAAACTGTTTCATATCCTGTGAACAGCATTTAGCGTTTAGAAGTTGTGATATTTCACTCCATCACCATGCCACCTTCCCCAGACTCCTTTCACACACATTCTTCCTGATATTTCTGATCTAACTGCCAGATTGCTTGACACAATATTGTCTTTACATCTCTCAGCTACATATCCATACACTGCCCACAGTTGGAACAGTTCTGGAGACTGAAAGATCACGGTAAAACTTACACACACACACACACACACACACACACACACACACACACACACACACACACACACACACACAGTACTGTGCAATAGTCTTAGGCACATGCAAAGAAATGCTGTAGGGCAAAGATGCCTTCAAAAATAATGAAACTAAATGTTTCTACATAAAAAAATACTGTAAAGAGCAGTAAACAGTAATAAATGAATATTTGGTGTGACGATCCTTCGCTTTAAAAAAAATATATATATAGTAGTCTCAGGTACAATTTGTGCAGTTTTATAAGGAAATGAGCTGTAAGTGTTACTGAGCATCTTGCAGAACCAGCCACAGTTCTTCTGGAGACTTTGACTGTCACACTTGCTTCTTATTTTTGCAGCAAAACCCAGCAGCCTTCATTATGTTTTTTTTTTTTTTTGTCTGAAAAGTGTCTCTTATGTAATATGCTGCTTTCTTTACTGACAGACAAACATTTTTCTGTAACATTTAATTTTGTGCTGGAAAACTAATGTTTGGAATTCTAAAATGTTTTTGTACTGAATCAATAATGTAGAAGTCATAAAATAAAAATCTATAACAAAGTTTGTACTAAAAAAATAGGGTGCCTAAGACTTTTGCACAATACTGTATGTGTGTATATATATTATACACATATGTATATAGTTAGATTGATTGATTGTTGTCTTGTGGCAGGATACTAAAATGTGGAACTCTTTTTGTGGATAAATTCTTTCTCCATACAGAAACTATGGGGGATGCAAACTTCTGCACAGACCAGATTTAAATCAACAAATTGTATGACATTAACCCAAAAACAATGTAAATTCAGTACAAATAAATATAGTATAGTTTGCACATGCATTAAATCATCCTAGTTACAGTCACATTATATTACCTTATCCTGAGGTTCCTGTTGAACTTGTCTGTAAATGTTGAAGAGTTTTGCTGTAAAACTGTCAACCTTGATGGTGCTGTTAAGATACATATCACAGTTAATGACCTTTCTGAGCATGAGCACACACAAACACTTTCCCAAAAGCACACTCCACATTCACATTCTCCTAAAATTAACAGCAAGGGAAGATAAATAAAAATGACCTTTATTGGAGGTCATAAAACCCTACACATTGTTTACTTAAAAAATAAAAATAAAAAATAAAAAAAAACCCTGTTGCCACATGAGAGGTACCTTGCAAGAGCCTCCTCAAGGAAACGTGGACTCTGACTGACTCTGTCTATCAGCCGATTAAAATGGGTGGCGATTTCAAGGGCCTGGTGGAAGAGTACTGTAGGCACCGGGGTAGGGAAGAGTGTGAATGGTGCATAACTCACCACCTACAAACAAACACACACACAGCATTTTCACACCTAATTTAGTAAATGATCATTGTCTGGTCAATGACCTGATGTACTGAGGCATAATTAACTTTTCAAATGCTGCCATGAGAGACAAGATTCCAGACATAACTCTACATTATTTCTGCTACTGTGAGTCAGTGTTGTGGCTTGAGATCAGATTTGTTCAGGTTTATGTAGTTTAACAAGTGGGACTGTGACAGCAACAAAAAAGTAAAAATGGTTTACTTCTGAAGAGTTTGGTGATTCTTTGGTACGCATTAATACTCCATGCAACAGTGCAGAATCTTTAGCAATTTCCTCTAGCTCTTTAATTAACTCCTCATTTCTTAAGAGCTCTTCTGGAATTCCACGAGTAGCCATTGACATCAACCTGGAATGAAGGGAAAAAATATTATGTGAGGAACAAAACTACAGGGCGTTAGTTGCAAAGTTTTCCAATAACATCACATCCCTAAGTATTTTATTCCTTTTATGCCACAGTAATTTGTCAATGCTAAAAACTTTTTTTTATTTATTAAAGAATAAAGACATACTTTCATCTATTTACAGTTGCATTTAACGTTGTGGAATGACCACAAAATAAGTTGGTTCTTATCGTCACCTATGTTATATTTAAGCAACACTGCACAAGCAGGAGTGCTGTTGTACTGGATATCAGCACGACTGTGACTTGGCCTTAAGCATGAGGCCGCGTGACCATCACACCCATAAACTTTCCCCAAACTGTTGCCACAAAGTTGGAAGCACACAATTGTCTAGCATGTTTTTTGCTGCATTCATAACCAAGTGTGAACTGAAAGGTTTCCAACTTCCCAGTAGCAAGATCGATTTGTACGGCTCTCCAACTTGTAATTCCTACTCAAAGTCTCAGTTTTCGGAGTGCTCGGACTTCTCAGAGTTGCAACTCCATGACATCACTTTAACATGGGGGTGCTCATAAGAATAAGAAATAACAGCATGATTTTAGGTTTTTAAAGCAGTGTTTTAGTTTCTTTTATATACAGTCCCCTCCAAAGGTATTGGAACAGCAAAGCCAATTCTTTTGTTTTTGCTATACACTGAAGACATTTGGGTTTGAGATCAAAAGCTGAATATGAGACAATCGATCAGAATTTCAGCTTTCACTTCCTGATATTTACATCCGGATGTGTTAAACAACATAGAACATGGCACCTTTTATTTGAAGCCATCCATTTTTCAAGTGATCAAAAATATTGGTACGTGTGACTGACAGGTGTTTCTTGTTGACCAGGTGTGCCCTGTTAGATTGATTGTTTAAATAATTAATAGCTCTGAATGTCTACTTTGAGCCCTGGGTTTCACCTGTGAAGACTGCATTTGTTGTTAAAAAGGATAAACCAACATGAAGACCAGAGAGTGGTCTATGGGAGAAAAGCAAGCCATGTAGCTGAGAAGAGAGGGAAAAATCGATCAGAGCATTGTGCATAGCCAATATAACAATGTGAAATGTCCTGAAAACGAAAGAAATCACTGGTGTACTAACAACCAGACAAGTCAGCCACAACAGCAGTTGATACACATTGTGAGAGCTGAAGAAAAACCCAATAAATAACAGTCAGTGACGTCAACAACCTCCACAGGGCAGAGGTGAAGGTATCACAATTTCAAGAGTAGAAATATGGAAATATGGATCATAAGCAGGCCCTTTTTCTCCACACTTTGGTTTTTCCATCACTTTGATAGAGGTTAATCTTGCTTCCAGAACTTTTGTGGCTCATCTCTGTATTTCTTTACATATTCCAATCTGGCCGTTTGATTCATACTGCTGATGAGTGGTTTGCATCTTGTGGTATGGCCTCTAGATTTCTGCTCTCAAAGTCTTCTTCGAACAGTGGATTGAAATACCTTCACTCCTGCCCTGTGGAGGTTGTTGGTGATGACACTGACTGTTGGTTTTTGGGTCTTTCTTCACAGCTCTCACAATGTTTCTGTCATTAACTGCTGTTGTTTTCCTTGGCTGACCTGTTCGATGTCTGGTTGTTAGTACACCAGTGGTTTCTTTCTTTTTCAGGACATTCCAACTGTTGTATTGTTTATACCCAGTGCTTGTGAAATGGCTCTGATTGATTTTCCGTCTTTTCTCAGATTCAAAATGGCTCACTCTTCATGTTGGTTTGTCCTTTTTAACAACAAATACAGTCGTCACAGGTGAAACCCAAAGCTCAGACCAAGAGTACACATTCAGAGCTATTACCTGTTTAAACAATCAATCTAACAGGGCACACCTAGGCAACAAGTAACACCTGGCAGGTGCCATGTTCAGGTGCCATGTTCAGGTGCCATGTGCCATGTTCTGTTTAACACATCTTGATGTAAATATCAGGACCTGAAAGCTGAAATTCTGATCTACTGTGTCATATTCATCTTTTGATCTCAAACCCCAATGTTTTCAGTGCAGCAAAAACAAAATAATAATAATAATAATTATTATTATTAAGTATCGGATCCGCTTTGGGAGGAAACAGTACATCAATGACCTTGACATGCACCTTTATTATGAGATAAAATCAACGTTATCGCTTCATCTGTGATGGTTATAATGTTTTGCCTCATCTGTCCCTGTACATATACAGACAAAATGTACTTCAAATTAGTCAGTCATTAATTTCACTGATATCCCACACTGCTGAACCCCCAGCCATGTTTTTAACTGTAAAAATTTAAACTATATTCAGGTACAAAGTTCACGTAAGTACAACAGCAATGAATTAACAACACTACAAACTAAGAGACAATTAAATTACTACATAAGACTGGATGTCTGCTGGAGTTGGCATGAAAACGATAAGCGCCATCCACCTTCTGCAGAAATTCTGATTCTGTAATCATTGAAATGACTCGCATACAGTGTGTGTCAAAATAAAAGCTGCACTCCTCAATAACCACAAGTGAACTACCGATCCGCTATTACGTGAATTTCATCTGTCATTAAAGTAGTTAACTTACCCAGTAAGTGAAGATTGTTTATCTAATGAAGGCTGCTTATCTTCCTCCGATTCTTGGGAATCTAATGAAGGCTGCTTATCTTCCTCCGATTCTTGGGAAACTTATGAGTGCTGGTTCAAGTGCAGTCTGGTGGTTGTGGCAGCGAGGAAGTCCCAAGTGCATTAAACAAGTCTGACTGAAACAATGAAAGTACGTGAAAACTGAAATGACGCAGCGTTATTCATTTCACGGCATGTTTTCAAAATAAAAGCCTCGTTTCGTTCTGTGCTTACTACTACTACTGAAACTGCTGTACATGCTGAAACTGGTGAACACAATTGTGGATAGTAACCCAATTACTAAGTATATTCTTAGATCCTGATGACTGATTTAATAATAATAATAATAATAATAATAATAATAATAATAATAATAATAATGATCAGGATCAAAGAATATACTTTGCAACTTAGCAGTTGGGTTATTATTCACAATTGCATTCACCAGTTTCAACATGTCCATGTCAGGTGGCACAGATGGTGACAGTTGCAGGGAAAAAGTCTATTTTTAAAACAGCCAAACGAATCCAAAATGTGAGGTAGGATCAAAATCAGAATACAGGCAGAAGTCAGGCGATGTACAAACAGAGTTAACTGGGCAAAGGACAAAGACATAAACCAAATAACCAGAAACATAGTTGTAACCATGACACTGAGAGTAAACTTCACAATGACTGTGTGAACTGAGAGTCCTTAAGCAGTGCGGCAGTGATTGTGTAATTGAGTTCAGGTATGTGCAATCAGAATGATGGTGATTGTGAGAGTTTTCGTGATGGCTATGCTGTAGTCTTCTGCGGCCATGTTTGTAGGCTGCTCTGCATTCTGGGAGTTGTATTTGGTAGCCATGCTTCTAGGCCACTCTGTGTTGCTTGTAGTAATGCCATTTCTGGCACTGATGTGAAGGTCCAACAGTCTCAGACTGTTTCAGTATGACACACTGATCAAGTTTCTTAATATGTGTACAATCATGTTGTTGTTCTTATCTGGCACAGTTTGTACACCGGATGCCCTTCCTGACGCAACCTTCCCCAATTTTTATCTGGGCTTGGGACTGGCACTGGCAGTGCGCTGTCATGTGTTGGGGTTGGGTCCCTGGCCGGTAATCGAGCCTGGGCCGCGGTGGTGAGAGTGCGGTGGCCTAACCACTAGTCCTCCAAGGACCCTTGTGTACACTCATAAATATCTCAAATATCAAGAAGAGTTATATTTTAATCAAAATAGATAGAAAATAAAATAACCAATTGCCTGCACGATTTATAAGCATGAAATATACTTCAATGCAATACTTCAATCCGGTCTTCGAGACTTCGACATTACTTCTCAATCGTGCTATAGTTGAGCTTCCAACTTATGTACAGCGCAGGGCGCTCCTCCCCCTCCACCACCTGGGACAAAATGGCCTGTACCTGTAAAAAGCGCACTCGCATGGCTCCAGCCACTGGACCAGATGTGGACTGGACCTTTTGTGAGGTTAGTCACAGGCTGGTGATGTCTGAAAAATAATAAACTTCCGAGATAGTAGCCAGCCAGCCCCAAGAACTGCCTCACCCTTTTTTGGTATTGGGACTCGTGCAAGCTGCAATCACTACGGTCTTATCAGTTTGGGGACGCATCTGCCCATGGCCCAAGTGGAAGCCCAGACACTGTATGTCCACCCATCCATTTGCACTTCTTCTTCATTTACTTCTTTGGATATGCTGTGAGTCCCGTACATCTCAAGGGTCTCAGGACAGCTCTCAGATGTTATAAATGCTGATGCCAATCATTAATATAAATGATAATGTCATCTAAATTAGCAGCAGCATATGTGTTGTGCAGGCTAAGTATTTTGTCCATGAGGCATTGTCACTGGGGCTCCAAACAAACCAAAAATGGAAGGGTGACAAATTGGTGGAAAACAGAGTGGAAAAGGCCTTTTTTTTATCAAGATATTGGAATCAAGGGAGTCTGCCAATACCCCTTGGTTAAATCCAGTGTCTAATAACAGCAAGCCACACCTAACCAATCAAGCAATTCATCAATGCATGGCATTGAGTATGCATCAAATTTAGACATCGCATTGACATTTCTAAAGTCCACAAAAAAATGAAACGATCCATCATCCTTAGGCACCAAGACCACTGGGCTGCTCCAATCAGTGTGGGACTCCTCGATTACTCCCATGGCATTGAATCAGCCTTTGATGGAGGGTGATTTGGTTACAAGCCAAGTCCACCAAGGCCTTATGTGTATTCCCTTGCATACTCAGACATGCAGTACATTCCTGCTCCATTGGGGGAGGCCTGTAGCATGTCAGGGATCCGGATCAGTGTTTCTGCTTCTGCTAGGGAACACTGGTCCTGGAAATGCCCAGCTTCCCTGTCATGCCAGCAAACCTGCCTGGGCTGTGCCCCGGTGCTGGTGGGCATGGGAGGTTCCCCCTGTGTGAAGAGAGAGGGAGAATGGGCGGACATTCGAGAGGAAACAGACTTTTGAATATATAGTATACAGTTATAGAAGAGAAATAATCGCACTATATGATGTCACCCAGATGGGATGGGTTCCCTTTTGAGTCTGGTTCCTCTCAAGGTTTCTTCCTCATGTTGTCTCAGTTTTTTTCCTTGCCACCATCACCTCTGGTTTGCTCATTAGTGATAAATTTTATAAATTTAAATTTTATATCCAGAATTTATATATTTCTGTAAAGCTGCATTCTGACAATGTCCATTGTTAAAAGCGCTATACAAATAAAATTGAATTGAAACAGAGGGATGGGAGGAAAAGCAGAGTGAAAATTGGGTTTGGGGTGCCAGTTTTGGGGTTTTGGCACCTTGGCCACAGGGAGATGGAACCGGAAGGGGAGGAGAGAGAGGAGGGGGCAAGAAAGAGAGAAACAAGAGTGGTCTTCTACAGCAGAAATTGCCAGGTGATCCTCTGCTAGTTAGATCCAGGGATGCCGGTCGGTGGCACTGGATCCATTCTGCTGTTCTTGCCAGAAGCTGCGTGATGAACTGCTCCAGCACCACCAGTTCAAGGAGTTCAAGAGCACACCCCCATACAATCGCATCTGCCTACTTTCCCTGGCCAAAAACAAGGCTATTAAGGAACAACCTCTGTCAACACGGGAATTAGTGTGGAAATCTAATTCCCAGAACACCATGAGGCCTACAAACATGCCGCCACAGACTACAAAACCCAGCCTACACAATCACTGTCACAATCCCATTTACCAATTGATTGTACTCAACTGGTTCCCATTATCCACAAACACTATATATACAGACTCTGGACATTCTGGTAGTTGCTGTAGTTTTTAATGCTCATTGTCATTTATCATGTTCTGGTTCCTGTTTTTTTTTTTTATTCTGATTTTGTCTGTATTGTTCTGTTTGCTGATTGCCTGACTCTGATCTGCCTGTTTTTTGACCCTGAACCTGTCTCACATTTTTGGATTGTCTGACAGTTTTTAAAACAAACATTTTTATATGCAACTGCAACCATCTCTACTGCTTTTGACTATAATTCTGTACAATATTTCCCAGTGATATACCATTACTTCCAAAAGGAATCTCATGGAAGTGTCCTTACAGTCTAAAGATAAGTTGAGGTGATGGTGTCCACCACCCAGTGGGCCAGTCTTTGCTAGGACAGATATGAATATCTGCCATAACAGATGATCTGATGATCAAATGATCACCATCTGGTCGACGTAGTGCCGTACACCATGCACTGGGCATAGCAAAGATTTGCAAAAATGGGCTTAGGCAGGAACCATGGGTTTGGCCACAGGGTTACTCCTGTATAATCTGACCACTGGCATACAGTATGCAGGGTAGGCTTATTGCCAAAGCATGCAGTTCTTCTACTCTTCTTGCTGAAGTGATTATTAGCATAAATGCTAACAGAGGAATACATTTCAGTTCAGCACCTTGTTTGGACTCATAAGGGAACGATCTCAGGGATTCTAACACTAGGGTGAGATGAGGCTGGATTGTTGGGGGAGCACAAAGGATAAAGAAAGGTTGTTTCAGAAAGGCTGTGACAAGTTTATGAGTGCCTACTGAGACATCATCCATAGCACCGCTATGTGCAACAAATAGCAGTAGGCATTCAGGCCCGTTGTGGACCAGTGGATACTGACATAACAGACTAGCAAAGAGGTCTACCGGTGCCCAAATCTGGCACAACACCTGTGGATTTAGATGCTGTTCTCCTGGGTGTATGTACTTCCTTGCCAGTACGTCTGCTGCACAATTGAGCCTTTCTGGCAAATGAGTCACTCTCAATGAGGCTAATAATGTGTGGGCCCACTAGGGTAGCTTTTGTACTAAGTGAAGGGTATCATCTGGTCCTCTGCCACTTGGATGGTTGATATAGCTGACCGTCACAACATTGTCAGAGAGGACTAGAATGAGGTGGTGTCATAATACTGCTAGGAAAAATAAGAAGGCTAAGTAGACCATCCTTAGTTCCAGCTCACTGATGTGTTCCATCCTCACAATGGGGCTTCATATGCCTCCAGTGCTTCTGTGACACCACACTTCTCCCTAGCCAGTGAGGGAAGTATCTGTGATGAAGTCCCACTGACAGGGTACTGCACACAGGTGGACCCAAATCTGAAAAAGTCCCCATTAATACACCTATCATTCTTGCTGAATCTAGCTCCACACCTTGTCTGGTACTTTTCTTCCATTCTTTCCAGAGACTGGCTGTCCACCATCGTCACCACAATATGTGTGTCCAGTTATGGCAGAACCCTTATGTCTTTCACCATCAGAGGTGATAGGGCTGCCTGTGATTCACCACAAGGAGTGCTATTCTGAGGGAAACCCGCCTGGAAATGATAGCGAGTGAAAACATAAGCCTGATACTTCTTCAGCTAGCACAGGATGTGGAAGCTCATTGTTAGTTGTAAGTATTCAGTCTTAGACCCAGATCCCTTCCCAAGCCCTGATCCTGTCTCTGTCCCAGTCAAATGCTTCATAGTGAAGAGTATGGCTCATCATTGGGAGTTTCTGTCTGGGGGAGATTCTAACCATAATGAGTAAGCATGTGGGAGGATTTGGGATCCTTTAACATAGAGGATTTCCTCCTACATTTAAATAGTTGTGGTGGAATCTTTCCAAGCAACATCATCTTATTGTGCCAATAATAAATGTTATTGTCATCAAAATTACATTCTTGTTAGTATATCAATGGATGTAGGATCAGGGAAATACAACTTTCTATTTTGTTGTAATGACATGTTGGTGTAGTGGTGTGGTGTATGCAAATGACTGTGGTTAAACATACTTAAAATAGCTTCTTAGTGAAACTGGGCAATTGGAGAAAGACCAGAGGCGTTTTACAAAGCCGGTTTCGGTGGCTTCCCAGGTAAGTTTGTGTTTAGTTTGAGTAAACTCGGTGTTCGTTGCCATGGTAACCTCAGTACACAGCTAGCCTACATATTTTTATGCAGTGACATCATTCCTGTCCTAATATATTTTCACAAGCTGATAAATATTTTATTAATATTTAATTTAAAAAAACATTTATATTAAATGAAATTATGTGAAATATGTTGGGGTTATAGGTTTTATTCTCATTGTGAGCCTATAAAAAGAAATTTTATCATTTACACAATCAGCAGTTTTCCCGAGCTTTGGTAGTCGCAATGGTGTTGCTTTTTTGCAGCTAATGTAGGTTTAAAATTCCTTATATTTCCGCATAATAATTTTTTGCTCTGCTTTCTTTCCATTTTGAATGCTATTGGCTGCTTGCTGCAAGCGTCTGGATTTTATGTGCACGCGCACTCTGAGTAAACGTTGATTCAGGGTTAAAACCTGGGTTGACTGAGAGAGATGATAACCAGCGTCATGAAACCTGTTAACCTTAATTAACCCGGGTTGGATTTGTTTGGTTTTGTCAACTCAAAACTTGCTCTGCAACTCTGAAGCATGTACAATTTGTCTCAAAATAATAAAACACACTATTTTTAAACATGTGAAATTAAGACAAGGGTCATATATTTGAAGGAAAATTATTCCCCTCTGAGGGAGCCTTACACATAAATTGTAATTTTTCTCCTATTACCTTCCTAACTGTAGGAATGGAAAAGAAATATTGTGTAGAATGCCTCAATTCATATACTGAAGAATATGGTACCAAAAACTATAAATAATAAGGATAGTTAAAATACCAATGTATCTTCTTATACTGCATCTTATAGTTCTTATACTATCTTATACTGAATGTGTCTTCTTACACTGAGTGGAGGCCATTTAAGTAAGTTATACATTATACAGTGGTGAGTATTAAATGAACATCCTATAACAAATCTACAAAGATGACTGTATGCTGTATTGAGAGATCAAAGGTTAGTTTTAGATGCATTGTGATGAACAACATCTGCATAGTCAAAAAATGGTAATATAAATTGTGAGGCAAGTTTCTTTTGAACATTAAGTGTAAAGCAGTTTTTAGATCGATATAACACACTAGTTCCAAATTTAATTTTGTGAAGAATGTAATCAACATAGGGTTTAAAAGTAAGTTCAGAATCAAGCCATAAACCCAAATACAGTCAGGTCCATAAATATTGGGACAGTGACACAGTTTTGGTAATTTTGCCTCTGTACACCACCACAGTGGATTTGAAATGAAGCAGTCAAGATGTGACTGAAGCATAGACTTTCAGCTTTAATTCAAGGGGTTTAACAAAAATATTGCATTAACCGTTTAGGAATTACAGCCATTTTTTACAGAGTTCCTCC
>CM040469.1:15317307-15347744 GCA_022758105.1 Pangasianodon gigas
AGGAACTCTGTAAAAAATGGCTGTAATTCCTAAACGGTTAATGCAATATTTTTGTTAAACCCCTTGAATTAAAGCTGAAAGTCTACGCTTCAGTCACATCTTGACTGCTTCATTTCAAATCCACTGTGGTGGTGTACAGAGGCAAAATTACCAAAACTGTGTCACTGTCCCAATATTTATGGACCTGACTGTATTTAGTTTGATCAACTGTATGCAGGTAAGTACCATCATTACACATTATTATTAGATTATTAGATTTTGTTTACGAATATGTCTTGTACCAAAAACCAAAATATGAGATTTTGTTTTATTGAGTAATAATTTATTAGATAAGAGCCGGTTTAATGTAAAGCATTAGTTTAATGTAAAGCATTAAAATCCGATTGAAGGGCATTTTGAATTTGCAGTAAATAAGGGTTATAAGTATAAATAACAGTATCATCTGCATATAGTTATTAGGAAAAAAAGGAAGATCATTAATAAAAAAAAAAAAATAGCGAAAAGAAGTGGACCCAGCGTCGAACCTTGGGGTACACCTCTTTGTTGAATAAGTAGATCAGACTTATTCCCTTGAAGGACAACACATTGTTTTCTATTATGTAAATAAGAGATAAACCATTATAATGCATTTT
The DNA here is from genome assembly GCA_022758105.1 of Pangasianodon gigas. Lineage (NCBI taxonomy): Eukaryota > Metazoa > Chordata > Actinopteri > Siluriformes > Pangasiidae > Pangasianodon > Pangasianodon gigas. Next base: position 15,317,940 of record CM040469.1, read on the forward strand.
GAGATAGACCAAATGCATAAAGTTTGTCTAAGAGTAGGTAATGATCAACCAGATCAAAGGCCTTCTTGAGATCAATAAAAATAGCCCCTGTAAGATTATCAGTATCTGATGCTGAAAACACATCATTAGTAAATTTTAGAAGAGCAGTAGTTGTTGAATAATTAGGTCTAAATCCAGATTGAAATGATGATAGAATATTATTAATCTCTAGATACTGTGATAACTGATTAAAAATTAAATTTTCAAATACTTTAGCAATAGAACAAATTATCGATATAGGTCTATAATTACGTGGCTCAAGAATGTCACCTCCTTTGTAAAGTGGAGTAATGCGTGAGTGTTTCCAGATAGCTGGTAACTCGCAGGTAGATAATGACCTGTGAGTTACCAGCTATCTGCAAACACGCATTGCTCCACTTTACAAAGGAGGTGACATTATTATAATATAACAATAATAATATGCAGATATAAAATATCTGCATAACCCTGTTACAATGGCAGGATTTTTGTGAAGTATAAAAAAATGAAACTAAGATAAATCATGTCAGAACTTTTTCCACCCTCAAAGTGAAATTACAACTTATAAAAATTAACTTTTTTTATTTCTATTTTCCCTAAATGTTTCTGATTGTTTTTCACTTAATTTTTATACGTTGCAATTTTACATTAAAGGTGGGAAAAGTTCTGACCTGATTTACGTTAGTTTCATTTTTTACTTCACAAAAACCTGCCATTTTAACAGGGTTGCAGACTTTTTATATCCATTGTATGCTTTCATATATTGAGCTACTGCTGCTCCATTCTTTCTTCACACTTTGGTTTTTCCATCACTTTGGTAGAGGTTAATCTTGCTTCCAGAACTTTTGTGGCTCATCTCTGTATTTCTTTACAAATTCCTTACAAAATCTGGTGTTCTGATTCATACTGCTGATGAGTGGTTTGCGTCTTGTAGTATGGCCTCTAGATTTCTGCTCTCAAAGTCTTCTTTAAACGGTGGATTGTGATACCTTCACTCCTGCCCTGTGGAGGTTGTTGGTGATGTCACTGACTGTTGGTTTTTGGGTTTTTCTTCACAGCTCTCACAATGTTTCTGTCATCAACTGCTGTTGTTTTCCTTGGCTGACCTGTTCAATGTCTGGTTGTTAGTACACCAGTGGTTTTATTTCTTTTTCAGGACATTCCAATTTGTTGTATTGGTGATACCCAGTGCTTGTGCAATGGCTCTGATCTATTTTCCATCTTTTCTCACATTCAGTGGTTTGCTTTTCTCCCATAGACAGTTTTCTGTTTCATGTTGGTTTATCCTTTTTAACAAATGCAGTCTTCACAGGTGAAACCCAGGGCTCAAACCAAGACATTCAGAACTATTAATTGTTTAAACAGTTAATCTAACAGGGCACACATGGGCAACAAAAAACACCTGTCAGTCACATGTTCCAATATTTTCGATCACTTGAAAAAACAGGTGGGTTCAAAAAGGGGCTATTTTTGTTTTTTTAAACATATCTAGATATATATGTCTGGAAATGAAAGCTGAAATTCATATGCATCTTTTGATCTTAAACCCAAATGTCTTCAGTGTATAACAAAAACAAAAAAATTTGCTTTGCCGCGCCAATATTTCGGAGGGGACTGTAGCTCACGCAGACTAGCGCTGTGCATAGAGCTGTATATCTCTGCTAGCTCTTCAGAAAATAATCATTTAATTAATTTAAAAATACTGTAAAACTGTTATTGGAAGAAAATCTTCTTGGAAAATCATACAGCATAATGATATGTTTTGACTCACAGCAGCACTGCAAGTGCATCCCAGTTTATGTTAAATTTTGATAGCATGTCCAGCAAACTTTTCTGATCTTTCTGGAATGTAACAAACCCAAAAACTGAAGTAAATCTGATAAAATATTAGATGTCTATTATCAACTGTAGCCTAAATAATTTCTTCATTTGGGAAAGACATCACTGCTTGGAAACATAGTTAGCTTACTTACTCAGTCACATTAGATAGAAGATATAAAGCTTGCCAGGATGTTCAAACAGAGCGTATGAAAAAAAAAACTTTTTTCATTGTTTTCCAATGTGTCCAGGGCATAGTGGTTAGGTTAACTTTATTTAAAAAAAAAAAAAAAAAAACTCTTCTGGTATAGACCATGCCCACTTCCAATTTAAATCTGGATACAAAAACAGATATTTTTGCATATTTGTCACACAAAAATGGTTTCAGTTCCTCATATGAAATGTAATATAAGACAAGGAGAACATGAGGAAACACAAAACACAGGTTTAAATAATTTTATTTATTGAATGAAAAAGGTTACACAACATCTGTCACCCATGTGAAAAGTAATTGCCACTGTAAAATTAATAACTGATTGTAGCACCTTCAGCAATAACAACTGCAACCAAAAGCTTCCAATAACTGTAGATCAGTTTTTCACATCATTATGGAAGACTTTTGACCCACTCTTCTTTGCAGAATTGCTTTAATTCAGCATTGGAGGGCTTTCAAACATGAACTGACCGTTTAAGGTCCTGCCACACCTTCTCAGTGGGGTTTGAAAGTCAGGCCTCTGACTAGACCACTTCATAACCTTAATTTTGTTTCTTTTGAGCTATTCAGAGGTGGACTTCTTCTTGTGCTTTGGACTGCGCTTGGTTTGCTGGAGCCCTAGAGCCTTAGAAATGGCTTTGCAACCCTTTCCAGACTGAGATATTTCAAAACATTTCTCACTCAACTCTTCTGGAATTTCTTTTTTAGCATAGTTTGCTGCTTGGTGAAACCTTTTAGCCTATGCCACGTTGCTGGAAAGGTTCTATTTAAGTCAAGTTCAAATTCAACAAGGCTGGCAGTCATCAAGCCTGGGTGTCTAGTCTAACTGAACCCAACTATCAGTTACATTTGTTTAATTGGTTTATTGAGTAATTACAGGGTTTTTTTTACACAGGGCCATTTGGTGTTGGATAGTAGGAGCAGTTTGCGTGAAGGGTAAAACAGACGATAGTTTTGCCTCTGTCCTTTAGCTAAGAGGTGCTTCTTTTTTTCCAACATATAAACCTAGTAGTAATTTAAACTAATACAACCATAAACAAGATAAATAAGATAAACAAGATTTACTGAAGATGAATGAATGTAAGCAGTGAATGCGTGTGCAACTAATCCACCATGTCCAGTATGCTCCCATGTTAATGAAAGTGAATTTTCTTTGTCTTGCAAGATTCATATCTGACTGCCCATTCCCACAAGTGTTACAGTAAAAACTGCCTACTCCCATGACAAAACCAGGTGATTATGGGCAGTCCTAGTGTGATGTGTTTCTGGAGGGAAAGTAGTGGTTGAATAGCTAACCTAAGCCAGATAGCTCATTTCTTGCTTGTGAGTGATGAGAGACATTATGTTGACTAGTCTTTTCAAATTGCCAAGTGCTGCTAGCTTGTGAGTCCCTGAAATAGAATATTATTAGCAGGTTAATTTAGGTTGTGATGGCTTGATAGCTCCCAATAACCAATTGTTAAAAATTCATATGTATGTACACTAATGCTGTTGTATAAAAAAGGGTGTGCTGAAATACTAATAATAAGCAGTTTCCTCCCAGGAATCTAGAGTCATGGGGAGGTTAAATACTTTATCACAGCACTGTATGTAAGACATAATTTATTTATTTATTTTTTTTTGCATAATATGCTTTCAGAAACAGGCCTCCCATGAGATTATTTTAAATAAAACATAATGTGAAACCACAATATACAATGTGATCACTATTGAAGAATGATGGGGGATTTACAATACATATTGTGGTAATGGTAACAATGTGATAATAGGCAAATTACTGCAGCCTATTTGCAGACTGTTTTGTTTATTGTTGTTCAGGAAGGCTATACAAATTAAAGACTGCTTGTCTGTTAGCTGGTATACCTCACAGTTATGATGAACAGAGCAAAGAGTATGACTCATCATTGGGATTCCCTGCTGCTGGGAGATCCTAGCAATAAAACATTTCCATTCACACTGAGGATTTTCTCCTATACTCAAACAAATGCAATGGAACCATTCTGTCAGAGATGATAACAATAAACTTTATTAGTAACAGAGATGATAACAGTTCTGATAACAGTAAACTTTATTAGCATCAAAATAACAATGCTTTTTTTGTTTTGAGATATATTTTTTAAAAAATTCAAAATTTCTATGGTCATGGGAAAAAGAAAGTACACCCTCCTTTAATTCTATGTTTCTATTTATCAGGACCTAAATAACACATGTGTGGTCCTCACCAGCTTCTATAAACAAACAAACAAACAACCTCTGGTGACAACAAAAAAACACAACAGATTTAAAACATGTAGTAATCCATCTATCCATTTAACCACTAAGCCACTGTGCCCCCCAACATGTAGTCATTTTTTCCCAAAAAAGTAAATCAACATTCAGAAGCACCCTATAGTTCAGTAACATGTAGAACACCTTTAGCAACAGCAACTTGAAGTAAACTAATTCTGTAATTTACCGAGATTTTACCACTTTTGGCCCACTGTTCCTTACAACATTGCTTCAGTTCCTTGATGTTTGAGGGCAATTTTTTATGCACAGTCATAGCATCTCGATGGAGTTGAGGTCTGAACTTTGACTTGGCCATTCCAGCACCTTGATTTTTTTTTTCTTCTTTAGCCATTCAGATGTCGATTTACTGGTGTGCTTGGGATCATTGTCCTGACCTAGGATTAGGGTTAGGTTAGGTAATTGGGTCATTGCATGACCATTGCATGACCCAATTTCAGCCGAGCTTAAACTGCTGGACAGATGGCCTCACATTTGTCTCAAGAATATTCTGGTATAAAGTGGACTTCATTGTTGTCTCAATGACTGCAAGTTTCCCAGGTTCTGTGGCTGCAAAACAAGCTGAAATCATCACCCCTCCACCACCATGTTTAACAGTTGGTATGAGGTGTTTGTGGTGATGCGCTGTGTTTGGTTTTCGCCAAATGTAGCGCTGTGCATGATGACCAAACATCTCCACCTTGGTCTCATCAGTCTAAACGACATTGTTCCAGAACTTTTGTGGTGTGTTCAGATGTAATTTTGAAAAAAGTTATGCTGCCATATTTTTTTTGGAGAGAAGGGGCGACGATGGTTTGAAACAGGCTCCTAGGGGCAGGGCTGAAGTCATGCAAAGCTAGAAAAAAGCCCTTCATCAATGAGAAGCAAAGAAGGGCCAGGCTGGGGTTTGCAAAAGACCATAAGGATTGGACCGTAGAGGACTGGAGTAACGTCATCTTCTCTGACGAGTCCAGTTTTCAGCTTTGCCCAAAATCTGGTTGTCTAATGGTTAGAAGGAGACCTGGAGAGGCCTACAAGCCACAGCATCTCACACACACTGTGAAATTTGGTGGAGGATCGGTGATGATCTTGGGGTACTTCAGCAAGGCTGGCATCAGGCAGTTTGTCTTTGTCTTTGTGAAGGACGCATGAATCAAGCCACATACAAGGTTATCCTGGAAGAAAACTTACTTCCTTCTGCCCTGAGGATTGGTTTTTCTGAGGATTGGTTTTTCTGAGGATTGGTTTTTCCAGCAGGACAATGCTCCATGTCACTCAGCCAGGACAATCAAGGTGTGAATGGAGGACCACGTCTTGGCCAGCCCTATCTCCAGACCTGAATCCCATTGAAAACCTCTGGAATGTGATCAAGAGGAAGATGGATGGTCACAAGCCATCAAACAAAGCTGAGCTGCTTGAATTTTTGCACCAGGAGTGGCATAAAGTCAGCCAACAGCAATGTGAAAGACTGATGGAGAGCATGCCAAGACGCATGAAAGCTGTGATTGAAAAATATTCCACCAAATATTGATTTCTGAACTCTTCCTAAGTTAAAACATTAGTATTGTGTTGTTTAAAAATGAATATGAATTTGTTTTCTTTGCATTATTCAAGGTCTGAAAACACTGCATCTTTTTTGTTATTTTGACCAGTTGTCATTTTCTGCAAATTCTCTAAATGACAATATTTTTATTTGAAATTTGGGAGAAATGCTGTCAGTAGTTTATAGAATAAAACAAAAATGTTCATTTTACGCAAACACATATCTATAAATAGTAAGCAATAGAAGTGTGTGTGTATATCTATATATGTATATATACATATATATACATATATACACACACACACACTAATATATATATATATATATATATATATATATATACACACAGTGTGGAAATGCTACAGCATACAAAGACATCCCATACAATTGTGTGCTTCAAACTTTGTGGCGACAGTTTGGGGAAGGCCCACATATGGGTGTGATGGTCAGGTGTCCACAAACTTTTGACCATATTGTGTGTGTGTGTATATATAAGGGTAAAACAGGTAACAGATGATAGTTTTGCCTCTGTCCTTCAATTTAGAAGTGATTCTTTTGTCACTCACCTTTTTTAATTTAAGCATAAACTGAATAAGCTGGACAGAACATTAAGGGTAATTTCAAAGAAAACGCGTTAGTTGATTCTTGGTGTATTCAAACTTGCCTGCCATGTGTTCATGTTGTTTTGTCATAGGATCATGACAACAGTGATGGTGTTGCCGCTGTACACAATGTTTGTTTTCTTTTTATTTTGTTGCTGATAATGTGCAAAGGTCACACTGTATCAGAGGAGTGGCTTGATGAAGGCAGTCAACAGCCATTGAATATTCATTTACCTTTGAGTTCCATTATGGAAATAAACAGAGCAGGGATTCTGCCTGCAAGCACTTTGTTGTATGCAAAATTGTTTAGGAAAGATGTTGGTGGCTTACGTCAATGTGGCATCAAAATACACCTTTACTCATATATAAAAGAGGGAGCAAAATTCTCCATATCTGAGCCTTGATTTGAAGAGCTACTCTATCCTAATATACGGTTAACAACAGAAAGAGCTACTGCAGAGAAACATGCAGACTTTTACAAAGACTTCTACTATACTGGTAAGTCTAAAACATGCTAATTTGAAATTATGTATGGAACATATTTTTTGTTCTTTTATTTTAAAAAAATCTAATTTTTTAAACAATTTTATATTGGAACCATAATTTTATATTGGCTACATTATTATTATTATTTTTTTTAACAAAATTGCACTGCACAGTAGTAGCAAAAGTTAGTATTTTATTTGTTTTTAATTATTGAATGTGGAGTATTTATTCCTGATTTATCTTTTTTATTATTTAGGTTATGCTTTTGATTGTGGCTGCCTGTGGCTTTTCCTGTCACATCAGAGTTGACAACAAAACCAAAATGAATGAAATCTTGTACAGATACAAAAGGTTAAACAGTGACATGAGCAATTTATCTCTCTCTCCCTGGACATATACGTAAGTAGAATTCACTCTCTTACCATGTGGCTTGGTAAGATTATATCCAAGAATTTCCATCTTACTGAATTATCTATTTTTCTATTGTAGAAATAATCGAGAATCCATCCTTGAGGCCAAGTGTGATAGTTTCGGATGCTCGGGACTTAGTGTGAATGCCAGAGCTGTACCTATATTTATTGAAACGTGTGTTTACCAACAGAATAAACGCTACAACCGCACTCCAGTAACTTACAACATTAGTGTAGGCTGCACTTGTATTAAGGAAACAAGCTCTTAAAGCCAATTTCTATTAGACCATTAAATCCTTAACCCAGGATGTAATCCTTGTAATCCTTGTAAAATAATACCTTCATCACAACAAGTGAATGTGTGTTATTCAGGAAAAGTAAATGAATAGCAGGTGGTTTTGATGTTTGCTTAATACAGTTTTAAGATGTTTGTTTTCTCGCATAGCGAGTACTTTTGCAATATTGTGTGTTAATAATCAGTAGGGTCATTTTGTTTGGCTCATCATCATGTAGTCTGTCTTCTGTATGTTCAGACATTTTCACAAATGAAAAATAAAGTCACAAATTTAATGTAAAAAAATAAATATGTGCCTGTGATTTGTTCTATTCACCTTTGAAATGCTTTCTTTTGTTGAACAACAAAGCAGGAATTTACTGTTCATGTCTATCCTATTGTATATATCTCCGAGGCAGCTGGCTGAAAGTACAAGACCTTAGAGATAGTTTCTCATTAATGAAATGAAATATTAGGTTCGAGACAACCCAGTGAAAAGAGCTCTACAATTGACTGAAGCAATGGTTTACTGATTGAAAAATTAAAATCTCTGCTTACTACGGTAAAGAGAAGCTTACTTCATAGGCTAGTATGAAGTAAGAAACCCAAGTTACTGTATGTGTAAAATGATACTAATTTCTTTCCACAGTCAAAACTGAAGAAAAATATCATCTATGAACTCAGTTCTTACACCACTGTGCTTAAAAATCTAATCTATAAATGTAATTGAACTGAAACTAGAACTTTGCATAGATATATGACATGAAGTTGAACATGTACTCATTAGTCTGGTGATTTATACAGCAGAGATACTGACCCTGAAATGTCTGTTACTTTTGTACTGTTCAGCATCTCTGCCATTTAGAGTCAGTGAATAAAGTCCAGAGTTGTGTCTATATTTAAGTTTAAGTTTATGCTGTAAGTTTATTCATCAGTTTAACCCAATCAAGTTGCATCTAAAGAAGAGGAATTCTAACATGGATACTATTTGCTCTTTTTATTTTATTCAGTTTGCGCTGAAGAATAGAAAATCCCATCTGTTTTGGCAATACATACATTATTATTTTTGGATTGTCTGTGTTGCTTCTGCTCTCCTTCTGCTAAATAAATTCTTTATTGTTTTCTAAAATAATATTTTATTGTATGTAGATGTTTTATTTCAATTAAATAATTTTGATGTGTAAGAAAAAAATATTTCATCATCAACTTTACTAGAAAGGATTTTTTAATACAAAACTGGACATTTTTAAAACAAAAGTCCATTTGAGCACTGAATATCAAATACTTCATTTTTCCAATTTGCTTTCTCTCTTGAACAAAAGAAAACAAGTTTCAGGATGTAAGATTTTTCTTCAGATGTTATCGAATACTGCATTGCTTGTAAATGCTTATAATAAAACAGCTGCATTGTTTTCTAGAGATCCAGTGTGTATATAGTCTTCCATGCTGGATATTCATTTCATGCTACTTATTATAAAGTTAAAGGTCAATAAGAATCCTATGCTTGATCAAGGGTAGTTTACCTGTTTGCTTTGTAAATTACATTGGCACTGCTATCAGCTACAAGGTATGGTTCTTAATTGGCAAAACAAAGCTGAATAAAGACATCTGTTCAATCACTATAGATCGAAATTAGAATGAAATAAAATAGATTTTTAAAAAGCGTATATCCTTCTTCAGTGCTGTGATTTGAATGTACATTCCTCACTCTCATTCTTACACACCTTCTGTATATTTTTTTTAATATTTATTGAAGGTAGTGAAGGAACCAGCCAACTCAGTGTGAAAGTGATCTTCAGCTTCTTTATTTTTCTGCAAACACAGTGTTAAAAAAAAGTAGGGATAAAAACTCTCTCCGCTTCTTTCATAAACACAAACTTCTTTAGCTCTGTGTGTGTGTGTGTGTGTGTGTGTGTGTGTGTGTGTGTGTGTGTGTGTGTGTGTGAGAGTGAGTGAGAGAGAGAGAGCGAGTGAGAGTGTGCAAGCTTGTTAATATAACCAGCACAAACAGGTATCAGGTGTTTTTAATTAGTTTGTTAATTAGCCTATCCCCATATACTCCTGTTAAACCATGCCCTCACCTGCTATTTCCCTTCGCAAACTTTTTCTACATTACGGGACAAACTCTCCCTCTGCAAGATATTTTTTTCAACGTTTGAAAAAATTCAAATGTTTTCATCTTTCTAACACGTTCTCACATGCAAAATTATGGTGTTTGTTTCGAAATACCACAAAATGTACACTAATGTAAAAAAACTACACACAATTGCTGTACAGATTTGGTAGCATTGTAAAGCATAATCAAATATGTACGCATGTGCAAAAAGGTTGGTGGATCAGACGAGGGACACGGATTGGGGACTCACACAAAGCACTCGGTGTGTTCAAAGGTTTTTGTGTAAGACTTCCAGTTGGCAATTAAGAGTCATTTTAGCTGGCTAGCTTGTATTCATCACAGCATCTGTCAACACTGCCATACAATGTCTCATTAATGTTAATAGCTATGGATTCATGGAAAACTGGTATTGTTTGTGCAGTTGTTGCCACAACAACTGGAACAAATAAAAAGTTTCTAGTTCTTCTTAGAGCAGATGTGTTTTGACCATTAACCGCGCACCAGAGCTGAATGTGGATGTGAGACGCCATAGGATCAGGTGTGTAGCTAAGGGGTGCCACCCTGGCATGAAGCAAGGCCACCCCTCTGACCACCCCAGGAAGATATTATTATTATGTGGGCTAGACATACGATTGTGCTATTGTGCAATCAAGCAATGCAAAACTATTGCTATCCTATTTCTATTATTTTTATTTAATTTATTTATTATTATTATTTTATTTATTTAATTTATAATTACCAACATAATTTGTAACACGACTGTTATGAGACAAAGCCAACATTCTGTTCTTCTTATCAACTTATTATTATGTTGGCTTGACAAAGCCAACATTCTGTTCTTCCTGTTATTATGTTGTTGTGGCAGCGGTGGCATGGTAAAGCATCAGCTGTGGATGGAGAGGAGGCGGGTTTAACCGGCAGGCAATGCATGATTATTCTTACCTGTGTCTGATTACCGTCAGTCTACTTATGTGTGTTTCTTTGTGCTTTCAGTGGCTTCCGTAATGGGAGAGAGTGACATAGCTGGTGAAGCCTGCTAGGCGCACACACACACACACACACACACACACACACACACACACAGCAGAGCGTGAACTTGAACTGTGAAACTGAATGGGGTGAAACTGTGTCCTAGTGAGCCCAGACCTCTGCTAAAATTCTTCCTCACCATGGGGTTCTACGTGGTGTCCAAACCCGGGATGCTTGAAGTCTCAGATGCTGCCATGGAAGCCTCCCCACTCATCCAGATCATAAAGTCCCTCACTACCCTTCATCAAACCCAGCACCAAGTGCTCCTTGACCTGCACAATGAGCAGCAGCTGTGCTTTAAAGGCTGGGAGCCAACAGGTACTGCAGAAGCTGCTGCAGCCCACCACATCTCCAGTTGTGTCCCCTGCCACCATGCCACACCTAATGCTCACCAAGGTGGCCTCCACGGATGATCCAAAGGCCTTCTTGGAGCTTTTTGAGTGTGCTGCAGCTGCGTGGGAATGGCTGGAGGAGGAATGGGGTCTCTGACTCCTCCCCTTTCTATCGGAGGAAGCCCAGATTGCCGCACAGCAGCTGCCGTCAGGGACGCAGCTGGAGTATCCATGCACCCCTCCACTCTTTGTGCGGATTTCCCTTGGGGATTTCCCCTTGGAGAAGTTGCATGACAGGGCCCTGAGGCACACCTTTGACCAAGTGAGAGTAATTGATGTTCAGCAAATCCAGCCTAATGTTGTGCTATTCCACACTTACTTTTCAGTTAATAAGGATAGGTTGTATTGAGTTATGCAGAACACTCAAACCAAGGAAGATACAACCAAATTGTTGATGCCGTAGGCAGCTCCTGTTTCATGACACTCATCATAATCCCATGGCTGGGAATTTGGGGCAGTAAAAAACACTAAACTGTCTCATGACCTGTTTCTATAGGCCAGAACTGGCATAGATCTCGTCGGGCCATTAGAACGGACTGCATGAGCGCATCACTTTATGTTAGTTTATCAGACTATGCAATACGATACCTGGAATCGATTCACAACAGTTTTTACCATTCACAAACAGATGGGTAGGTCGAAGGTTTAAAAATATTGTAATTTCTTTCATGATGATGCTCGGAATTGGGCTTAGTAGCTCAAACCCCTGTTGTTTCCGGTAAAAGAGGTCCCACAAGCCCCCACAGGTTTTTCCCCATCCGAACTATTGTACGGATGCAAGCCTCGTGGTGTCTTAGACGTCATTAGGGAAAACTGGGAGGAGGGATCTTTTAACAGCAAAAATTAAATTCAATATATTCTCGATCTAAACCCACGTCAAGCTCTAAATTACTCGTGAAGTGGCAAGGAAGCTTTGAGGTCACACGGTGAGTCAGAGATGTCGAATATGAGGTCAGGTGAACAGATAGAGGCGATACACTTCAAACACACTACCTCAATTTCCCGAAACTGTGCAGAGAGGTGGTTCCTGTGGCTCTGGCAATGGTGCTTCCTGAGAGGGAGGAGATGGGACCGGAGGTAAGTCTAAAATGTGCGGCCAAATTCACCCCAGTCCCTTGTAGAGACCACCTCTCACCATCCCAGAGAGAACAGGTTTCCAGACTGCAAGATGAATACTCCGACATGTTTTCGCATCTATCCAGTCACACAGACCTCATAGAATACCACGTCGAGACTTCTCCAGGTGTGGTGGTACGCATTTACCCCGACCATTTACCCAAACACCAAGAAATGTGGTTCGGGATGAACTCAAGGCTATGCTTGCCATGGGAGTAATCGAGGAGTCCAACAGTGATTGGAGCAGCCTGGTGGTCTTGGTGCCCAAGGGTCGGGTCTGTTTTTGTGTGGACCTTAGAAAAGTCAATGTGGTGTCTAAATTCAACACATAACCAATGCCACACATTGATGAACTGCTCAATCGGTTAGGCCGATTGAGGTCTCTTTTATTTGACACTGGATTTAACCAAGGTGTACTGGCAAATTCTCTTGACTCCAATATCTTGAGATAAAACTGCCTTTTCCACTCCATTTGGATTACACCAATTTGTCACCCCTCCGTTTGGTTTGTTTGGAGCCCCAGCAACATTTCAACATCTCAAGAACAGAATACTCCACCCTCACAATGTGCCACTACTTATTTAGATGACATTATTATTTACAGTAATGACAGCTGCCTTGAGATCCTTAAGACGGACAGGACTCACAGCAAATCCAAAAAATTGTGAAAGTATGGTATCTGGGCTTTCACTTGGGCCATGGGCAGTTGCGTCCCCAAATTGATAAGACAGCAACAATTGCAGCCTGCCTGAGACCCAAGACCAAAAACGGGGTGAGGCAGTTCCTGGGGCTGGCTGGCTATTGTCGTAGGATTGGGCCTAATTTTTTGGGTGTCACCAGCCCACTGACTGACCTTACTAAAAAGAGAGCACTAGATCTGGTCCAGTGGATGGAGCAATGTGAGCTGTCTTTTTGCCAGGTAAAAGCAGTTTTGTGGGGAGGGTGGGGGGTTTGGGGGGCGTGGTCAATTGTCAGCTGCAGACGGAGAGGAGGAGGGTTGAACCGGCATCTAACATGATTCTCACCTGTGTCTGATTACCAGCATATAATTATGTGTTTTTCTTTGTACTGTACTTTCAGTCAGTGGCTGCCATAACAAGAGAGAGAGAGAGAGAGAGACATAGCTGGCGGAGTCTGCTACACACACACACGCGCGTGCCGCGGAGCATGAACTTGAACTGTGAACGTGAATGAGGCGAAAGCCATGAGCTAGTGATGGCCCCTTTTCAGTTGGTTTTTTTTATTTTTTTTTATTGACTTGTTGAAGGAGCGTTGAAAAGTGTGGTGCAAATAAATGCAAGTCTGGAGCTCTGTTAAACACCTGGAACCCCATAATCTGTCACCTAACAACACACTAGCAACCAGATAGACCATGATAGCAATCAGCTGAGTTTCCTTAGCAACCAAGCAACCAACTAGCTACAACCTTGCAACTAACTGGAATCATATTGAAACCTCCTAGACACATCATAACAACCACCTGAGACCCCATAACAGCCACCTAGCAACACCATAGCAACCAACTTGAATAGGCTAGCAACGTTTTTATGTTATTATAACCTTTTATAACTTCTAAACATGTTTCAACATTTTTAACATTTTACCCTTTACATATTATAAACTTTTAGCCTTTACACTCTTAACTGTTACACATTTTAACATTTTGAAATCAATGACAACATTGTAATATACAATATTAACACTTTTAACACATTTAACACTTTTAGCATGTTTTGCTGTCAAGCCAACATCAAAGTTTGTTCACAAACTAATTACTATTATTATTATGATGATGATGATGATGATGATTACAACAGAATTTCTGACTTCTCCTCCTAGGGCTTTTAATCTACATCCACCAAACTTTTACACATAATCTCACTTATATCCCATTAGGTTGCTTGTGCTTTTCTAAGGAATCTGACCTTCTTCAACTTTTATCCCCCTTTTTTCATCGGTTTTCTTCCCATTCACTTGATTCACAGATTTTAAACTAATTTATTCAATTCTCAAGCTACATCCACCAAAATTCAAATGGTCAAACCTGGATACACCGGGACCCATCATGCCTAATTGCAGACAGATCGCACTCATCCTTCTTTTTCTATATGTCCTTTTTTCTTCCCCCATTCAGTTTAATAGAGGAAAGCTTGAATGAGTGATGTCATCACCACTCTAACTTTTTGTGTGAATTGTCTAAATTCACTGCTTCAACAAAACCTCTTTGCCACTAAAATCCTTATAATTTCACCTAGAAACTCTGTTCAAGCTTTAAATGTTTGCTAATCCCCATTTCTAAATATTTCATTGTTTTGAAAAATATTTTTTGAGTTACGAGTTGTTTGGCAAACAACAGTCAACAGTCCCATTCACTTCCATGTAAAATTTGGCACCATAAGCTTTGGCTTTTATGAAATGTTCATGAGCTTTTAAACAGTTTTAAACAGCCATAAATCAAACAATTCTCATCCATTAATAGTACACAAACAGATTGTCAGTTAAGCATTTCGGAATGTCACAAAGGGGCCAGTCTCTCTCACACACACACACACAGCACAGGTGTGCCACACACACACACACACACACACACACACACACACACACACACAGAGCCATTCATCCTCAAAATTAATCAATCTGTCTATTCACTCACATGCATAAATACCACTATGCCTGCTAATTGCCACAAAACACAAAAATAAACAAAGCACTCATCTATTTTTCACAGCAGCTCGCCACCAAACTGTTGGAGGGAACAGCTGTATGGACCCAGTGCCACCAGCCGGCGTCACTGGAGGAGACAGTACAACTGACTGAAGACCAGTAGGAGGCCACCCTCTCTCAATTCTCTGTTTTTTTTCAGGGCCTAAATAACAATTGTGTGGTCCTCACCAACTTCTATAACCACCCTTCCTACTTCCACAATCAATAAGAGAGTAATTAGCAGCCAGGTGTTATTAATGAAATGTACAAGATTAGTTAATCATCAAGTGTGACTATCTCTATAAAAGCAGAACATCATGCCAAGAAGAAAGGACATCAGCCATGACCTCAGAGAAGCAACTGTTTCTGCTCATCAATATGGGAAGGGTTGTAAGGGCATCTCCAAATAATTTGAAATTCACCATTCTACACTGAGAAGAATTGTTTACAAATGGAGAGCCTTCGAGACAGTTGCCTTCCCAGGAGTGGGCGTCCCAGCCCATGTTTTGCATTGAAACATTTTTTTTTTTTTTGTGGTTTCACCTGAGGTTATTTGTTTATAGAAGTTGGTGAGGTCCACACAATTGTTATTTAGGCCCAGATAAATAAAAACTTAGAATTGAAGGAGCGTGCACTTTGTTTCCCATGCCTGTATTTTAACAAAGCCTTTATAGCAATGCAATGGGGACATCTAGTGGACAAAAAAACCCTATACCTATAGACTTTATAATACTGAATCTGTAACACTGATTTTATTTTATAATTTCCTTTCAAAACAACTGTACATGCTATTTTACAGACTACTGTGCATGTTATAATAAACAAATTTTTTTAGAATATTTGTTTGACATCTACTCTAAAACACAATACACAGGATTGTGGTAAATGTAGTATGTCTGTAACACTCCTGCTCTGACACTTGTATGTGGGGTTGAAATAAAAATAAGATCTAAAAGTGTGCCCTTCTCTGTAGTAGAGGTTTGGATCAGCTGAGTGTATCCTTTTGCCTGAAACAGGTTTAAAATAGGCTTGCTTGTACCATGCAGCTGATCTTCATTAAAGTCAACACATATAACAATAGGTCTGTATTCCATGATTTCCAGGTAATTCAAAAGAGCATTAAGGTTTGGCAGAAACTCATGTTGAGGTTTAGTGGTCTGTAGATGACAATGAGAAGCATTGGCTTAGGGTGTCTAATTTTAAAACCAAATATTCTAAGTCTGATACATTCTCCATGTACTGGATGCGATTTGCCTGAAGATCAGTTTTTACATACATTGCAACTCCACCACCATTTCTGTTAGATAAGTGCGTATAATTTGTATACAATCAATGTACAGTCTGCAACCTTCCAGCTGTAGACAGTCAGGAACAACAGAATCAAACAAGTGGGTTTCAGTGAAGCACAAAATATCTGCCAGTATAAGTTCTTGATGACTTTTAATATTTTTAATATGACTTCAGCAGTCCTTCAGTGGTCTTGTGTACTGTATCTTTAGAGCTGACCTGAAATTAGATTTAAAGTACCATATTCAGAAGTGGCTGTATATAACTAAAGTCAGATATTGACATGATTTCCAATCAAAATGTTATTTTCATCAAAATACATGATGTGCAAACCATTAAGTGAGGTTATCCTGCTGAGTGCAAGATATGCCATTCCTGCTTCAAAACACTTTCTTTAGAGAAACAACAGCACGTTGAGTGGTCATTCCCTGCACCTTATGAGCTGTGCAAGCAAAAGCTAGTTTGATGGGAAATTGCCTTCACACTGTCCCCTTTCTTTTCAGTGGTTCTTCTGACCCCTCTATATAAACAATATGATCTGGTCCAGATACTTTGTTACCTTTTTTTTTTTCCAGCATTAGTATAATCTATTTCAAGGCCAATCAGTTTTGTCACAGTAACTCCGTTTTGGGTCTGTGTGATAACTTTTGCCACCTTTCCAAATGACCCACTGACCAGTCCATCCTCTACATCAGTGTTTCTAGTGAGCATCACTTGAGCACCAGTAGCAACCTGTACAATATCGCAGAGAGCAGTGCTGTCAACTTTCAGGGGTGTAACATGGCATTGCGTCTCTCCAGTTCTTGAATCTTTTTATAGTCATCAGCACTAATAGTTATGATATTTGAAAATTGTGAGGATATAGCCATAGAGTTGTAGTCCACTTCTTTATTTGTAGCAAAAACATGTAAAGCATCAAAAGGACATTCTTGTGGAGCTTTTATGGCATGAGCAGGCATACATCTCTCCACATCAGTGTGGAATGATCACCTTCCTAAAATGTGTCAGTGTCACTTTCCTAAAATGATCTCTCCAGGATTCCAATATACAGTATGATCCTCATACACACACCATGGTTTTGCTCTTCCAAGTGGAGGCAACTGATGGAAATCACCTACCACCATTACAGAAATTCCACCAAATGCTTTTTCATTTCCTTTCCTTTGCTGCAGTCTCCAAACAAATAAGGCAAATAAAGGTTTTGATACCACTGAATAATTTGCACATTAAAAAAGTTTGCGCATATTTCGTCAAGTGCATTTCCACGACCCTTAGATGGAGGTTTTAAACTTATCGGCAGTTTCAGGAGCACATGGAGTGTTTTGCCTGAGATTTTGAATGTTGCCGTGCCTTTAAATGCTGTAAATAACACTGCGAAATATCTTTCTCCTCACTCAGAAAAGGCAGTTTGTGTAATAATTTTGTTGTTTTAGCATAAACAGATTTCATTAAATGGTTCTTCCCTGTTCCTGCATTTCCTGACACATAGAGGAGGAACTGTTCTGGATTTTTGCTGCAGACATGTCTAACACACCAGTCACGGACAGCATAATATATGGATGCTTGTGTTTGATTTAACTCTTTTTACCAGAGGCCAAAAAAATGGAATCTCTGCCTGTTTTTGGGGTGCCCATGTTTTGCATTGAATTTATTCGTGATGTCACACTCCACAGTAGTGGTTAATGGGTCACATGAAAGTAGACACTCAGAACTTTGAGAATTCCTTCTTTTTTTTTTTTTTACCTAGCCTCCTAGGGGCAATATATTCAGAGAAAAGTTCCAAACAAACAAAAAAACAATTTTTTCCCACGCAAATGTTTATATCTTTAAAGTAAATACTTATATCAATCTCATTCCTGTTCACAGTGATGCCCCAGTTATTTTCAACCACTAAAATTCTGTGTGTTTATTCAAACAGAGGTAAAAAAAACTTCTCCAAACGTCAAAAAAACTCTCCCAATGGCATAAGGCCTCAAAAATGGCACAAAAGAACATGTCCAAATGGCACAAACCACCAACAAATGTCACAAAAAATGTCTCCAAATGGCACAAAATGAAATAACAAATGGTAATATCATGAAACTCTGTTACACAATATGCAACTTCAGTAATAAAAAGTTTGAAACTTACTCATCTCCTTTAGCCTTTATGGAAATTAGCACCAGAGCCCTGTTAGCATGGTCACATATGTAATAAAGGCATGCAGAAGGTGCTGTTTCCCTCTCCTACAACATGGCATTGGGACTGGATTTTAGGAGGCAAAAAAAAAAAACGATTTACAACAAGTATTAAAGTTCTTGTGCAAAATATAAACTAGTAAATGCAAAACATGAGCAAAATTGAAAAACCTGAATTAAAAAAGCTTCAAGAGTCAGAGTCTATTGCATATCAGTGAGCTTGGCTCTCCTTGACATCATGCCACTCAGTGAAGCAAAGACGGTCCACTATAATACACAGGGGCACATCACAAGACTTACACGTGTAAATAGTCTTGCCATACTTCTTCCTTTGAGGCAGAGAATGAAGTGTCTTCTCCCAGCTGGCTTCTAGGCTTTAGTAGGCCACCATAAATGACTAGGCCGAGGAATTTGTGCATCTCGTCTACATGCCCTTCTTATGCTTGTACTCTGCATACAGGTTTGTGTTGGTGCAGAAACTCTTGATTGCAGATTTATCAAAGAATAACTGGAACAGCTTGAGAAGAGTGTGCTTCTGGTGGATACTAAGCTGTACCCCAGGAGTGGGGTAGGGCAGGAGAAAAGGGAGGCACATCGTCCTTGTTAATATTGTGCCACCTGTCCTGTTCAGGTTGTGTTGCAGGCGCAGGAGCACTGGCTCTCCTAATGGCTGAAATGGGTGACACATGATTGCTGCCTCTTCTCTGGCTTCTCTGGGGGGAGGGGCAGTTAGAGCTGTCAGTTTTGCTGTGGAAAGTTCCATGTAAGTACTTCGGGAGGAGGCCTCAGACGATGTGTGAGGAGGATCAGGAGCATTTTCTTCTTCTTTGCAACAATAAATGATCATGAATACAAAGTACAATAAGTACCCAAAATCTCCATTTGTTAATACTAAATGGGGTATTATATTTATATAATAATAATTCTATCATATTTATATTTATTTATCAAAGAGTGCATCTTGGCACATTTATTGTGGTTTAGTACTACATGAAGTGCAAGACATAAAACATTTCCATTCTACATGCAAAAATGCAGTGCAATGCCACATGCAAAAATAAATTTCTATGCTACATGCAAAAATGCACTGCCATGCTACATGCAAAAAAAAATTTCTTTACTACATGCAAAAATGCACTGCCATGCTACATGCAAAAATGAATTCACATACTACCTGCAAAAATGCAGTGCAATGCCACATGCAAAAATAAATTTCTTTACTACATGCAAAAATGCACTGCCATGCTACATGCAAAAATGAATTCACATACTACCTGCAAAAATGCAGTGCAATGCCACATGCAAAAATAAATTTCTTTACTACATGCAAAAATGCACTGCCATGCTACATGCAAAAAAAAATTTCTTTACTACATGCAAAAATGCATTGCCATGCTACATGCAAAAATGAATTCACATACTACCTGTAAAAAAGACATTTCCACACCACAAGCAAAAACATAAGACAGAAAGTATCATAGCTTCCGTACATTTGATGGACGGGTGTTGTGCTGAATTGCCCAGCAGAATTCCACTCCCCTTCTATAAACGCCCGTGAGGACGCTGCTGCATGACGCTGCCTGTATTCACTCTTTCTGCTTTTCTTTCGCAGTTAATTCTTTGATCATTTTGATATCCGATGATTTTCAGTATAAAGAACCAAAACAGCAAATACAATGACTCGGAAAACGGATTAATTCTACATCATACTCGGAAGACTGAATTCGTTTCACTCATGGTACTGCCAAGTGCAGGACATATGTTACATTTAGGTTCGACTATTTTAATCTCTTCAGAAAATTTCTCAACACTGATAAACCTATTTCATGCACTGCAAGGAGTAAGCCATTGCCAATGTTATAATAATGGCCTTAATGCTTTACAAAAGATGTTTTCTGAGTGTTTACAGGGTTAAGAATAAGACAATAGTTACATAAAGAATTATGGTAAAGGGATTAGATTTAACAAAATATAGGCTAAATGCATAAAAACGTAATTAGGGACTTTGTCAAAGGAATGCTGAATATCCACTCCCATCTTTATCTCTGGAGTTAAAGCTAATAGACATTTAAAATGTAGTCTGGTGACAGCTGAGGCGTCATAAGTGGGGAAAAGAGTGATTGAGTACACAGGGCCCTGGCATGTGAGGGGTCCTTGAAGATGCTGAAATTACTATTATTATTTCACACTTGTGAAATTGAGTGTATACCGTGACTGCGCTACCTCTCTGTCTGCTCCTCACCTTGATAAGCTCCGGCACATGTTTGTGTACACGTCTCCCACGAGCACAACATACGCACAGTTTGCATGATTTGATTGGTTGTCTAGGAGCGATTCCAAACGCTAATTGGCTGTGAGGGAGAGCGGAGTCAGCGGAGAGAAGCAGTCATCTCAGTGTGGTGATTTTTCGGTGAGTCGCGACGCCCACGATGGCCAAACAAAAATCAGGATACCAGAAAAGAAACAAAGTGAGGGGAAACAACTCCTCACAAATTTCTTTGCAAAGAGAGCAGGTGAGAACAAAATTGTTCGAGGCAACGGTTACCTAATATGCCAAAGTTGTGTTGTGGAAGAAGCTTGCTGTGAGGTAGTCTGCATTTCCCTCTGTGAGAAATAACTTGTTCCAAAACTGCTCATAAACGTTCTTATCTCACCCTAAACACCGAAGTAACACATAAAGTGTTTGAGCTTGAGACAAATCTTTAGAGATAAAATGTTAGCAAATTATTGAAAACAAAATGTAAACGATATTAGTATTTTATAAATACTGGCTGATTGTGTGGATCTTTCATCTAAATATTAATATGAGCAAACTTGGTCATAATATTAAGATGGTATGATAATAAACTGGAAAACATTATAGAAATGAAAAAATGATTAAACACATTAAACACTGTTCCAGAAACAGTCAGAGAGAATGAAGCAGCAGGTCCAACACAAGCTTATACTGCTCCTATTAATGTTGCTGAGGATGTGAGTCCAGAGTGTAGTTAGGCAACTATAGAATGTTTAAGCATCCAACACA
This sequence comes from Pangasianodon gigas, assembly GCA_022758105.1. Classification (NCBI taxonomy): domain Eukaryota; kingdom Metazoa; phylum Chordata; class Actinopteri; order Siluriformes; family Pangasiidae; genus Pangasianodon; species Pangasianodon gigas. Next base: position 15,339,415 of record CM040469.1, read on the forward strand.
CTTGTAACATTTTCAACAGAAAGGACATTTGGCCTGGATTGTAAAAATGGATTGTAAAAATATAAATTGGCCATCTTTATGAATGTACACTGTATGTATTACATATGCATTCTCAGGTTAATTTACAACAATAGCAATAATAACAATCTCAATCGCAATCATGAAAGACTAAAGTATTAGCAGAAGTGCCATTAGTCCTACCTCTTATACTATTCAGTATACTATGCACATGAACCTGAAGGTAGCATACATATCAGACATGTCATTTATGGCTCAGGGTAGTATCAGTCCTGTGTTTATCATGCTTGTAGAGGGCTCTGTACCTACACCAGAGGAAGAAGAGTTAGTAGAGGCAGGAGGTAGAAGTAGGACCTGCAAAGAAGGTGATGGAACTGTAGACACTAAAGAAAATGATTCCTCAGAGGACAGTGAGAAGGACTAGCATGGATCATGGGAAAGGGGCCCCCACACACTGTCTTTGCATAGGGCCCAGGGTTCTGTGTTATGCCCCTGGGTGACAGGTCTTGATCAATAAATTTTACACTAAAAAGGACATGACATGTGCTTCTACCTGAGGGATTTTCTCAGGGGGGGGTTAACATTTTGTTAGCATCATTTACCACTATTGCTGAAATTACACACCCACCCTTATCACTTTAACAGAAAATAATATACATTTGAAAGTATGATTTAGTATGAAAGTATTTGTAATATTTGTAGTATGATGACAGGTCATGGTCTCTAGATTGTACTTTGAAAAGCACATGACTCTAACTCCTGCCTGAGGGATTTTCTCAGGGTGGTTAGGACTCCCATCTTTATCTCTGGACTAGAAACTAATTGACATTTGAAATATGATGGAATGTCTTTACTATTAGATTGTAACCAGAAAAGGCATGTCTTTACATCCTACTTGATTTTGTTTGATGTATTTGAAATATGCAGATACATCAAACTTGTTTCATGGGTTGTAATAATAACAGTTAAGTTATTGAACTTATCCAGTATGATTTATTTCCTTCATGAAGGTGCTCTTATTTGAGGGCTGATGTACTCCACATAAAAGCCACTTTGAAGATTTGCATTGTGTTACCCACTGTAACTAAACAAACAGTAACACTCCCAAGGTATAAAATGTATATAATGACAAGGTGGAGATTTGTACATATTTGTAGTTGTAGCTGTAGTACTGATTTGTACATATTTCTTGAAAAATAGATTTTATGCTCTATTTGGACTTTTTTTTGGACTTATTTTTGGTCCATGTCTTATATGTGTCATACTACGAAGCACATATATTTGACTTAAAAGATTGGCAATGCTGTTCACCATCCCAGACACTTATTCCTTGCATTCCTGCAAACCCTTTTGGGTAAGTAGCATCGAGAGACCATGTAAGGGAGAAGTTTGACAGTGACTTGGTAAGTGGAACGTTTCATGCTTGTAAGTTTATTATCTCATAATAGTTTTGTTTACACATAGGCTATAACTTCCTATTAAGTTTCTTGTTAACTTTAACATTTGATTAATTATTTTTTAACTTTTCACTCAGAAAATGGATCTTGTTATTTATGAAAACATTGTCAGGTAAAAAACCAGTGGCACATCCTGATGGCCTATTGTCATGTCTACACCAGAATGTGCACTGAACTCCACTTCCCACAATGCACCTCCACCTACAAACATGCACACCTTGGACTACAACAACCACACACCATGTTCATGGTTACATTCACAGTCACCCGATTACTAATTGCACACACCTGGACTGTACTGGAGTCACCTCCATACACATATAAGCACCCTCACTACACCAGCACACCCTGAATATTCATTCAGCTTTGACTTTTCATCTGACATACCAAGCCTTTGATATACTGTATGTTTTTTATTTCTGGTTTTAACTCTATATCTATATCACCAACTGTATATCTGTATCACAGTTTCTTGTTTTTTGACTTGTTGAAATGAGGCCACTCTGAAAGCTGCTTACCACAGAGGTCTGAGCTCTGCTATACTCACTGAACTGGAGTGTCATGACGAAGAGAAATCCCTGGATACGCTTAGTGATCTATCCATTTGCTTAGACCATCTGTTGTGAAATTGTCCACCTCCTAAGTCCCTCGAGAAGGTATCTTCTGATCCCAGTCAAGTGGAAAGTATGCAAATCAGTCACGCAAAGCTCACTGGTCTCGAAAGAGAAAGACAGAGAAGGGCTGGATTATGCTCTTACTGTGGCAGCGATCAACACCAAGTCTCGCAGTGCCCAGTTCGTCCAGCTCAACAGCGGCCTCCCATGACTGAGTGGTCTCCATGCAAACAACACCTGCTTTCGGTGAGTTCCTCTAAGTATATATCTCCACCTGCTTTCTCAATGCCCATTCAGATAAGACACTCAGGAGGTATTTCTGTTCTAGCAGCGTTGATCGATTTAGGTGCCACAGGCAGCTTCATTGATTGACACATTACCGAAGAACTCAAGCTGAGCTTACAACCATCGCAACACCCCATTACATCCAAGTCGAGCAAGTGCTCTGTGCACGTCAAGCAGGTGCTCTGAAAAAGTGTGAGTTCCACATCAGCAAATCTCGTTCTTGGGTTTTATATATATATATCAGCACTGAAGGGGTTGGATATGGACCAAAGTAAGGTGATGGGAGTGAAAGAGTGGCCAATCCCTACTACAATCAGAGCTCCAACGATTCCTAGGATTTGCCAACATCTATTGCCGTTTTATTAGGGGCTTAGGTCCATCACCAGTCCACTCACCACCCTGCTCAACAAGGGCTCCAATAGGTTAAAATGGACCCCTGAGGCCAACCAAGCTATACAACGCTTGAAGACGTTGTTTACCAAAGCCCCAATCCTCAAGCATCCAGGTCCTGCTAAACTTTTCATCATGGAAGTGGAAGCATCTGATACGTCGGCATGGTGCTCTCCCAGAGATTCGGGGGGAGAAGCCCAAACTCCATCCAGTGGCCTCCACTGGTGGCCTCGGATGCTCATGGACATCCACAGACTCATATCCTCCATTTGTCCAATCCAAGTTCCCCCACACTCTGCCCACTGGTAAGCTCATGCCTCTACCCATTCCACAACGCCCTTGGTCACACCTGGCCCTAGACATTATGACCAAGCTCCCAGTCTCCCAAGGAAAGACCATAATCATGGTTATAATCGATCAATTCTCCAAGTCCCTCCGCCTGATACCACTGTCTAAGCTACCCATGGTTTTCGAAACTGCTGAGCTCATGTTCAGCCACGTATTCAGATACTTTGGCTTACCGGAAGACATTGTCAGTGACCGAGGCACACAATTCACATCACACGTGGAAAATCTTTATGGAAAAGCTTGGAGTGGCCGTCAATCTCTCATCAGGATATCATCCACAAATGAATGGGCAAGTCGAAAGAGCCAGTCAAGAAATCGGCCAGTTCCTGCTCTCTTTCTGTGCAGAAAACCAGGAGGACTGGGCTCAGTTTTTTCTCTGGGCCGAATATCCCCATAACTCGCTTAGACATATGGCCACTCAGCTCACCACTTTCCAGTGTGTCCTCAGTTACCAACCTCCACTGTTCCCCTGGGACACCAGCCCTACGGATTCGCCTGCAGTCGTTCAGGTGGAACGAACAAGTCTGGGAAGCAACCCATCAGCGGCTCAAACAGGTAGCAACAAAGAGTTTGCTGATTGACGCAGAACCGTCACCCTGGTTTACCCACCCAGTAAGTCTGTCTATCGACCAAAGATGTCTGCTTCAGCAAAGGTTGTCATAAACTCAACCATCGATATATCGGACCATATAAAGTACTGCAGTGTATCAATGATGTCACTTACCACTGGAATTACCATGTCACTGCCTCCCTGCTCCCTCTTTTCACGTCTCCTGCCTCAAACCAGCAATGCAAGGTCCCCTGACTGAAGGAATCCTTCCAACAATACCACCTGAACCTTTGGAAATAGAAGGACAACCAGTGTACCGAGTCAAAACAATCCTTGATTATCGGCACTGGGAGAGCAAGCTGCAGAACTAGGAGAGCTAAGGTCCTGACGAAAGATCATGGATCCCAGCACATGACATCACTGACCCTCTCCTCATCAATGACTTTCATGCACTGCATCCTGATAAACCCAAACCACGACCCAGAGGAACACCTACAAAGAACCCTGCTGCCGGAGTGAGCTCTTCTGCACTGAACTGCTCTTCCCACCATGCACCTTCACCTACAAACATGGACACCTTGGACTAGAACAACCATACACCACGTTCATGGTCACTTTCAGTCACCTGATTACTGATTGCACACACCTGGACTCAGTCACCTCCACACACATATAAGCACCCTCAATACACCAGCACACTACAAACTATTTGTTCAGCTCTGACTTTTTATCACCAAGCCTTTGATATACTGTCTGTTTGTTATTTCTGGTTTTGACCATAGCGTGTTTCACAGTTTCTTGATTTTTGCCTTGCTGGAATGAGGCCGTTCTGAAGGCTGCTTACCACAGAGGACTGAGCCTTGATTTTTTGCCTTTTTCTTAGATACTCTGTTGCACATCGCCTGACCCACTGCCTGTTCTGTGTTTTTTATCTTTGCCTCATGATTTGGATTTGTTTCTATTGCCAGTTGTTTTTAATAAAAACACTCTCTGCAGTTGTCGCTGTCTCTGCCACCTGACACCTATCCAAATCTGAAAAACATACTTTTTGGAAAAAAAAAACAACTTTTTCTTTTGACTTAAGGTCAAAAGAATGTAAGTTGGGGTTTAGAGAAAACCATAAAATACAACTGCTTAGATATTAACTGTAAATTTGTTCTGCATAAGGTCATTATAGGTGCACCACCCCCAAGGCAAATTTGTGGTCGAAAGACAGGCTGGGTATTTGCATTTTTTGAGTCACAGACAAATTACTTTCTCAGTATACACACTGAATGTAATAATTATTGTGTAATTATAAAGTATGCATAAAAAATACATTTTGACTGTAGTCATTTTCTAGAAATCAGCATTGATTTATTTAATGGGATACAGTAAAGCAAATACATTAGCCAAATATGACCCGCTGCCTCGTTCATTGAGCCCGTGCGTGCTTGCAGAAATAATATTGAAATGGACCATAGTATTTCTGAGCATTTTCACACCAGACCAGTAATATCTATAATTCACAGTAGACTTGTAGCATAGCGTCCTTCCGTCGCATCTCACTGCACTGAAATGCTGGTAAAGATTAAATGCCTACCTGGGGCATTTGATACAAGTCTGTCCCATGTCAAAAAAAAAAAAAAAAAAAAAGAATCCAGAATGCCTCAAGTGCTGGCCTTTAGTGTGATTCAGTGATTGACTCCAATTGCCTAAGTGTACAAACCTATAAATATGGTTTAAAATTAAGTTGTTGGTGTACAACGACAAAAGAAATGCATGCTCTTAAGAGAGATAATCTGGTGTGAGTTGCAGATTTATTTGCCAGATCAAACATTATTACTGATAGTTTAGGGCAGTTTGGTTAATATATGCATCTGCTCCTACATAGATGTCAGTTCCAAATTGTCTGGGACAGTAGCAGTAGTGTAATTAAAAAGTGGACAATATATAACTGATTACATTTGGCCACACATGCTTGCATCCAGTGTGTCACAGACGGAGAACTGTTTTAGGTAAGACACAAAGGCCATTCAAATGCATTAAACTAAGGTGATGTGTGGTGCTCAGGATGCCAATTCCATTTTTGTGGAGTTCCACTCAAGCAGTGTTGGGGCACATTGCAGACAAAAGAAAACAAGAGATGCCATATCCAGAAGATTTTACTGGCCAGGCATGTCTTCTGACATAGACACATGGGTGATTATGCATCTACTTACTTTAATAACATGTTACTACTTTATACTAAGAATACTGTATATACTCTTACCATGTAAAAGAGTGTCAGAATAATGGTCTTTAGAACTGTGCCATAGAAGAAATATTCTTGGATTCCTTAAGAACCTTGGTATGGTGCTTTACAATGTGTTTTGCTAGTGCCACAGTGAACTGAAGAAACTGTAATTTTTCACCACAACATCCACTGGAGAGTTGTTCAGGCAAAAAAAGTTTTCTAGAACTTTGCTTTAAAGAAAACTCACGGCTTTTGTTCACAGCCCAATGCCCACCAGTGCATCAGCAATGCCACCTGTCTCCCCAGGCTCCCCAATGCCAACCACTACAGCAGTAAAAATAATGATGTCCTCAGAATCCGCTGTCTCGTCAGCCTCCTTTGTCACCTCTGTCTCCCAGCGGGCTGGTAAAGCAGCAACTGCACAGGATACCACCATACCATCAGGATCTGCTGTAGATCCTGATAAATGTATGTCACATTTGTAAATAACATTTATTTAGAAATTAATATCCTCCATGTTAAAGATCTTATTATTAGAAATGTTTTCATTCATTGGCCGTCCTGTGACGCTCTTCTAGGTGTAACACAAGCCTGGAATGGCAAAAATGAGTATGTGCTGGTAGCAAAGATAGACCCATACAACCTCTACCTGGCAGACATTTATCATCCTGCTCCAAAGAGGGATCAGGACACTATATGTATTACAGTGATAAAGCATGTATTTTTTAAGAATCAAGTCACATGTATTACCTTGTTAATATGAAACACATTCAGCCAGTTAAACTAATAAGTAGTGTGGCTAAACTGTACTACCTGTGATACCTACATACATAAGATTAAACTTTATTGTAAAATTGGTTACAATAGCGTGTCATTCTATGGTAATGGAAAAAGCTTGACAGTAAAATACATCACAAATTGGGGGGGGGGGGGGGTTCTCTGCCTCATGTGACATTAATATTTGCAAGTCCACATTATTACATAGATAATGTAATTTTTGTGTGAGGACACATTCCTAATGAGTAAGAGGATACACAATATACACATCAAAACAGTTAAGATATGTGTGCTTCACATGTGAGGAACATTTCACATGGAAAAACATGCAGAGAATGCTGATGTACCACCTACACCATAGTAGGTGTTAAATTTGCTGCTGAACATTTGTTTTTACATACATGGGAAGATGAGCAAAAGTGAAAGTAAGTGAAAGTTGTATTTATTATCTGAATATTTTTATGTAATTCTAAATTGAGTTGACATCTTGTGCATCAGTAGACAAAATACTATTACGTTAAATGTACATATAACTGTTTTAATGTATAGGTTGATCCCCGAATGTGCAAGTATACCTTGGGGATCATCAACAAACATCATCACTGGACACTCACCGTAAGATGATGTAACATTTTTATATTTCATCTTTGTAAAATTCTGGATTGAGTATTGTTAGAACGTGCTCATACAATATTGTTTTAACAGAATTAATTAGCATAATTATCATATAGAGCTAACTGTGGTATGGTTACAGTGAAGCCAGTCATGAATTATTTTTGTGTGTGAATATTTTTATGTGGTTGTATTAAACTTATTTGTAATATTTATTAATATAAAACGTCTAGGTTATCATTCCATAAGAGAAGAGGGCTTTTTATCTAGACCCCCTCAGTGAGAGCAGAGAGAAACTAAAAAAGTACCCGGATGTAACCAGGTAAACTTAAATTTGATTGACTTTTCTTATGGGTTTTATTTTCAATGCAGATGGGATTGAATTATGTTGTAATACCTCTTTACTGAGCTTAATTTGTGTTTGGTTCAGATGTTTCATGAGACAGAGGGGACTAAATGTGTCCCGAAGGGCATGCACAACAGTCCTACACCAGAAAGACAGCACTTCCTGTGGGCCATTTGTATTAATAAAGTAAGTGATAAATAATGCCTGGTTTCCTTAAATTACTTAAATTACCCTCACAGTGTGGTAACAGACACATTTAAATTTAAATGTAAAATATGCAAGAAACATTGTAAGGTTAATAGTGTTAATATAAATGTAATAATATGCTAGTGGAACCCTTAGGTGTGACATGAGGGTGTTTGCTTTTTCTTTACCCAACAGATTTGTGATGCCATCATCTACAAAGTTCACAGCGATTTTCTTAAATGAATGGTTTTTAATGAATGTATAATAAATTTTTCCTGGCAAGTCCTCAGTTTTTAATATCCAGTAATATATTCCTGACAGGACACAATTATTTTTGCAATCTGAAGAATCATAACATAATCACAGCACTCTGTGTGTGTTGGCCATGAGGCAGGAAGGGTCAAAGTTCATTACAAGTGCCGGACATGACAGAGCCTCTACTCTCCTGAAGAAAACTGGTAGGTGCTATTTTCCATCATGGAAAATTTAATATTATAAACTTTTTTATTTATTAACTTTCTCAGGGTGAGCA
>CM040469.1:15350486-15422258 GCA_022758105.1 Pangasianodon gigas
TTTGCAATCTGAAGAATCATAACATAATCACAGCACTCTGTGTGTGTTGGCCATGAGGCAGGAAGGGTCAAAGTTCATTACAAGTGCCGGACATGACAGAGCCTCTACTCTCCTGAAGAAAACTGGTAGGTGCTATTTTCCATCATGGAAAATTTAATATTATAAACTTTTTTATTTATTAACTTTCTCAGGGTGAGCAGTCAACTGTGTAAGGTACGTATCTTTTGAAAAACTTAGACTAACCTAATTGTGTAAGGGTGCAAACCCCTGAACTAATAATTAGTTGACGCACACTTTGATTTTATTTCACCACTCAGTCTGTTTGGATAAGAGTCTATCAGCTTGGCACATCTTGACTTCGCAATCTTTTCCCACTCTTTCTTGCACAAACATTTTAGATCTGTCTTATTGTGAGTTCATCTCCTGTGCACAGCCCTCTTCTGGTCCCCCCACAGATTTTCTATAGGATTCAGGTCTGGGCTCTGGCTGAGCCATTCCAAAACATTAATCTTTTTTCGCTGGAGCCATTATTTTGTTGATTTGGATGTGTGCTTTGGCTCATTGTCATGCTGAGAGGTGAAAGTCTTCTTCTTCTTCAGCTTTCTAGCAGATGCCAGAAGGTTCTGTGCCAAAATTGACTGGAGCTATTCATGGTTCCTTCCACTTTCACTAAAGCCCCAGTTCCAGCTGAAGAAAAGCAGCCCCAAAACGTGATGCTGCCCCCACCATGCTTAACCATGGGTATGGTGTTCTTTTGCAGTGGTGTTTTTTGCACCAAACATACCTTTTAAAATTCAATCTTGGTCTCATCAGACCGCAACACATTTTTCCACATGGTTTTGGGAAACTGGATATATGTTTTTGCAAAGTTTAGCCAGGCTTGGATAAAGGCTTTTTTCTGGTAAAAAGGCTTGCGTCTTGCCACCCTGGCCATAGCTCAGACAGATGAAGAACACGGGAGATAGTTGTCACATGTAGGGAGCAACCAGTACTTGCCAGAAAGAGCTGCGGCTCCATTAATGTTGCTGTTGGCCTCTTGACAGCCTCTCTGACCAGTTTTTTATGTCTTCTCATCAATTTCAGAGGGACGTCCTGTTCTTGGCAATGTCATTGTTGTGCCATATTTTCTCCAGTTGTCGATGACTGTCTTCACTGTGTTCCATGGTATATCTAATACCTTGGAAATTGTTTTGTAGCCCTCTCCTGAGCGATACCTTTGAACAATGAGATCCTGTTGATGCTCTTACAAGAACAGCTGAGATTTATTTGGAGTTAATCAGAGTCACTTCAGTTGAAGACAAGTGTGTACTAACTACTATTTCACATGAGCTTGATGACTGGTTGATTCTGAATACAGCCACATATCCACTTATAAAAGGGTGTGCACACTGATGCAATTAGATTTTTTATCTTTTTTTCTCTGAAATGTGTCACTTTGGTTTTCAGTGGCATTGTATAGGTTGTATTTTTTTTTTACATTAAAAGGTGGAAATGTTCTGACATGATCTTTGTTTCATTTTTTACATCACAAAAACCTGCTGTTTTAACAGGGGTGTGTAGACTTTTTATATCCACTGTATGTTAAAGCAGCTATAAACAGTTGTAACTTCACCAGTCCCCCCCCCCCATTGAAGTTTATAAGATAAAAAACTCAGCTTGTCATGTTGGTGAGAAACCATATGGCACAAAGTCCTGAAGACTTTCCAATGGTGGAAAACTTACTGTTACAAACTGCTGACACTGGAGACCCCTAGCATAATGTTAAATAAATGTTTCCTCACATAAATCCTCACCATATCAGCAATTAAACATTTTTCTTTGTTAAATAACACATTTTTTTAATCATTTATTATTAGCCTTAGATTATGTAGATTGTCCGTCATACAAGTCACTGTGAATGAGTTACTATAGAAACAACGTATTAGAGCCAGCGCATTAATCCTGCAATCTGAATTACAGCTAAAGCAATTGGCAGAGCTGCTGTTAGAAAATTAATCAACTAATGATCTTCTGACCAAACAGAATTCAGCATTTTCCAGCACTTTCTACAATGTTAAATGTTTTTTTCCACAAACTATTTATTTGAAAATTTGTGTCTTTGGTCTTATTGAGTGTCAAAACATATGGGTTAATATCGTAAAATCTCAACCTTACAAAGATGTGTTAAAGTGTAACTTTACCTTCTCTAAAAAATGAACTAACAACCTGCAGATAGCTTAGGGAAAATACAAATATCATGGTGAACAATATTTGCATATTGTGAATTCAAAGTAACATTCATGTAATGAGAAGACAGTTTGAAGATGTGAGTAGAAGTGGATTTCTGGACCAGAACAAGAGACTGTGTGTTTGGATTATTTCCCTTTAATGAGAAAATATTTCTGAACTCTTATCATCTGATTTAACAAATCTAGCAAAAAAATATTTCTTTGCTTTCAGAGATGGACAACAGATCGATGTTGCTTACTTCTGCAATGGATACCTGGATACATGCCTCAAAATAGTACACCATTTATTTTTGACAGCTTAGAGTTAACTTCTGCTTTCATGATGTTTCCATATGGTCTCAGTTTTACTAATCATAAGAGTGTTTGCAGCTTATGCAGTGTAAGGATATGCAACATGAACACCTGACAGTCAAACCCATATGTGCTTGTTGAACATATCATTCCAGATTTAGTCCCCCCTTTGCTGTTATTATAAACTTCACTCTTCTAGGAACGCTTTCCACTAGATTTTGGAATGGGAATTTTCCCATTCAACCACAAGAGCATTAGTGATGTCAGGCAAGGAGGCCTGGCACACAGTCAGCGTTCCAGTTCATCCCAAAGGTGTTCAGTGGGGTTGATGTCAGGGCTCTGTGCAGGGCACTCGAGTTGGCATACCAACTTTCAATGTCTTTATGGAGCTTGCATTGTCCACAGGGGCATTGTCGTGCTAGAACATTCATCTTGCTACTTCTATCAACAGTCACATCATCAATAAACACCAGTGAACCAGTACTATTGGCAGCCATACATGCCCATGCCATAAAACTGCCTCCACATGTTTGACAGATGATGTGGTATGCTTTGGATCATGGGCCCTTCCTTTCCTTCTCCATACTCTTCCCATCATTCTGGTATAAGTTAATCTTGCATCAGAATTGGTCAGGCTTTTTTAATTTTTTAATTTATTTTTATTTAAGCAAAGTCTAATCTGGCCTTTCTGTTCTTGAGTTTTACCAGTGGTTTGCATCTGTATTTACATTCATGATGTCTGTATTTGTGTATATTTGTGATTCTGTATTCATGAAGGCGTCTCTTGCTTGTAGACTTTGACAACGATACACCTACCTCCTCCAGAGTGTTCTTGACTTGGCAGGATGTTGTGAAGGGGTTTTTCTTCACCAAGGAAAGAATTCTGCAATCCACTTTAGTTGTCTTCTGTGGTCTTCCAGGCCTTTTGGTGTTGCTCACCAATGCATTCCTTCTTTTTAAGAATGTAACAAATTGTTGATTTGGCCACTCCTAAAGTTTGTGCTATCACTCTGATAGGTCTGTTTTGTATTTCCAGCCTAATGATGGCCTCCTTCACTTGCATCAACACCTCTTTGGACCTCATAGAGAGAGTTTCCATGAACAGCTACCAAATGCAAATTCATCACTTGGAATCAACTCCAGACCTTTTATCTCCTTAATTTGTCATGAAATAATGAGGAAACAGGCCACATCTGGCCATTAAACTGCTTATCAGTCAATTGTCCAATTACTTTTGAGCCTGTGAAAATGGAGGTACTATGTATAAAATCTCTGTAATTCCTAAATGATTAATGCAATATTTTTGTTAAATCCCTTGAATCAAAGCTGAAAGTCTACACTTCAATCACATCTTGATTACTTCATTTCAAATCCATTGTGGTGGCGTACAGAGGCAAAATTAAGAAAATTTAAGAAATTTAAGAATGCAGAAATTATTAAGAAAAATACCCAGAATATGGCTATGGCTTTGGCCAAACCAGACGAGTATGTGTTGAAACCACAGAGGAAAGGAGGAGGTGAGGCTTAGCTGTACATATTCCTTCATATTTCACCATATGCACTTCATGACTTCTATATTGATCTATAGCAGTATGATAAAACATTACTAAAATGACTCAACTGTGCATCATAATTAACTACAGAGAGATTTTCAATTTAAAACTGGTGACTCAAATACATATTACATATACAAACACACAATGTATTCACTGATGCCTCATACATTCCCACAAAAGCAGGTGCTGAAAGGGAAAGAACTTTAACAAAAAAAACTTAGCTACATATACTGATTGCCACAAGTGCACTGATTTAGCATTGTTTATAATAGTCTATAGTGACATGCAGAAATAGCACTTAAGTCAACCTAATCTTTATAAAAATCCAGTGAGGCTGAAGATGTGCGTCAGTGAACTGGGTGTTTTTGGAGCCTATATCAGGTACGCTGAGGAAAAGAGGAAGCTGCTGCTTTCACTCCAAACAATCTTGCAAAACAATTTTCTCGGAAAACAAGATTGTCTAATGCTCGCTGTGCTGCTACATTGTTAATAATGACAATCACATAATAATGACAATAATGACAATGATCTCATGTTTGGGAGAAGGCAAAAAAAAAAAAAAAAACATGCAAAGATTAAAAAAAATCAAACAGATCTTAGATCTGTATAGATCATGAAACACTGGATGAGGATAAGTGTCAATGAGGTGTTGATGAATGAGTGTGTGGGCCACCTGCTCAGGACGAAGGACGCAGAACATGCCGACGGAGGCGTTGCTGCAGGAGTCGCAGTGCTCGACAATCCCCTACTGATTTAAATCTCAGCATATCAGGAGCAGAACTGTACACTGACAAACATATCCAGGTTTTATTCCTATATAGCTTCTTTTATGTTCATTCCTCTTTCAGCACTTGGCAGGAGAAAATACACTATATTCACTGAAGCCTGTGATTAACAGTTATACATTCCCTCTGAAGATGGTGCTCACTCTGGAAGGAAATTCTGAACTGAACTACTCCCTGCTATAAGTACATTTCTTTAAAACTATTGTCTAAAATCATCAATGGCAATGTTTCTCAATCCTTTTCCTGGAGTACTGCCACTCAGCACATTTTGGTGTTCAACCTAGTTCATATTTATTAATTAGCTGATGAGTTGATTTGAGTGATTTGGAGCAGAAAAAAAAAAAAAAAAAAAAAAAGTGGCGAGTGGTGGTACTCCAGGTCCAGGATTAAGAAAACTGATCTATAGTGATCTGCTACAAATCCTGACCACTGATTACAATAGTGCTATCACAACTCTGTAGTATTGTTACTACTGATTATTAATTTAAAATCAGTGACACAAATAGCCAAATTTCCTACAGAACCAGAGTGTCAGCAACTCAAGCTTGGATCACTTAAAAAGGCAAATTCCTGTAGGCCATCTCAGAACAGTAGGACTATCTCTCACTGCAAATTTCCAAAAAACTGGTTTACATGTAAAGAAAATGTATTTTAATATAGAAGGAATATGAATGAACTGTGAATGATCTGTTTTATCAAAAGCATTATGCTTAATATCTGTAGGATTCAAATGAGTGATAATGAATGATTAATCAAAATTTTCTCAGAAATTAAAAAAATTTCAGCACCAAATTTGTGAAGACAAATCTAAATTATGCTTTTTGTAATATTTTAATGACAATATTTTGGCACAACATATGACTCATTTTTTCTAATTCCCAACAATGCCAACTTACATCATGTACAAAAGAAAATGATAAAAATACACAAAGGCCGGTCCTTCTGAAATCTAGATTTAATCACATTACATCCATATAAATCATATTTTCCTCATAGAGCTTGTCAAACATAAGCTACATATCCATCCACACAATCACGTCTTTCACACACTGCTCACAACAGTGAACTTCAGACACATCACAAAAATGTTTCCAATAAAGTATGACCGTACAGAGGACATGCAGAAAATATCAACCCAAACAGACCAGTGAAAACATCAAAGAGCGGTTGTTTCTGAAAAAGGCCAACTGGGTCAATTGACAAAATAAACTAAAAATAAAGATCAAAGGCAAAAGACACAATAAAGACTGTGCTCAGTAAAACTCATTAAAATGATTACACATTTGTTTGTTTTTTAATCACTGAAAGCTGTTTGCTCTGTTACATTTCATTACATTCCATTTGCTCTGTAATATCTAAAAATGTTTTTAAAAAATGCAAAGTGAAACTGCACATTTATTGGGTGTTTAGCTTAATTTCCTGGGTAAGGCCTGACAGACAGACAGACAGACAGACAGAGACAGACAGACAGTGACACTATGAGCGAGGAGACAGACAAACACAAATAAGCAGTCTGTCGGAATGTGCAGGACAGGACCAACTTAAAATGCAGAAAAATAAACACACTAGTTTAAGCATCTCCTGCCTGGCAATAGTAGACAAATATATACTCTGACTTAAGCTCACAGAAAAAAAAAAACACTATTTGGAGAGAGAAACAGATTTAAAGCATTTTAACTGACAACAGAAAAAAAAAACTGAAGCAAAACACTGATAGGTTCTCACTACTGTTATGCTAAAATAAGTGATAAACGATGTGCATAATGCAAGGCTACAGAAAAGGTGATGGAACGTTAAAGCTGCATTCTGTAAGATTTAAACACTGCATCCTATTTACAATAAAATCAGACTAGTTCTCTTAGCACTAAACGGCACGGTCATTCATGTCATGTGAAAGCTTTAGGTCTTTTTCACCGAAAACATATAGATATGGTCTCCGACTGTAAACGTCGCCGAGATATCAGAATGCAGCTCTGTCAACAGTGACAGGTGTTTATAGGCATTTCCTTTTGAAGATTTTACATTCATTGTTGATTTTCCACTTGAACCCAACATAAAATGTTGAATTACATTGTATCTTCACTAGATCTTCAGTTAAAAAAGAAAACAAAAAACATTTTCTTACAATTTTATGTTTCTACTTAAGATTATAAAAAAAGCCATGGCAAATGAGCCAGAATATAAAAGAATAAAAATGTGGACAACTGCACTTTCAGGTTTCGAACAACACTGAAACTGAACACCACTACCTGCATTTGGAGTGTCACTGCATCATGCTTCATTCTCTCTTTCCCTAACAGAGCCCTTCCTCAATATCTTCCTCAATACCAAAATCACCCTCTCATGTGCATCTTCCCCATGAAATATGTAGATGAATCATCCACGAACTCATCCAGGAGACCAAAGAGTTACTATAATGTGTATGTGTGTATATATATATATATATATATATATATATATATATATATATATATATATATATGTGTGTGTGTGTGTGTGTGTGTGTTTCATAAGTCAGCAGCAGTCAATGTACATGAAGTGTAGCTTCAGATTAGTGGGTGAGGGGGTCAAAACTGAGGAAAGGTTCTCATGGAGAGATGTTTTGACCAAAGCTGACAAACCTGCCTGTTCTCATGCATCACCAGTCACCACTCTGCTGTCCCAAACAAAGAATAAGTCCCGAGGAGAGGAAATTATTTAATCAAGTTGAGGGTTCCAAGAAGTCAGCTACAATCTCTTTACTCTCACTCAGATAGTGAATGTTTGATTCGCCTTAGGTCTACATGTCTCTCTTTTTTTCATGAACTGATCTATAGATTATGACAGTGAGTTGCCTAACTGTCCACGCAGCTGTCACTAGTAACATCTCAAGGGAATTTTTGTGAATGTTTTGCTTGCTGATGCACTCAGATCCTGATTATACCCTGTAGTTTGTGTGGGAGCTGTATTTCATGGGATAGATACAGGGTTCTTAGACTGATGGTACTCTTAGCCCCTGACCTAGTGAACTAGCATGAGGATTTGACAGAGACTTCAAAGCCTGGTCAGGGTCACGGTGTGAAGTGTGTGTGTGTGTGTGTGTGAGATTCATAAGTCAGCAGCAGTCAATGCACAATGCTGATTAGTGGGTGAGGGGGTCAAAATTGAGGAAAGTTTCTCATGGAGAGAAGTTTTGACAAAAGCTGACAAAGCTGTGGCTGATAAACAGAAAAGAGAAAATAAAAGCAGTGACACTCCACATACAAGTACTCTGGACAACAGGAAATGCAGGCCAATCCAATAACAAGCATGATGTTGTAGGTACCGCCAAGAAAGTTTATTGTTAAGCTTATTGTTGTGGAGCCTGTGTGTAGCCTCCATCCCTGAACCTATAGTTCAAAAGTAAGGCCAGTTACGCTGCTCTTTACTCTTTTTTAAAACTTCAATTTATCCATATAAAAATGCCACATAAAAATAATGTTTGTGTGCAGTACAAGTTAGTGCAATTCTTTTAGTTCTTTTAGTAAAAAAAAAAAAAAAAAAAACTCTCTTTGTTCTTCTCATTGGCACTTAGTGAAAGTTACAAGCACCAGAGGGAACCACTCTTTTTCACCACAAAGACAAGATCAGCCTGCTGTGTGCTTAGATTGGGCAGGATGTCTGACAGGCAAAGAGGCAAACAACTGCGATATTAAGATTTAAGATCATTAAGAGAGTTTACCAAAACAATTTTAGGATATCAGTAGGAACTCTGATAAGTGAAATCCTAGAGATAGATTAGAGCTGGGGAAGATGGCACCCCTTCTTGTGTGTGTGTGTGTGTGTGTGTGTGTGTTTGTGTGTGTTTGTGTGCACGCACAAGTGAACAGTCATCATTTGCAGCCATGCTCGTCTGGCTGGCAGCAGAAAGAAAGACAGAGAGAGTGTGAGAAGAGCTAGCACAGTGGAATATATGGCGATGTCTACATTCAAAGAGGTATCAAACAAGTATTTTGCCAGAAAAAGCTCCATCACCTTTTAAATCGGTGGCCATTTTTATATGCAAAAATCTGGAGAAATACACTTTTAGGCTGAGACTCTGGTCTCATGTTTAGTATTGACCAAATAGTGGCCACTCACTACTGAAAGTCCTGTTTGGTCACTGAGTAGAACGAACAGGCACGCTCATAACCAATTCATAAGATCACAGTGGAGTACAGCTATACTTATATACACACATATCTACAAATCACATTCTACAGTGAGCTGTACCTGTCAACATGCTCGCCTTTAAATTAACACTGTAGTTCACTACAAAAATACCAGTTTATCAAAAATAATTGAGAGATCTGTTTTCACTTTGTATGACAAGGATAAAATAGCTGGTGCAAAATTGATCAGAAAACGAACCTGATTTTTATGAAGGTTAATTTACATTTTCTCACTATAACAAACTTATGAGAGAATTCTAATAAGGTGCATCATATCCATTTTGACATGTCAGGAGAGTCTTAAAATAACATTTCTTTTCATGGTTAAAGCTACATGAAACTTATGAGCATCATTTGCTCCATCATCATGATAGCCATGATCTCAATAAGATTCAGGAAGATGGTTTTATCTGTTTGAGTAAGGCAAAAATACAAATTGAAATTTAAATAAAGCCTAAACTCCAGAGAGAGCAGAATTCTGGACATATTCTGATTGAGACTCTTCACCTTTGGTTAAAGAAATTAAACTGATAGATTCAAAGCTTCAAAGCTCATTCAGAGGTTAAACAAAAGGCATGAAGTTTAGGCCTGCTTAAACAACTCAATATAAAATGGACTGTATAAAGTCTACCATTCAATAGTGATTAGAAATTGTCAAAAAAAAAAACTTCAAAGAAATTTGCTGCTTACAATTTTATATATATATTTATATATATATATATATATATATATATATATATATATATATATATATATATATATATATATATATACACACACACACATACATACATACATACACACACACTCCCACACACAGATCAGCCATAACATTAAAACCACCTGACTAATATTGTGTAAGTCCCCTTTATGCCGCCAAAACAGCTCTGACCGCTGAGACATGGACTCCACAAGATGTCTGAAGGTGTGCTGTGGTATCTGGCACCAAGACGTTAGCAGCAGCTTCTTTAAGTCCTGTAAGTTGCGAGCTGGGGCCTCCATGGATCGGACTTGTTTGTCCAGCACATCCTACAGATGCTCGATCGGACTGAGATCTGGGGAATTTGGAGGCCAAGTCAACACCTTGAACTCTGTCATGTTCCTCAAACCATTCCTCAACAATTTTTGCAGTGTGGCAGGGCGCATTATCCTGCTGAAAGAGGCCACTGCCTTTAGAGAATACCGTTGCCATGAAGGGGTGTACTTAGTCTGTAACAGTTTTTAGGTAGGTGGTACATGTCAAAGTAACAACCACATGAATGCCAGTACCCAAAGTTTCCCAGCAGAACATTGCCCAGAGCATCACACTGCCTCCACCTGCTTGCCTTCTTCCCATAGTGCATGCTGGTGCCATCTCTTCCCCATGTAAGCGAAGCACACACACCCGGCCATCCACATGATGTAAAAGAAAACGTTATTTATCAGACCAGGCCACCTTCTTCCATTGCGCCATGGTCAAGTTCTGATGCTCACATGCCCATTGTAGGCGATTTCGGTGGTGAACAGGGGTCAGCATGGCACTCTGACTGGTCTGTGGCTACACAGCCCCATATGCAGCAAGCTGCGATGCACTGTGAGTTCTGACACCTTTCTATCATAGCCAGCATTAACTTTTTCAGCAATTTGTGCTACAGTAACTGTTCTGTGGGATCAAACCAGACGGGCTGGCCTTCGTTCCCCATGTGCATCAATGAGCTTTGGGCGCCCATGAGCCTGTCAGCGGGTGTCCTTCCTCGGACCACTTTTGGTGGGTACTAACCACTGCATATTGCGAACACCCCACAAGATCTGCCGTTTTGGAGATGCTCTGACTCAGTCATCTAGCCATCCCGATTTGGCCCTGGTCAAAGTTGTTCAGTTTGCTTGCCCATTTTTCCTGCTTCTAACACATCAATCAGAGAACTGACTGTTCACTTGCTGCCTAATATATCCCAACCAGTGACAGATGCCATTGTAACGAGACAATCAATGTTATATCAATGTTATTAACTTCACCTGTCAGTGGTTTTAATTATGTCTGATTGGTGTGTATTTGTGTGTATATATATATGTATATATATATATATATATATATATATATATATATATATATAAACTGCATTACCTTAGTATTTTTTTTTAGAATTTTTTTTCTTGACAGAAAGAGAGCAAAAAAAAATCTTGCTTGAGTAGTGCTGCAAAAGCTAATGCATATTGGTTTTTTTTTTTTTTTTTTTTTTTTTTTTTTTTTTTTTTTTTTTTTTTTTTTTTTTTTTTTTTTTTTTTTTTTTTTTTTTTTTTTTTTTTTTTTTTTTTTTTTTTTTTTTTTTTTTTTTTTTTTTTTTTTTTTTGCAATGTTTCACAAGAGTGAAATGTATTTTACTGTTTGCTGTGGTGTGGAGGACATAAAACAGCTCACTTGCTAGAAAAGCCCCTTACCTAATTCTGAGAGTCCTCAAGGAGTGGAGTCCTTTATGGTGCACAAGAGGGGGTCAACAATGAGTCAGTGATTCAGACACTGATTTTAGAAGAGCCTGTTATATTTGCAAGAGAAAGGGTAAAATCAGTCAGTGAAGCGCTGGCAGGCCTTCTTCCAGCGGCATGCCGTGCACCACAGATCTTTCTTCTCCATTCCATACACTTTGCGACACTTCTTCGCTTCTCCCCGGGGTTTTCTGGGTAATAAGAATTAGAGTAAGAATTAATGACATCATTAAACTGGCAAAAAATTGTGTATACTCACATTTTAATTCACTGAAAGATGGCTAAATATACACAGACTGCCTGACTCTACCTGGTTCCAGTGCTGGCTTTGGGTGTAGATATGGTGGTGGTGTGTGTCTTGCTGACGGCATGTGTGACAGTCTGTCTCTTCTCCCCAGTGCTCAAAATGCCAACATGAGTTACTGCACCCTGCAAGAAGCAAAGTTTAAATGTGACCCAACTGTGAAGTAAATCCACCAATATGTGTTCACATTTTTAATGCATTATTAGAATTCTGTAAAGTACTTTACAATAAAACATTATTTTAACCCATACTTCTGAATATTTTTTCATATAGCAAGTATGATCTGATACAGTAACAGTTCAGGTTGTGCAGCTTTGATTCATATTATTCTCAAAAAATAAACATCCCACAAGTCTGTTAAGTTCTGCTTTATCACTTTTCATATGAAAATCTTTACAGTTCCTTTTTTTTTGCCCGTCATTCATATTTGCGGATGTGTTGTACTTCGTATGTAAAGGGTGAATGGGAGAATGGTGGGTGTAGGACGTAACAGACAGGATAGTCAATGATAATTATTAACTATAGACAAGACCATACAGGACAGTAGGGACATGATACTTATCAGGACGGTAGGTTAAGGTGGGGGAATGGGGGAGGGTATGGGAGGGGTGTGTGCAGAGTAGTAGTTGGAATATCAGTTGAGTTAATTAATATGTTTTATAATAAGTTTTCATGCCTGATTCTTTGTAGTAGGAATTGAGTTTTTTGGTTTATGAGGTCACTGTATTCTAGTTTTAGTTTCCTTAATTCCATTTCTGTACTTTCTGTGGGGTTGATTGCTGTTCATCTCTCTAATTCTAATTCCCTAATGTTTTGTTCTCATTTGTTTTCGTTTTCAATATTTTTCAATATTTTTCTTATATGATGCATAGGATATTATTTTTCCTCTGAGAACAGCTTTCCCTGTTTCCCATAGTA
Source organism: Pangasianodon gigas (assembly GCA_022758105.1). Taxonomy (NCBI): domain Eukaryota; kingdom Metazoa; phylum Chordata; class Actinopteri; order Siluriformes; family Pangasiidae; genus Pangasianodon; species Pangasianodon gigas. The sequence goes on from CM040469.1 coordinate 15,363,201, forward strand.
GCATTGGCGGGGGTTCTGGTGAATCATTTATTTCGATGATAGATGCCCATTCTCTTTTGATGAAGCTATCAAATTCCGGATCTTTCAGTAGTGATGTGTTAAAGCGCCATCTAAAAACTGTCTTCTGAAGGTGATTTCTATTCCAGGTGAGAGATACAGGAGCATGATCACTGACTGTAATAGAGTGAATCTGTGTGATTGATATGTATGGTATTATTGAGTTACTGGTTAGAAAGAAATCAATGTAAGAGTGTGTACAGTAAGCTGCTGAGTAATATGTGTATTCCTTGGTGTTTAGGTGCTGTAATCGCCAACAATCGCCAAGTCCAAAGCCAGACATGTATTGTCTTATTGTTTCTGTGGTCTGCCAGTTCCGTGTTTTATGTGTACTAGTGGTTTTATCTAATTCTGGGTTGATGACTGTGTTCAAGTCACCGCTGATTATTACTGGGGAGTCCAGGAAGTTTGGGTTGTCTGTATTTGGTCCATATATATTTGTTATAGTTATTGGTGTGTTGTTGATAGAGATGTATATTATGATGTGTCTGCCTTTGGGGTCAGTGATAGTGTTGTGTGTGAATGAGACTTTCCTATTTATCAAACTTGCTATACCACTTTGTTTGTTATTGTAGTGGGCAGAGAAAATGTGGCTAAATTGTGGTGGTGAAAATCATTACCATACAATGATCATGTCAAAAGATTAAAATCACATGACCTTTTATATTTATTTCTCTTTGGAAATTGGGTGAGACTATGTTTTAGCTGTGGTAATCCCTATTTGGAGTAATAGGTCAGCTCTCTGCCTTTTTTCTGCTATATAATTAACAAAAGCATGTGTGACAGGAAACAGGAAGCTCTGCAAGAAATGAAAAGCCCCCCCACATACTTCGATGACATGAAGTGATGTTTAAAAAAAAAAGACAAGTCAATATTTACCATCACAAATTTGGCAAGTGAAATGAGCTGAAAGGAAAATGTTACCAGGCAATTTTTCAAAATACTGAAATACATTTGCTGGAAACTCAAAGAGACTATTGAATCACCTGCCTCTCTCAACACAACATATAGAAGATCACTTTTTATTAATAATGTTTTTAGTCAACGTATACACTACAAATTTTGCTTGAAGAGATGGAGCATGATACTCGGTTTGTATCAAATGGTATTGAAATTGCTCCAATACCTTCAAGAGTTGGGATTTTCAGACATTTTTCTTGGCCTATATGTTGCTTGCTATTTTTCTGCCAATTGTCAACTGTCCTTAAAGGGAAAAATCTGATGATATTTTGGAAATATGTTACAGTTTTGTAAGCAGATTTTGAAAGAACGGAAAAAACACACATGCTTTCTTACTGGTTGGCTTTTAAAGATAATGGAAGGTGACTGCCAGGAGACACTGATGGCACTGTGGTTGTGCAATGGCTCGGAGGACACGGTAGGAATGCTGACAGGAGCAGTGGCCTAGAAAACAACATGCCATAAAACCTGAGCTATACGTTAAGAAGGCCCACTATAGAAGTAAGTGTCTTTTTGGTGTTGCACTGCTAAACATATTACACAAGTGTATGGACTGAAACCGACCAACATGTATTATCTTGTTCATGCTCTTAGAGATATGACCAGATTTATGTAAGAGTAAAGGAGAGGAGGGCTACCTGGTAGGCATGGTCAGTGCGGATATGGCACAGTGTGGAGGGAGCTGACTGGCTGAGTGGACTGTGGATCACAGTGGCAGACTTGGATTGCACCATGTCAGTGGCAAGCGGAAAGACAGGGGGCGGGCCAGTGGTGGTGGGCGAGGTCGGTGTGAGGTTCGACAGCCCTTCAGACAGAGTGTCCATGTTCACCTCAATCTCTGAGTAGTAGAAGTCCTCCTCACCATCACTGTAGTCAGAATCTCCATTCCGCCTACACACGCACACGCACACACACACACGCACACGGTGCAAACACAGAGACTGATTTCAAATTTGCTTTGAAGTCCAAAACCTAATCAACCTAATCTAAAGTAACACACAACAGTCAAATTCAGGCTCATATATCTTATTTGTAAAGTTGTATATGAAATATGAAATATCCACAAACACACTAATTTGACTTAGATTAATGACTAAGGTCACACTAATTTCCTGGTTCCTGGTTTTAATAAAAATAAAATAGTGAATATTAGATAATTTTCCAGCAAACCTGACTAGCTATATTATTTTATTTTAATACTAGTAGCAGTATGTTGGATATCGTTTCATAAGTCAGGTGAAAGATATCAAGTTTGACTTTAATACTGCTATTATTGTTAAAATGTGTTGTTCCAGATTTAATTTTCATAATATTTGTATTGAGCAAAGAATAAACTTGGGCAAACCTATTGATATTCCTGATCCTAATATTGTTAGAGTTGATGATTTCTAGTTTCCAATATAGCTAATATTAGGCGAAAAGATTTGCCCTGTAATTAAAACAGATTTTATGCTAAGTAGTATCAAGCTGAAGTAAAAAAGGTTGGTAGTGATATCATATGACACAATTTGCTTTTCCTGATGATGCAGGAACTCTCCAAATCAGGACTAATATTTAGCCTCACTAGTCAGGAGGGGGCAGTGGAGACCACACTTTAAAACATGCACATGAAAACTACAGAGGAAAAGTTGGGTAGCAACAAGAGGCTATAAAAACATGCTGCCTAGTCTACAAAGAATGTTTTCTTAAGCTTATCTAGCCTTTGCTTCCCTTAATGGAGTTGTGTAAGCAGATAGCACACTTAAGCTGCATCACAAAGTGACAAACTAGACTCTTCTAGATCTACTTCCGCTAATTAAATGAACCCAAATACAGGGGCTGCACAATTATTTGCAGTTCAATCATGGTCATAATTTTTGGGTTAACCAAATTTAATTCATTCAGGGGTTCTCAAACTTTTAGCAAAAAAAAAACATGGACCCTTACAGTACACATTAAATTGCTATTCATATACCAGGCTGATATTTAAATCTGTACTTCTACAAATTTATGAGATAATGTTTATTATTGACTGGTGCATTAAATGACAAACACTATGTGTTTTATATTGTGCTTGTCATTTTGTTTGTTAGGCATTTAAAAGTTTAATGCTGAACACTCGGTGTCTCTAAGGACCAATCTTATTATGAGGTTTATTACTTTGGAAAAAAAATATGCTGGAGTATACCCCGATGAGCCAAAACACTATGACTACCTGACTAATATGTAGGTGGTTCTCTGCGTGCTGCCAAACAGCCAAGGCATGGACTCTATAAGAACTCTGAAGGTGCCCTGTGGTATCTGCCACCAAAATGTTAGCAGCAGTTTCTTTAAGTCATGTTGCGAGGTGGAGCTGCTGCGGATTGGATTTGTTGTTCCAGCACATCCTACAGATGATCAATTGGATTTGGAGGCCAGGGCAACACCTTGAACTCATTATGTTACACTGCCATGAAAGGGTGTACCTGGTCTGCAACAACGTTTAGGTAGGTGGCATGTGTCAAATTGACATCCGCATGAATGCCTGGACCCAGGGTTTCCCAATACAACATTTCCCAGAGCATCATACTCCTTCCATCACCTTGTCCTCTTCACACAGTGCATCCTGGTGCGATCACTTCCCCAGGTAATATATTGATCACTTCCTCCATGTGATATAAAAGAAAATGGGACCTTGATGTGCACCTTTGTTAGGAGAGTGGTCTGTGAGTGGTCATAATGTTTTGGCTCATTCGTGTATATAATATATAATTATACTATACAAAGTGAAAGACAAGGCTGTTTTCTGTAGATTTAAAATGATAAACTGATAATACTCAATGAATATTTATTAGCATGTAGCCCAACTACATATGCGACCACAGACTTGATTTAAACTGGAGTCAATGTGAAGGCCAATCAAAAGCACATTGTCTTCACTAGGAAACATATCAATCATTAAGCGGTTTGTTTTGGAGAAGTAGCCTAGGGACCCCTCCCCTTTTCCCACTCCATTCTTCCATTTGTGTGTTATCACCTCACTAGTGGATACATACCCCAGGTGTATGGTGCGGATGTGCCGCTGGATCCCTGAGGAAGTACTAAGGACCTTTTCACAGTTCTTCCACAAACATTTGAACATCACCTTCATCGAGTTCTGGACCACAACGAAGAGAAACAGAAAAGTTTAGTGCATAGGACTGAATGATCAGAGCCTGCCTAATAATCTGCTCTCTCTCTCTGTTGAGAAGTATGTGAACCCTGACACAATTCCTCTCACTCGCTGAACCTGTCTAATTTATCCTACTACTCCTGATCTGTTTTTCCTTTTTCTTTATACGGAGCTTTATGCATGTGTGACTCCCCTCCTGTAGGTGTGGATGATCTCAGATGGCCAAGATGCAACTTCCTGTTTCTATGGATAATCAGACTTCAATTCTGTAGACCTGCAGCTTCTAAGAATTATAAAGACTTAACCAATCCTCATTTATCATAAACTAATCATATTGTAGACCCATTTTAATACTTTTACTAACCATTACTTTGCCAAAGTTTGTTTACTAAAATCCTTTGCATATTTCCACTTTTTGACATTTAACAAAAGTGAATATATATTTCATTTATATTAAATATGGCATTTAACATTAACATTAAATGTGACCAATCTAGAAATTCAAACATTCATACAAATTGAATGAATAATTTTTTGTGGAATGAATGAACAGAATATTAGAACTACTTTCTAGACTTGTCCTATTAAAATTCAAGAATTTTTGTTAGATGTTCTTTTTGGTTATTAAAGCATTAAAAACCCAGAGACTGAAAGAGAGAGACAGACAGAGAGAGAAGGAGAGAGAGGGAGTAGTTTAGATTGTCACTGTTAATCACTATGGGGGTTTGATTATCCCTGTTTGCAACACACATTTCCTTTCAGACCACAGCTCTTATATAAACACCATGTTCAGCTCCTGCTTCTTAGCTGCTCTAGGCTCAACACATCAAACCTTCAGAATATGAGACTAAAACTAATGAATACAAAAACCCCATCGCACAGAACACATGTGTTTGAGGTGCGTGTGACGCACCATCTACATCTCCTCATCTTGTTTATCATCATCAACTTACTATTTTTCCAGCTGACCAGAAAGAGGAAAGGCAGAATGAGTCAATTTCCCTGCTTTCTCACAGAGCACAGGACAAGTCCTGGCCTGCACTGCCAGCACTAGGGAAAGTGTGTGGGTGTGTATCTGTGTTATCTTTCAAGAGCAGAAAGAAAAAAAAATAGAGAGGCAGAAACTGGTTTCTCTAGGTTGATCAATTAACCCTTTCTAGACACTTCTGTACATTATTAAGCGAAGTATTCATTAAACAGAACTTCAGGGTCTCAGGGTTTTGTGCCAGAACTGGGGAGTCCAACCACTCCCATTTTATAGAGCCCCTAGTCTATGCACAAGAAATGTACATGTGTATACTTAAGTAAAGATGAAAACACTGATTGTAGACAATATTACACCAGTCTATAAAACAAATTTATAGTAAAATTCCACAACACACTTGATGAATGACTTGCTAGAAGGGAGGCCTTCTTCCCTCAGGTAAAGCCATGGTTCAGCAAAGACATTTCTGGTGGCCGCAAATTTTGCTTTGTTGCTAGCAAGTAAAGAAAGCCTAAAACGTCACAAACATATCCAGCAGAAATCTCCAGTCATCCAGCACTTTTAGCTGGGTTCTCCTACCTAACACAGTGGCCTCCTGAGTGTCGCAACAGAAAAGTGTTCATGCTATCATTGGGAGAGTTTGAATGCCAGGAGAGCCAAATTGCACTGTTATCTAGGTGGGAGGGATGTCATTACACTCTCCCCTCTCAATCAGAGTGACAGCAACCAATCATGCACATCTGTGAGCATATAGGCAGCTGTGAGAAAGAAGGCTGCACTTTCCTCTAATTGCTGTGATGTCTTGTGATGGACAAGAACTAGCTAGCGGACGGGAAAATTGGTTAAAAATAAGATATTGTATAAATACATATAGTTTAACTAGAATCAAGCATTGCTTTCAGAAGGAAAAATATGCCTATTGCCTGGACAATCTACGCAAATATATCTGTATACACCTCCATCTATACAACACTTTTTTTTTTCACTTGTCTGCTGCTGCCCCTATGTCTCTTATGTCTCATATGTCTCATGTCTCTTGGTACATGCCTACCTGTACACCATTATCACTACTCAATATGGACTCTTGCACTCCAATCTATTGGCACATACTGACCATCACTATGCTCGCAGAGTTTTCTGTATATTGTACAGTCTAATTACACCAATCAGCCATAACATTAAAACCACACACCTAATACTGTGTAGGCCCCCCTTGTGCCACCAAAACAGCTCTGACCCATCGAGGCATGGACTCCACAAGACCTCTGAAGGTGTGCTGTGGTATCTGGCACCAAGACATTGGCAGCAGATCCAAGTCCTCTAAGTTGCGAGCTGGGGCCTCCATGGATCGGACTTGTTTGTCCAGCACATCCCACAGATGCTCAATCGGATTTAGATCTGGGCAATTTGGTGGCCAAGTCAACACCTTGAACTCTTTGTGATATTCCTCAAACCATTCCTGAACAATTTTGCAGTGTGGCAGGGCGCATTATCCTGCTGAAAGAGGCCACTGCCATTAGGGAATACTGTTGCCATGAAGGGGTGTACTTGGTCTGCAATGCCAGGACCCAAGCTTTCCCTAGCATAACATTGCCCAGAGCATCACACTGCCTCCGACCGGCTTGCATCCTATTGCTATCTCTTCCCCAGGTAAGCGACGTACATGCACCTGGCCGTCCACATGATGTAAAAGAAAACGTATTTCATCAGACCAGGCCACCTTCTTCTATTGCTCCGTGGTCCAGTTCTGATGCTCACAGGCCCATTGTAGGCGCTTTCAGCAGTGGACAGGGGTCAGCATGGGTACTATGACCGGTCTGCAGCTACGCAGCCCCATGCACTGTGTGCCATTCTATCATAGCCAGCAATTTGTGTTACAATAGCTCTTCTGTGGGATCAAACCAGATGGGCTAGCCTTCACTCCCCACGCATCAATGAACCTTGGGCACCCATGACCCTGTCGCCGGTTTACCAGTTTCCTTCCTTGGACCACTTTTGGTAGGTACTAACCACTGCATATGGGAAACACCCCACAAGACCTGCCGTTTTGGAGGTGCTCTGACCCAGTCATCTAGCACTCACTTTGGCCCTTGTCAAAGTCACTCAGATCCTTACGCTTGCCCATTATTCCAGCTTCCAACACATCAACTTCGAGTACTGACTGTTCACTTGCTGCCTAATATATCCAACCCATTGACAGGTGCCACTGTAATGAGATAATCAATGTTATTCAGGTCACCTGTGATTTTAATGTTATGGCTGATTGGTGTATATCAAGCTGTATATAGACTCTGTTTAGACTGTCTCCCATGTTTGGTTAATGCTGCTGTAGAGCTGGGTGAGACGGTCAAAAATCTCATCACGATAAATTTTTCTATATTGATTGATCTTGATAATTATCATGATATAGAATTTCATAGGTGTCACAGTTTTTAAAGAATATCATTCTAAATAACGTAGACTAATTAAAAACAAAATGTTCATTACTTATTTAAATATTTATTATCAGAACATAATTATACATACACAGTATAGACCATTTCAAGGAAGTAAACAATAACAAACGAGTTACAATGCTACTGCGCATGTCTGGTCCTGAATCATTTCTGGTGGCGCCATTTTTAAAACCCAGGCTTGTCAAAACCAAATGACTAGCGCATACTTTTTAGGTCTAGCAAGTCAATCCATGTCAAAAACGTACACTGCATGGTTCATTGCTAAGATGACCGGGAGGGTGGGGGGGTTATTAGGGAACATTACACTTGCATGGCTGGGTCAGTCTGTCTATCTAAGCAAATAATAAATTAAATTGCTAACTCTATGCTAGTAAACTACTTTCCTAATTATAACCCACAGAATATTTATAAATGAAACGGACATACAAACCTGGCATTTTCACTACAAACGTATCAAATTTCTGGCTATCTACGTATGAAAATAATGATGGAGCCACAATGCTGGCTCAGATTATGCTTCGTCATACTTAACCAGTGCACATAAGGAAATACAAATAATTCAATGGCTAATAATTCTGGTTGTTTACTTGCCAGAGATAAAATGTGTGCTACATATCCTAGAGTTGCTAATCGGTATCCAGCCTTCTCGCTTCATTGCTGCAATCCAGGCGTCACGTTGTGTTTTTCAGAAATCTAAACACTTTAATTTCCGAAGGTAGGTTAGTTCCGGGCTTAAGGGAGCATCCAACCACCGAACAACATGGTCCAAATTTTAATGTTGACATTTTTAATTGCACGATTAAATACGTTATCGCAATCTCACTGTGCAAAAAGTTCCTCCTGCTGTTGTTTGGAATGTGCTCGACAACTAACTGGAAACGTCCAAGGAACAAAGATGTCACTTCCTTAAACCGACGAATAGCCATTGAAAAGGTCTATACAAATTTTTATACAAATCTACATGGAAGAATCCTTCTTTCTCCACTGTACTTAGTGGCAACATATCTTTAGCCATGAAATAGGTTATGGGTTGCCACCTTCAATGTGAAAAAATAAGATGTGGAAAAATGCACCTTGTTTTGTTTCCACCACTCAATTAGGACTACTTAGCACTCCTACCTTCCGTTTCCGGGGAATAGGGTCCTCAAACAGGAAGTGGGTGCTCTCTGCCTCCTCAATGTTGTCCTCCCCCTGTGAGTAGATCAGGAAGCTCTTGTTGACATCATTGGAGAGGGGTGGGGATGGTGTGCTGGGCACTGACTGGTCGCTGGCATCCCAGCTCCAGTTTCCACTGGTGGAGCTGCTGTAGCTGGCTGACAGACTCTCCTTCCATCCCCTGCTGGATGTCTCCGATACTCCACCTGCCAGGAGAACCCAGAGAGCTTTGCATTCATTATCCACTAGTTTCAGGACACAAAGATGTAGAGCCTGGCATTTAGGCATGAGACGGTACACTAAAACCACGATATGAGACATATCCCGATACTGGCTTCACGAGATGATATTAACACAAATAAAATATTAAAATTTATTTATTTTGTAATGACAACAAATCGACCCCCTGCAATATCAATACATTGTATTGATAAGTAGAAAAGTAGATCAGGATTTATAATATGTGTAATATTATAACATTATAACATATTGTAATATTAAAACAGGTGTAATATTCCCCTATTATTAACATGGCAATGTTATTAACATGGAAAGATTGTTTGACAGTGGATTGTGCCTTAAATGATTAGGCTAAATAAAAAATTAGTGTCATCACCATTACTACTGCTGTCTGACATTCACCTGAAATGCATGTCACACTTACCAATTTAATTGTACAGATAACAATACAATTTATTTTGTATATTTCCTCATCCCTCCAAAATTATTTTCTGTTTATGCCACTGCCAGCACAACACACCACATTTTAACCCATGTTTTAGACTGCTATCAAGCCAGCCTCAGTAGAAACCAGAGTGCACAACAGATTACAGTAACTACCCTTCGGATGGCTACGCGACAAATCTGCGGTGAATTCTGGATAATGTGAAAATGTTGAGCAGTAGTGTACTGTGGGCCACTACACAACATGAGCAGCAAATTCATTTTGACAGACAATGAATAACTATTACCTAACTATTACCTCTAAAATGTGTACCTTTCAAGTAGGTGTATACATATACTGTTATGCAGACACTGCCGTATATTTTCTCTGGAAGTGCTACACCATGCTAATATGACAAGGCAAGGTTCACCTAACTAGGGTGAATTTTCACTTTTCACTTTAAACACCTGTGCTTAACCTTTTCCTATAAGCAATTCACTCTGTGCTGACTGCTGCTTGAAAACTGCTCCATGCATATTTTACTTTATTAAATAATGTAAAGTTATTTATCTATTCTTGTTATCCCATTTTAAGCCTGATGTGTTTTCTTCTTCTTCTTTCTTGTGTTTCTTCTTGAACTTTCAGTGATGAAATTAGGGGTGTTAAGCAGAGGCTTAGTACCTACCTGAGGCACCAGAGGAAGGGTTGAGCACCAGAGGGCTTGTGGACAGAGTGGTCAAGACAGTAGCTGCCATCACCTCCTTATCAGCATGGCCTGAGGGCTTCCTATGGATATGAGAGAGAGAGAGAGAGAGAGAGAAGGAAGGAGAGGATCAAGTCTGTGCTCAAAATACTGAAGTGGCAAGTTATCGACACATATATCAATAATAGTTTTATAAACTTTACATTAATTTACTTTCAAATGGCACAATAAAATTCATTCTTAATACTTAAATCATGTGTGTCGTGCTATGCTATGTAAAGAATAAAACAAAGAGGCATGCATCTTCTGAATTTGCCAACATTTTTATTAACTAAAGAATGTACGTGCCATACTTTTTGTCTATTTATAGTTACATTTAATGTTGTGGAACATCCGCAAAACAAGTTAGTTCCTGGTATCTACTTATGGTACTACAGCTATAAAAAGTCCTTCTCTTTCCAGCCATTTTTTCCTCTGCCTTGAAGTTAAAACAAAAAAGAGCTTGTCATGTTACCAAGAAATGGTAAATTCCTATATCGGGAGACTTAAGCTATAGCTTTACCTCTTTACTGTTACAAAATGCTGCCACTTGGGACTCCTTCCATAAATGGCAAATAAACATACTGTCAGAGAAAACATCACCATATCAACAATTAAAGAAGGTTTTAAAAATCCATTTATGTGGAGCATCTGCCATACAAGGCCCTGTGCATGTTGCTACTATAGAAATGATAACGTTAACCGTTGTAGTTGGAACTACTATCTGAGACTTGTATGAGAATTTAGCATTCTTTATACTACAGAATCTTCTCATGCATCTCGTACTGGATCATACGTCACTGCATCATACAATCCATGAGGCCTGTACCAGTGTAAATGCATTATTTTCTTGACTATAACTGCACACTTCACCAGGTCTAGACAGAATTTAGGAAGTGCATATGCACATAGAACACATCCACTGATAGTGTTAGAATCTAGGCTATAAGGTGTGACACATCCTGCATCCTTGCATTCTGTAACAGACTCATTCAAAGACCATTATTAAAGATTATTAGAGAGGTATTTTTTTTTAATCGTTTACAGCCTGCCAAAACATGCTGACCTAAAGGTGGTTCCTTCTCTGTCTCTGTTTCCTTGATGTATCCAGGATGTGCAATACAACACATTATTTTTTAGAACATAATGGCTGGGAAGTACTGGCTCTGTCTGAATTAAATAACCCATGCTGCTGTCCAAAAGTCTCTTGCATCTTCTGCAAAGCTGGTACCATCTTCTGAAGCTGGTTGACTAACAAATGGTGGCCATGGGCTGTCCTTGAAGAGGATGAAGGCTCTGAACTAGTCTGTGTTAAAACTTTAATCAATGCATAGATACAGGCCAGGTTGACAATGCAACATAACTCACTGTCTCAAAAGACCTTGGCACTACACAGAATTGTTCCATTAATTTGTTTGGAGATTTAAATAGTTTTAACAGAAGGGGTGTGGTCTGCTGGGGAAAAAGTAAAAGTTTATTAATTCTTTTATTAAAATTGCCGTCTGCCTCACAGGTAATTTTTAGAGCCCTCTGCTACAAACTGCTACTTTAACAGTGAGGGATCGCTGAAGTGACCTGCTTGTTATAACGATAACAATGCAGTTTCTCTGTGGCATGCTTCAGAACCAGTTTGTTTTGCATGGTAAAATGGATGATTTTTTTAATGTGATTATTTTTAGCCAAGACTTCCTCCTTCCTTCTACCTGAAAATTGGCCCCTCCTCTCCATTACACACAAACACCGCTAGCCTCTCTTTCATGCCACTTTCCCTTGAACACACTGTAGTACAGAGAGAACTGATTGGGGGTAATGGAAAATTCCACCGCAATAAGCATGCAGCCAGAGTCTCTGGTGTATGTTCACACAGCGCAGCCAGATTATCAGCTTTATTTGCCCAGTGTGTGTTTATCCATGTTAGTAAATCAGTAGCAGGGTTTGTGTGACTGTGATCCATGAACAACGAGGACTGGATGAATGTCCGTGAGTCTGATTTAACTACAGGTTTTATAGGGCCCTTTCATACTGTCTATTGCCCACCTCATCCCCGCACACCCCAACACCGTCCCCACTTCATCCTTGCGTACTCCAACACCGTCCCCACCTTTTCTCTGCAAATTCCAACACTATCCCCAGCCCATCCCCACACTATCAAGCTGGATAAGAATAGATTTATGTGCATCCAGCTTGGATGGATTACTGCACTTTTATATATGGAATATACTGTGGAGTTTAAACTGCTTATTTTTATTGCGTTTACAGCATTTAGCAGATGCCCTTATCCAGAGCAACTTACAGACTCCAAAGTTCTTCTATATCAAAAACACAGCCTCATGCTAGTTCACTAGGTCAGGGACTAAGAATATCATTGAGAATGTTTTGTGAAAACCAGCCATTTTATTTTATTGGCATTAATTAAAGAATATAAAAAATTAAGAAAATGAGCCAATACAAATGCATAAATTAAGGCAAATAAAACTACTCATTCAATTATGACAAAAGAACTGGTGCTGTGTAAACAGAGGACAGGTCTGTCTGTCTGTCTGCGTATAGCCGTAGGTTGTAAACAAATGCATTAGCTAACAGAGGCTTTAGCACTCTTTTTTTTTTTTTTATTACTATTATTAATATTATATATTATTAAATATTTTTGCATAGTAATGGGTCAAAATATTTTTCACTTCTGTTTTTTCTGTTGATTGGCATTCATCAACATACATATGCAAGCACAAAAAAAATCAGCATTTCCAAAACTTTTGTAAATCCGGCAGAATTTTTTTGTTCGGTTTGGTTTATGCAAACATTTACACACAACTTTACTAAAAGTTTGATACATTATGCCCACTGTCCCCACCATGTCCCCCCCATGCTGTGCAAAATGTAAATAAGTCCATATTTTGTCATGACATTTATTACATTTAAAGGAACACCCATACAAATCATTTTTTTGAAAGAAAATAACGCAATTAACGTCAGATGCGAGTCACGTGTCAGTGTAGGTGAAGCGTGGAGCATTTATTTCAGCACTGGGCTATTAATGATAAAAGCAAATATCTGTACTGTCCGTCAGATTATGATGAATTTGTTACTACTGTTTACTTTATGATCAGTGCTCCTTAACCCAGTGAGATTTTCACTCCAATGCTCAGTAGCACCTTCATAAAGATTTATTAAGCTTTAATCCAAACACATGCTGAAATATAGCCATGTACCATTTAGATTATGGGCATAAACACAATTAAAAGACAGTGTAGCATGATATCACATTTTACAGTGTTTTAAGTTAGAAATCGTCCATATGACAGCATACATATAACTTGAATGAAAAAAATCTGTGAACGTGTCAATCACCAGTTTAAAAGGCCACACTGCTTAAAAATGGAGGTGTAAAAGTGGACACTGAGCCAATGTGCAACATGCAAATGGTCCTTACTGACTACCACATTTTGTTTTACTACCATTACTGTGGTGTTAGCATTCATTTTATTACCATTTAATTTTTTTTCACCCCATTCAGCGGATATTTGTGATGTTACTGCTGTTCCTCAATATGCCAACAGTGCCACTGGTGGAAAATATTCAGCCTGCTAAACGTGTGAGTGGGTGGGTGAGTGGATGACTGAGTTTGAGTGAGTAGGTGGGTGGGTGGGTGAGTGACTGAATGGGTGGGTGGGTGAGTGACTGAGTGGGAGTGTGAGTGACTGTGTGAGTGGATGAGTGAGTTTGAGTGAGTGAGTGAGTGGGTGGGTGGGTGAGTGAGTGAGGGAGTTACAAGCCAGGTTCATGAGGTGCTTCACATCTTAAAAAAAAAAAAAAAAAAAAGAATAGAATAGAATAACAGCTATAATAAATATTATAGGACGGGGACCTCGCAAGCGGTGCGCGAGAAAGCAGAAGCGCGGCAAGAGGGCGGGGGTCCGTGCTAGGCTAAAAACAAACCTTAGCCGGCCAGCTCTCCCGTCCATCCTGCTCTCCAATGTCTGCTCCCTGGACAATAAATTGGATTACATCCGACTCCAGTAAACTACGCGGCGTGAGTTTAGAGACTGCTGTGTCTTTGTTTTCACGGAGACGTGGCTCAGCGACAGAGTTCCGGACACCGCCATTCAGCTAGACGGGCTAGCCTCGTTTCGTGCCGACAGAAACACAGCTCTGTGCGGTAAGGCTCACGGCAGCGGCTTGCGTGTTTACATCAACACGGAATGGAACTCGGTGCTAATTTCTAGTTACTGCTCATCGCTGGTGTAGTTTGTGACTGTTAGATGCAGACCATTTTATTTACCACGGGAATTCACCACCGTCCTCATAATCGGTGTGCACATTCCCCCCAGCACTAATGCTAAAGATGCGCTCTGTGAACTGTATGGGGCTATTAACGAGTTGCAGAATTCAAACCCTGACGGACTGTTTATTGTTGCCAGAGATTTCAAGATGCAAATCTCAAGTCAGTGCTCCCTAAATTCCATCAGCATGTGGACTTTGCAACGAGAGGGAAGAACGTGCTGGACCTTGTTTACAGAAACATCCACGGCGCGTACCGTGCAAAGCCCCGCCCCCACCTCGGCTACTCAGACCACATCTCTGTTATGCTAATCCCAGCATACAGACCGCTAGTCAGATGCTCCAAACTGGTTCTGAGGCAGGTGAAAACCTGGCCAGCAGGAGCCATCTCTGCTCTTCACGACTGTTTTGAACACACTGACTGGCACATGTTCAGGGAAGTGGCAACTGACCAACTTGGAGGAATACGTGACATCAGTGACCAGCTATATCAGCAAGTGCATTGATGACGTCACCGTCTCCAAGACCATCACCACACGCTCCAACCAGAAGCCGTGGATGACTGCAGAGGTGCGTGCGCTACTGAGGACCCGAGACTCCGCCTTCAGAGCAGGCGACAAGGCGGCCCTAAGAACAGCGAGGGCCAAACTGTCCCGGGCCATCAGAGAGGCAAAGCGCACACACGCTCAGAGAATCCACAGCCACTTCAAGGCCAGCAGAGACACGTGGCGCATGTGGCAGGGCATCCAGGCCATCACCAACTACAGGACAACATCACCTGCCTGTGACAGTGATGCCACCCTCCCAGATGCGCTGAACAACTTCTACACTCGGTTCGAGGCACAGAATGGTGTGACGGCGAGGAAGACCATCCCTCCTCCCAATGACCAGGTGCTGTGCCTAACCACGGCCGATGTGAGGAAGACTCTACACAGAGTCAACCCGCGGAAGGCTGCTGGACCAGACAACATTCCTGGCAGGGTGCTCAGAGGATGTGCAGACCAGCTGGCAGATGTTTTCACGGACATCTTCAACACCTCCCTGAGCAGCACCGTTGTTCCGACGTGCTTCAAGGCCATCACCATCGTTCCCGTGCCAAAGAAGTCTCCAGTGTCCTGCCTCAATGACTACCGTCCCGCACTTACACCCATCATCATGAAGTGCTTCGAGAGGCTCGTCATGAGGCACATCAAGACCCTGCTGCCCCCCTCACTGGACCCCCTGCAATTCGCTTACCGCCCCAACCGCTCAACAGATGACACCATCACCACCACCCTCCATCTGGCCCTCACCCACCTGGACAATGAAGACACATATGTTCGAATGCTGTTCCTAGCCTTCAGTTCAGCATTCAACACAATCATTCCTCAGCACCTGATTGGAAAGCTGAACCTGCTGGGGCTGAACACCTCCCTCTGCAACTGGATCCTGGACTTCCTGACTGGGAGACCTCAGTCAGTCCGGATCAGGAACAGCATCTCCAACACCACCACACTGAGCACTGGGGCCCCACAGGGCTGTGTGCTCAGTCCATTGCTGTTCACTCTGCTGACTCACGACTGTGTAGCAATGCACAGCTCGAATCACATCATCAAGTTCGCCGATGACATGACCGTAGTGGGTCTCATCAGCAAGAACGACGAGTCAGTATACAGAGAGGAGGTGCAGCGGCTAACGGACTGGTGCAGAGCCAACAACCTGTCTCTGAACGTGGACAAAACTAAAGAGATGGTTGTTGACTTCAGAAGAGCACAGAATGACCACTCTCCGCTGAACATCAGCGGCTCCTCCGTGGAGATCGTCAAGAGCACCAAGTTTCTTGGTGTTCACCTGGTGGAGAACCTCACCTGGTCGCTCAACACCAGTTCCATAAATAAGAAAGCCCAACAGTGCCTGTACTTTCTGAGAAGACTGAGGAAAGCACATCTCCCTCCCCCCATCCTCACCATGTTCTACAAAGGGACTATCAAGAGCATCCTGTGCAGCTGCATCATTGCCTGGTTTGGGAATTGCACCGTCTCGGACCGCAAGACCCTTCAGCGGATAGTGAGGACAGCTGAGAAGATCATCGGGGTCTCTCTTCCCTCCATCATGGACATTTACACCTCACGCTGCATCCGCAAAGCCACCAGCATTGTGGATGACCCCCACACACCCCTCTCACACACTCTTTACCCTCCTGCCGTCTGGTAAACGGTACCGAAGCATTCGGGCTCTCACGACTAGACTGTGCAATAGTTTCTTCCCCCATGCCATCAGACTCCTCAGTACTCAGAAACTGGACTGAAGGAACACACACACACATACATATATACACACACACAACTGAGCATCCTCCATCCTCTCTGCAATTTTTTTGCAAGTTTTTGCACACGTTTATGCTGCTACTATACTTATTATACGGTACATAGGCTGCTACTCTTATGTTTACACTATTTCAACTACTTGTATTGTACTCTTGTACTCTTTGCACTATTGTCATTAGGTTCACTTTTAAACAGAACTGTGTACTGGTCGGCGCTGCACTGGGACTTACTATGCTTATTGTCTGTCCCAGTAGTCATTGTACTGTCTTGTACTGTCCTGTGCTGTCTGCACATGTTTGCACTTGTGCACTTTATGTATAAATTATGTAGTCCCTTGTGGTTCTGTGTTGTTCTGTGTTTGTCTTATGTAGCACCTTGGTCCTGGAGAAACGTTGTTTCGTTTCACTATGTACTTGTATATGGTTGAAATGACAAT
The DNA here is from genome assembly GCA_022758105.1 of Pangasianodon gigas. Taxonomy (NCBI): domain Eukaryota; kingdom Metazoa; phylum Chordata; class Actinopteri; order Siluriformes; family Pangasiidae; genus Pangasianodon; species Pangasianodon gigas. The sequence goes on from CM040469.1 coordinate 15,380,370, forward strand.
AAACTCCACTTGAAACTTGAAACACTTGAAACTTAAATAACATAATTTTGATCATGAATATACTTGAAATGAACTGAACTGAAATTGAACTTAAATAGAACTGCGATGATGCATTCTTACACAAACACACATCAAGACTTCCTGCCTTCTACACAGGCAATTCATCCAGATCAGCATTAATCTAATAAAAGAGCACTGAGCTATGTCTGTGTTACATAATCAGAAATCCCCCCTCTGCTTTCCTCTCTCCACCCCTGCACTGATCTCTGAAGCTTTTCTTCTCTGCCTTGCTGCCTGAGCCTCTGCTCAAATGAAAATGTGATATGGGGGGAAGGAAACAAAAGGTGTTGCACACACAACTCACACAAAACAATGTAATGCACAGTGGCAACACTGCTATATATAACACAACATATTTTGGACCGCTTTTCGTAATGCCCAAACATCCCCACAAGGTCAAAATGATCATATATTCCAATCATTATGGCAGATTTTGTCCACACAAAGAGCTAAAACACAATGAAACACACACACAAACACACACAACTGCTTCTTTAAGGGCTGTAGCAGAAGTTCCAACTCCTCCCAGCGCTCAACTGCATGGCTACATAACCAGAGCAAACTGGTTTGAGGCTGCTGTGCAAGCCAAGCCCAAACTGTGTTTTTTTCCCTTAAATTGGGTCAAAGAGAAAGAGAGAGAGAGAGAGAGAGAGAGAGAGAGAGAGAGAGAGGGGTGGGGGAGAAAGTTGACAGACCAAGGAGCATAAAATAAAATATGAAGAAATCATCTCTATTTCAATCAAAGAAAATAGACACAGGACAAAAGGAGGGGGAGACAGCTTTTTAAAATGTACACAAACAAACAGTACTCCATGCCTAGCTTGTTTTGGAGTCATGAAGGCATGCTGGGTGAGGAGGGGAGAGGTGAATGAGGAAGTGTGGAAACAGGAGATGCATTGGCTGGAGTGGAACTGCATGTCTGGTTGCCCTCAAATGCAGCACTCTGGTAATTGAGGGATAGATATTTCAAACCATTTCACACACTACACTCCTGGGCAAAAAAATGGGCCAAGCCCAAAATGGATATCTAATGGTTATCTAATGCAGGTTTTGTGTCTAGAAGATTTGTTAAAAAGCCTTTGCTGTCTCAGAAAAACATCAAAGACAGAATGAAGTTTTTGGCAGAATATGGAAAGTCTGATTCGGAGTGGTTCAGCAGAGTTGTGTGGAGTGAAGAATCATGATTTGAGTTGCATGGTGATGCTCCAGAGAAGTGACTTTGAAGATCTGGTGAGAAATACGATAGTGAATGCATCTCTACCCCAGTTAAGCACGGAGGACGAGGTGTCATGGCGTGCAGAGCCTTTTCAGCTGCTGGTGCTGGTGAGCTGCTTCACTGTGAAAAGTCAGTTAATGCTTTGGAATACAGGAGAATATTGCAGAAAGGCTTGCTTCCAACAGCTGAAAAGTTGTTTTCTAAAGAGGAACAATCAGATGTTATTTTTCAACAAGACAATGCTCCTTCCCACACTGCAAAGCCCACCAAAACGTGGCTTGAGAACAAGTCCATGAGGCTCATGTTTTGGCCTGGTCAGAGTCCAGATTTGAACCCTACAGAGAATATTTGGACTCACATTAAACACAAACTAACCGGGAAACATTTTTCCAACTACTCATAAACTGTCTGAAGCCATCAACATCGAATGGAACAACATCGACTCTTCTTTTTGTAAAAAGCTGTCCACAAGTTTACCCACAAGGCTTAAACATTTAAAGAAATCAAACGGAAAAGTTATTCCATACTAAGTTACTTTATATATTTGTTTAATTCTTGCTAATTTCCTGACCAATGTTTTGTTGTTAAGACCATTAAAAGTTTAATATTTTGACATTTTGACATTTTTTTTGACATTTCTTTGCTCCCGGGAGCTATGTCTTGCATATGTACGGTGTTGTATGTCAACCATCCTTCAGGCGAACGCTGATTGGCTGGGGAGGTGTGTCTGGTATGAGTACCTTGAAGCATTGTGACGAGATGTTGTGACCCTTCCTCCGTGAGTTTTGTCAGAGGTTTCAGAGTAATATTGTTCCAAATACATCTCAAGACATACACAATATGCTGGAGATGTGCTACAGGCTGGAGATGTGCTAGTGCTCCCTCAACCCCTTTATGAAAGTGTAGTCCATTAAAAATCTTATACATAACAGCACACATCAGAAATAAATAAATGTTTCTAAAAATCTCTGTTTAGACCAAGTCACACTGTTTGTTTCTCAGGTATGATAAAACTTGATGTGAAACCCAAAAACTATGATAAAACCCCTGCATGGACATCTATAAATGAACAACACAAGTCAGTAGATCGGTTTTTCCACCGGTATCACACATGGCAATGCATTATTGTATAATGGATTTATTTACAAAAAACTACAATCATGACATTGTGGCATGTCTGAATATAAAGTGCAAGGCTTTATACCAGCTGTAGCTATCATTATACTGGCCAATTTAACTATGCAGAATCACACAGTTTACTTTCTTTTTTAACTTAATCTAACAAACTCCCAATAAATCATAAACCATAGAAACTACACAAAAAAAAAACAAAACAAAAAAAAACAACCTAAGGAAACCTAAGGCATCCATCATTCAGTTATTGATAGATTTCTGGACTTAAATACTAGTTAAACTGAAGTGCTTCACTACATGAGCCACTTGATATTGCTGGATACAGAAGAGTGAAAACACTTCAGCAAGGCTTTCAGTGAGAATTGACATGGTTTATGATCATGCAAAGTTTCTTTTTTCACCAGCACTTTTCAAAACAACGTTACACCCGTGTTGCCTTCTGTTTATCTATTTCTACAGCGACACACGGATTTCTCCTTTGTTTTTGGCTTTGATAAGACTTTTTCCCCACTGTCTCTTTTCTGGATATTCTAGTTTGGTTCATGTGACACTGCGAAAGGAGCAGTCTGCTTCTCCCCAATAAAATGGGAATGAGCTAATCAACATGTTAGTCTGAAATAATTTGCTCAGGTGTTTTGAACTCTCCAATTTTAACTGACACTGCCAGGAAGCCCCACCCCTTCCCTCTTCCCATCTCACATGCTTTTGGGACACCCACAGCTCATAATACATTATTATGCCCTCTTTGGCTCTCCTTAAACCTTAAATGGTAGAACTGCTCATTTTCCTATATTTTAGACCATCAGCACTGGTTGATTACATTGTTTATCACAATTTTTTAAATAATAAATCATGAGCAGAGAAAAAATTAATATTGCACAAGACAAGGCAAGATGCCTTTATTTGTCACAAATACACTATGTGGCCAAAAGTTTGTGGACACCCGACCATTACACCCACACATAAGTTTGAACATCACATCCAAATTTAGTCCCAACCTTTGCTGTTATAATAACCTTCACTCTTCTGGGGTTGAGGTCAAGGCTCTGTGCAAGCCACTTGAGTTCTTCCATTCCAGTTTTGGCAAACTTGACAAATTTGACATTGTATGGATTATTGAACAGAAAAAGGATAGGTTGACATGGTTTTGTTTTTAAGTAAAAAAAAAAAACAACTAAATATACCATATTTATTCATTATAATATAGGATACACCAATAAGGTTATGTATTTAGATTTTTTTAAACTGTAAACAGACGTATTTATAGAATGTAAACTATCATATTTATTCATTATAAATGAAATCTATATAGTAATCTTAACCTTCAGTCTAAAATCTCTGAGAATGGATGGGATATTATCAGCATAATTAGGTTAATTTGCACTGAACTGATTAGGCATAATTATATAGCCTAATATAATATTTAGCCTAATGGTAGTTAGCTTGATACTGCTCCTGTTAGCCTAATTAGCTTAAGAGCCTAATTATGTTATGAACATTTTTTTTTTTAATCAATAAATGACATACATATTCAGGACCATATCCCATCTGACATTTAGACCTACTTCGATACACTCGTGTTCCACGGGTGAAGTTGTGTTGGAAGATCATTTTTAAGAACCAGGCAATGATGACATTGAGGCGCAATCTCACACAGCACATGTCTGTCATTCTCTGCCCCATAACGCTTATTTTGAGCTTCTCCACTATTTCTTGTAAAACTGCTTTGAGTTTATTCACTACTATGTATTTCTCACCACTGTAAAGACCTAGTCTATGTAAGAAATTATGTGTACAAAAACACGAGACAAATAGCATTATATTTTTCAATACAGGACCATCTGGAATTATAAGGAACGGGCGGCAACCCTACTTATAGCTTTTGGGAATTTGGTCTTGCCTGGGGAGGGTGAATTAAACACGTGCTTCCTCCGAGACACGTGAAACCAACCTCTGCATCTTTTTTGAACTCCTGCTCAAGCTGTGTCACAGGGTTAGCATAACTCTCAGAGGAAAGTGATATCTGCTGTCCTCTGCATATATGAGCTCACAGACGCCCATGATTGGATACTGTCACTCTGATTGACATGGGAGAGAGCGTAAGGCCATCACTCCCACCAGGAGAGCACGACCAATTTTGCTGTCATGACTCTGATGACTGCTGTGACTTTGGCATCATTGGGATTTAAATTTGCAATCATAAGGGTGAACGCTTTCTGTTGCATAATTGGGAGTCACATAAATTAATTTTTGTCAAAAATGTTAGTTAGAACCTTATTAAAAGATCTCTAATTAATATTTTATCATATGATACTGTACTTATACATTTATAAAAGTTGATAATCTTCAGTAAGCTGGTAATTACAAAAACACAGCGTCATGAATCAGGATACAGTGGTTACTGAAAATGAGTGCCTGAGTGTCATTAATGTGATGCCAATCTGAAGCCCAAATCTATAAAATTAGGGATGCCACGCCTGCTGAATTCATGCTGAAACCTTCCCATGTTCCAAACTTTTGTTAGGAAGTTTGTGGCTAATTTGAAGTATCAACGTTCACATTTCTTTCAATAAATAATTTCCTTACAGTTTAATAGTTTAAGTTTTTGTAATGTGTTTCTTGGTAAATATTGCCATTTAAAGCATGTAAATTTTGCAGACTGGGAAACAGTATGTCCATGTTAAAGTGAGTTTAAAATGGATTATGACCATAGTAGATGAAATGGAACAGAGGCCTATTAGCTTACACAATGCTGAGTAACATAAGTAGAAAATGGTGCAAAGATCAATAGACGTGTGGTGTGTGTGCGTGTTCTATGCCAGTAATGCCCTGCTCCCCCTGAGAATAAAAAAGACAGCTGGACAAGCCACTGACTAAGCCAGGTAGGGGAAAAGCTGCCTGGATCCTCATCAGCAAACACCACCATCAAAGACACCAGTCCAATTCCATATACTTGGAAATAAACAGATCGTTACCCCTTTATATAATATAACTGGTCGCTTTAAATTATGGCATACCATATGTAGTAACACCCCCTTTGGCAAGTATCCCAGCTTGTAAATGCTTTTTGTAACCAGCTAAGAGTCTTTCAATTCTTGTTTGAGGGATTTTCTCCCATTCTTCCTTGCGAAAGGTTTCTAGCTCTATGAGACTCTTGAGCTATCTTGTATGCACTGCTCTTTTGAGGTCTATCCACAGATTTACGATGATGTTCAGGTCGGGAGACTGTGAGGGCCATCAGCTTGAGCCTCCTGAGGTAGTCCACTGTGAGGTGTGTTTAGGATCATTATCCTGCTGTAGAAGTCATCCTCTTTTTATCTTGAAATTTTTTACAGATGATGTGATGTTTGTTTCCAAAATTTTCTGGTATTTAATTGAATCCATTCTTCCCTCTACCAGTGAAATGTTCCCTGTGCCACTGGCTGCAACACAACCCCAACGCATGATCGATCAACCCCTGTGCTTAACAGTTGGAGAGGTGTTCTTTCACTAAATTCTGCACCCTTTTTCTCCAAACACACCTTTGCACATTGTGGCCAAAAGGTTCCATAGGACTTGTTTCCAAAATACATCAAGGTTGTTAGATGTTCATTTGCAAACTACTGATGCTGAATTTTGTGGTGAGGATGCAGGAAGGGTTTTCTTCTGATGACTCTTCCATGAAAGTCATATCTGTACAGGTGTTGCTGCACAGTACAATGGTGCACCACCACTCCAAGGTCTGGTAAATCTTCCTGAAGGTCTTTTGCAGTCAAACAGGGGTTCTGAGTTGCCTTTCTAGCAATCCTATGAGCAGTTCTCTTGGAAAGTTTCCTTGGTCTTCCAGACCTCAACTTGACCTCCACCATTCCTGTTAACTACCATTTCTTAATTACATTACAAACTGAGGAAATGGCTACCTGAAAACACTTTGCTATCTTCTTGTAGCCTTCTCCTGCATTGTGGGCATCAATTATTTTAATTTTCAGAGTGCTAGGCATCTGCTTAGAGGAGCCCATGGTTGCTGATTGTTGGGAGGAATCAGAGTATTTATAAAGCTTTGAAATTTGCATCACCTGTCCTTTCCTAACGATGATTGTGAACAAGCCACAGTTCTTACGAGCTAATTAAGGTCTGAGACCTTGGTAAAAGTTATGAGAGCTCAAATCTCTTGGGGTGCCTAAACTTTCGCATGGTGCTCCTTTCCTTTTTTTTTAAACTCTAAAATTGTACAAAAGAAAAATAATACACTAATCTTGCTTACAATGTTGAAAAGAATGTTTCGTCTTTAACTTTATGCCTTTTGGAGATCAGTTCAACGTCTACTCACTTAACTATTCACAGTAACAGAAATTTTGACCAGGGGTGCCCAAACTTTTGCATGCCACTGTATATATAGTCAAGTCCATAAGTATTTGGACAGTGACACAATTTTGGTAATTTTGCCTCTGTACACCACCACAGTGGATTTGAAATGAAGAAGTCAAGATGTGATTGAAGTGTAGACTTTCAGCTTTAAATCAAGGGGTTTAACAAAAATACTGCATTAACCATCTAGGAATTACTGCCATTTTTTTTACATAGTCCCTTCATTTTCACAGGCTCAAAAGTAATTAGACAACTGAATGATAAGCAGTTTCATGGCCAGGTGTGGCCTGTTTCCTTGTTATTTTATGACAAATTAAGGAGATAAAAGGTCTGGGGTTGATTCCATGCGTGAAAGTAAACAGAAAGTTTAGGACCCAGCTACACAGGCTGGAGTTGAGCCCAAGGCTTGATGTCAAGTATGGAGGGGACTATGGTATTGAATGCTGAATTATATCCAATGAACAGCATTCTCACATAGGGGTTCCCCTTCTCCAGGTGGGTGAAGGCAGAGTGCAGTGTTGTGGCTATGGCATCATCTGTTGATCTGTTCGGACCTAAGCAAATTGGAGTCCAGGGTGGGTGGTAACATGCTGCACATGAGGTCCCTAATGTGCTTCTCGAAGCATTTACTGATGATGGAGGTGAACTGCTTTGCAGTTGAGGGCCGAGCAATTCTCCAATAGGCGGTGGCGCATCCAGTGAGGATGTTCTCAATGGTGTCCTGTAGAAGACCTGTAGGATTTTGGGACCCAAGACTGACCTCCGCAGCCTCCTAAGATGAAATAGGTGTTGCTGTGCCTTTCTCACCATCTGGTCGGTCATCCCAGGATAGGTCCTCTGTAATGTGGACACCGAGAATCTTAAAGCTCCTGACCCTCTCTAAAGCAGACCTGTTTATGGTGATGGGGTCCAGCCTTCCACCCCTCATCCTGAAGTCCACAAACAGCTCCTTAGTTTTGTTGACATTGAGAAAGAGGTTGTTTTCCGTTCCAGGTTGTTGACCTCTCTCCTATACGCCGACTCGTATTGTTAGTTATTCCAACCACTGTTGTGTCATCAGAGAACTTATTAACTAAGTTGGAGCTGTGTGTGTCTATACAGTCGTGGGTATACAGGGAGTAGAGGTGGGGGCTTAAGACACATCCCTGGGGGCCACCTGTGTTGAGGGTCAGAAGGGCAGAGGTGTTGGGGCCCAACTTAACTATCAGCTGTTGTCCCGACAAAAAGTTTAGGACCCAGCTACACAGGCTGGAGTTGAGCCCAAGGCTTGATGTCAAGTATGGAGGGGACTATGGTATTGAATGCTGAATTATAACCATTGAACAGCATTCTCACATAGGGGTTCCCCTTCTCCAGGTGGGTGAGGGCAGAGTGCAGTGTTGTGGCTATGGCATCATCTGTTGATCTGTTTGGACCTTTTTGGAGAGAGTCCAGGGTGGGTGGTAACATCCTGCACATGAGGTCCCTAATGTGCTTCTCAAAGCATTTACTGATGATGGAGGTGAAGGCAACAGGGTGCCAATCATTTAAGAATGTAAACTTATTTTTTGGAATTGGTATAATAGCAGGAGGAGACAACACAAAGGGAGAGGAAGAGGTTGAAAATGTCTGTGAAGGGGTTCTGCTGAGAGGTTGCTGCCAGAGCACGTAAAGCTCATAAAAACATACTTTAACCGCATTAGCACAGTTCTACTATAGTGAACTTCAAACATTCATGCAATATTTTGGACTGAAATTGCAGTGCAGCAACAACAGCAGACAATAGGGTGTAGCTTAGCTACAAGCTACCAGGCTAATGTTAGAGATAACTCTAACTCTAATTGATTATTACGTTCTCAATAGCTTAATATGGTCAATGTTATAAAATATAGGTTATAGATTTAACCAAGTACTGTGTCTGCATATTAACTGATCTTATACCAATACTGCTATAAACTAATTTAAAAGTAGAGTTTGGGCACTTTACACTGTTCAAAGTTTGAGTGGCCATGTTGATTTGATGCCGCTCCGTAAATAGAGAAGGAACTGGTAGTGGAGAAGACTACCCCATGTTGCCGAGTTGAAATTGCAAGGTGGTCATTTTCAGTGGCTTTTCCTGGTTGTAAACGGGGAATTATATTCACATTTAAGGCATTTGGCAGGCGCACTTATCCAGAGCAACTGGCATTTATATTTAGGGTTAAGGGCCTTGCTCAAGCGCCCAGCACTGGTAGCTTGGCGGTGCTGGGATCTTCAACTCACAACCTTCTGACCAGTAGTCCAAAGTCTTAACCACTGAGCTACCACTGGAATTACAAGTTGCAACTTCGCCTCGAACGCAGCATTAGTCTCCACCCAAGCAGCATGTGTGCGAGTATGTGCTCTGAGTGTGTGTGTGGGTGGGTGTGTGTGTGTGTGTCTGTGTGTGTGTGTGTGTGTGTGTGTGTGTGTGTGTGGGTGGCCTGACCCCAGCAGCACACATAAGCTGATAGCAGCTTGAGTAAACAGAGCAGGCTGTGGCTGATAACACTGCAGAGAGCGAGTGTGTCTGTGTGTGAGCACACGAAACACTACAGCTCACACCACATTATTGTACAGGACTTCTGAGGAAAAGAAACCGCTTATCCATCATGACGGTTTATGGAGCAGGGATGTGTCTTCTGCCTAATTCTAATAGTCCAATATCCATAAAAGTTAACAGATACTGAAATAACTGCTAACCGATATGAAAATGTTAAAACCGGCAGTTTCTCCGTTAAAAAGGTGTAAGCAACACACAGTGCCTTCATAACATTTAAAACAAGCTGGAAGATTATTCAGTTATAAAATAATTTTTTGTTTCAGCCCTAGTTTATATTAATGTCAGTACAAATATTTGCATGTTGTATTTAATAAACCAGTGAAGGGAATATAAATTAATGCTCCATGTGAGGACAGAGCCTGGTATACAATGAAAAATATCACAGAGTGCTGTGAAATGGGCTTCATCCACATAGTTGAGGCACCTGCATGGTGGCCATCATAGTTTTAGACTTTGTACTAAACACTGAAAAAGTATTATTTCTCTTTATCCCTGGCATCAAACAGTTAACTGGGTATACATGGACACTGAGAACTTTCTCATCCTATACATATACAGTACTTTCCCCATTCCTCAGGAAGTAGGTATGTGTCATGACCTTTGGCCTCAGGAACACAGTCTGACACTGAAAAGTGCATATTAAGCAGATAAAATCAGTGCTCTGTACACTTAACACATGCACACAGGCAAATACAAGACTTTTCTAGTTTGTTAGAACAAGCTCTTGGGTCGGATTCACAGCAGCTGTTAACTGAGGTCCTGGCCCAGCCTCTTTATTTGCCATTCTAAAAGCTAAATCCTGGCCTCAGTTTAGCCCCGTCCAGTAAAAAAAAATTAAACTGCAAAAGACAGGGTCACTTGATTTACAAAAGGAGTCACAAGAGAAACTCAAAATCTTCTCTTTTGTTTCATTAATTTATTTTGAAATTAAAATTAGAATTACAGAAGATGGATTTTGTGTGTTAATATTTTGAAATGTTACTGGGAGTCACATACAAACAAGCAACGTTGTAATTAATACATGCTACTTTAGTCTTTTCAGTATCTTGACATGCTACACTAACATAATTCAGCAATAAAAATGGACAAATTTCCCCGTCCATCTACCTCTGCTAAACAAATTACCATTTTGTCTCAAATCACATACTTATGTACTTTCATAGACCTTTCTTCCTAATAAAGTTACTGTTTGAATTTTAAAAACCTCTCATGTAGCCTTCAAACCTACTGAAAGGCCTGTTTGGCGTACCAGTCATCTGGATTTTCTAGATTAGTAAATACAACTCAAATGTAAACCAGGTTCCACTGCTTTGTGTCGGGCCGTATCACCCCACCCTGGCATGGATTATTTTCCTATATCAACACAATACTTCGTACTAGACTGGTAAGTCAGTGCAAGGAATATTCCTGTATGTTACTAAAATAATAAAGTCTTCAAATGTTACAGTAGTCCCAAATTATAAATCTGGAATTTAAAAAAATAAATGTAGGGTAGTCAAGGCTTGTGGTCATAGAAAATGCATAATGTACAATTGGTGTCATTTGCCCAAAAAGTTTGGGAATCCCTGGCATAGGATGCTATACTACCTGAGCCTGAAATTATTCTTAATGATGACACTTTGTTAGCTAATGTCTTTCATTAGTCCTTCTTTCAAATAGCTCTCGCTATTCTATGCATAAATGCACAGTATGTTATTTATAATTATAATGCAGATCTGGGAACACTTTTGCAAATTACACATATAGCTGTGTTCATACCCAAATAATGTCTTAGATGGTTCATGGTTCTGTATTTGTATGTAAACGACAATCATGTACACCCAACATCTTCGGCCTTTGTTTCCTTCATTAGACATAAAGTCCTTCATTTCCTTCATTAGGAAAAAAAACTGTTCACCGTACTCTCATGAGCAAACCAGCTTCATGTGTGACTGGCCTGTGGGTTTCACTCCCACCTTTCTCTTCCCTCACTCAGTTATACACTTGTGCTTTCAGTTCTCCACTAAAGCCTTCCATCTCTCTCTCTCTGTTGTTTGTGTACCAATCAGGTTTATAGAAGGCGTATATGCCTCATGCAGCTGCTTATCTTTCTATCTGTATTTTCATTTCTCTTGTTGTCTCTTTCTCTCAGCAGTTCCATGCTTTCCTCCTAATAATAGAAGGCCTTCCTCCACCTTCCATTCCCTTGCCACCCCTCCCCCAACCAACGCCACTAACGTTATGTAATCCTACTTGTTCAGGCCAGATACAAACGCGTGCAAGCGTGCACACGCGCACACACACACACACAGGAGTGGGCTGGATATACTCAGTGTTTACGACAGCAGAACAGTCTCCACTGTGCAGCATTAGGATTGATAAATGACTGGCCTTTAATAGTACTCAACATGGACACGTACACCAGCGGCCCTTATGTAAGTCATTCTGCGTCCCTTAAGACAGGCCAAAACAACACCACCCGTCCACTCCTCTTCACAGACACTGCATAAAGCAAAACTTTTGACTATAATCTTTATACACTGTTACAGCTGTTTGAACATATTTGCTTAAGGCAGAAATGTGAATGTAATACATATGAAAAGATTAAAAATTAAAATGACTACTTTTATGTATTCAGACATATTCCTAATGGCATTCTAGTGAATTCTGGGGGGAAAAGTTCTGATGGTGGAAAAAAACAAAAAAACCTCACTCTCAAAACTAACAATATTTAGCTTTTTTTGTAGGAAGGTCACGAAATACTACGTATGCTTGCATTCCAGCTCCTGTCCAATATCCTTATATTCTAAGCAACTATTCTTGTATGGTAAACTGCTTAAAACTTACAAACTGAGCGAAAAAAAAAAACAGCTAAGTAGTCACCAACAATTTGCAATGAGGCAGAGTTGCATAGGATTTGAGAAAAAAAAGGTGCAGAAATTCAAATCACATACAAGAGTTAATGCTCAAGCATGCATGCAAGCACGCTTGCTCACCCTTGTGAATACAAAAGCACACTCCTAAATTTTGAAATATGCATCCACATAAACTTACTACTTCCTCAGTGCAACCAAATGTATTGTCAGTGTTTGCCTGACTGAGACAAAGAAAAAAAAATGTGTGGCAACAATGTGGGTCATTGAGGTAAACAGTGTTTACAACAAGGTCATCGTTCATTGTCAGACCATCAAAAAAAAAAAATCCTTGGCTATGAATTTTACATGTACAGTGTTTACAAAGTGAGGTCTACTCTTTAAGCATAAAGCATACTACACTACATGGTGGTTCTCAAGATTAACAAAACTAACAAAAGTAAGATCAACACTAACAAAAAGTATTATTTTGGAGTCTACTGAGGTCCAGTTAAATCTCTGTCTCTGCTGAGTGAATGGATTTAGTGTATGGGGCAATGACTGTATATATGAGTGGAGAACATGGTGCCACTTACTCCTATTGTGCAGTTGGGTCAAACAGGGAGTTGCCATCTTGAGAAACTTGGAGCCAGAGCAGTAGAGACCTTGGTGCCAGAGCATATGCAGTAGATACAGTGGGTTGGACATTGGGTCTGCCCATACTGGTGATGGACATGGTACTTGTTCATGTCTGGAGTGTGCATGCAAATGGCACATCGGTTGACTAAGTTTTACAGCGTTATTAATTAATATAGAAAATGGTAAATTGTAGTTGTATAATTTTTGCAAGTATACTGATTTTACTGTTGTCAGGAAAATGTCACTAGCTGATATTATCCATCATTTCAATCGCATGAAGTATAAGTAGCTAATGTAAGGTACCAACTGAAAATAATCAGCAGTCAATATTTACAGTCAACAAAAGTTGCTGTACTCCATGATTTTCATCTAGCCCTGACACCTGCAGTAAGTTATCCAACTGAGAAGTGTGCTCTTTTATGCTCCACTGTTTCTGCTGATGGAGTTTTTTTTTAAAAAGGAGTGACAGGCTAACCTTCCCAAACTACTTTGAGTGTTACCTAGGGTCATAGAGTCAATAAATTGTTATGAAATGTATCTAGTGTTAGCTGCCTTGGTTTATGCCATCCCTTTGTTCAACCATGTTGGTTTGCTAGATACTATATCAGTACACTGAGCTAGCTTAGACATCAAAATGGGCAAAATATTGAAAAAAACAGCAAAGAACTCTGTTGGAACAGTTAACACAAGACCAAGACATGGCTTTGCTATAGAACTGTCAAAGCTGTCAACACTGTAACTCTACAATGTTTTAAAAAAGTTAAATGAAGTTCGCTGGGCTGTAATCTCAGTAAGAGCTTCAGGTCCATGTTTGAAAGTGAGTGCACATTCATGAGGCATTTCTAGCCCAACCCAAAACTGTCAATCACCTAATCAACCACGCCCTTTTATTTATCATCAAATAACACCTATAAAACCCACTTATCGCAAGGAAAAACATTAGGGGAGATATCAGGGTCAACTACACTACATGAAAACAACAGAAGACTGTCGCATACATTGTACTGCAGCCACTAGAGAGCCTCAGAGACTTTTAGACTTCACTTTTAAATCCGTGTTACGAAGTCCACCCATATATACAGTAATTGGTTGGGGGTTGCACAGCACTTAGAAACCTCCACCACTAGAGCCTGAAACTCCAGGCAATAGCTATTATTAAACCTGCAGCTAGGTACAAAACACAAAACAGACCTGTTGTAATACTTTAGAGGGTTGCTAAGTTTATCTAGACTCAACTCACCCAACAAACATCAACAGTCCTATAGCCTGTACAGTACACGATATGCAAAAAACAGACAAAAATACTATTATAAAGCAAGTAATTCTTCAGTGCTACAAAATGACACCTAGCCTGCAATCTCATAAATAGTCCTGGTTCTGTACACAAGGCTGATCTTAAACAGGGTCACTATAATTAAGTAGGGACTAAATAGCAGTCTCAGCTGTGTGTGTTCTATATTAAGGACTGACCTTGATGCCATATTTAAACCAAAGCTTTGACCAAACAAGATACCAGTGTTTCTGGGATGGCCTGCCTCTGACTTCTGTAAAACTTTATAGACTTACATGTATATCTTACATCATTCCTTGCATAGCTTTGTTGTTGTCATGGTTTTAGGCATGAACTTTTGTAAAATTTAGGCATGAAATTTTGTAAAAGTAAAATTTTGGTTCATAGTACACTGGATCCAGCACGATACACCATGCATTTGGCAGACGCCCTTATCCAGAGCAACTTACAATTATCTCATTTATACAACTGAGCAGTTGAGGGTTAAGGGCCTTGCTCAAGGGCCCAGCAGTGGCAGCTTGGTGATGCTGGGATTTGAACCTTCCGATCAGAAGTCCAATGTCTTAACCATTTTAAAAAACACAATAGCCAATTTAAAAAAAACAAACAAAACATGACTCCAAAATCTCACCATAAAATTTGAACTTTGTTATAGATTTTTATTTTATGACTTCTACATTACTGATTCAGTACAAAAACCATTTTAGATTTCCAAACATTAGTTTTCCAGCACAAAATTAATGTTTATATGTCAGTAAAGAAAGCAGCATATTACATAAGAGACCACTTTTCAGACGTCTTTGCTCTACAGCATTTCTTTGCATGTGCCTAAGACTTTTGCACAGTACTATACGTAAAGCTACCAATGATTCGAAAAAAATATTTGAGCTGTTTTAGAGTGGTTTCAATGCTAAAAGACACAGTGCAATGTGGAGTAATACAGTGCCATTCAGTATTGTTCAGTTCTGGCATATAGATTTTATTTAATCATACCAGATGCCATGTTGGCCTCACCCGCCTCTCCTGGGTCCCTGGTTCGGGTTACTGTCTGTGCTGAGTTACACATGTTCGCCCTGTGTCCATGTGGGTTTCCTCTTGGTTCTCTGATTTTGTCACACCTCCCAAAAACATGCATATAGGTGTGATGACTACTGAGAATTGCTCATAGGTATGAATGTGTGTGTGACTGTCTGTGTGTATAGTGCTCTGTGATAGACTAGTGCCCCATCTCGATTGTATTCCCGCCTCATGCCCAGTATTCCTGTTATGGGCTCTGTATCCACTGTGACCCTGACCAGGATAAAGCTGTTGCTGAAGATGAATAAATGAAAACATCTCAGAATTTGATATTAGGTAGAAAAATACTATCGTAAGCTACTTGTGCAAGAATATTAATATTTCATAAACTAGACAGTTGAGCTTTCTACACCATGCACAATAATCTCACAATTGTGAGTACCAATACACATTCAGACAGAATTTAAGGCTGTGCTCCAAACAGCATGCTGTGCACTGAGTAGTACACCTACAGGGTAAAGACAACATTGCTGTACTGACATACTATTTAGTACTTTACTAAATAGTACTTTACTAAATACTATTAAGTAGTTTGGGATGTATTCCAAATGAGAGGATATAATTGCTGTTATCATATTACAGAATTTTTTTAGGACAACAGGATCTTTATTGTGCACATCAACATTACTGAGTTTACTAAGCATTAAGTAAAAGATTAAAACCCCTAACTTTTAAAACATCAACTATATCATAGCATACAGAATAAACTAGTCACCTAATGTTTGCTAGTTAGCTAAAATTTGAACTCTGGTTAATTTTTTTTTTTTTTTTTTTTTTTTTTACTTTTAATGAAAAAACAAAAAAACATTCACTGTAGCAATAATCTAAAAATAAATTAGAGTACATCTCTTTCACCAGAAATGACAAGAACAAAAATGCTTAGATGGGAGAGAGAGCAGGAGAAATACATGCATGTGTGGTATCAGTCTTGACAGACAGAGACCGAATTTAATTCAGTATTAGAATTTAATATTAATTAAATATAAATGAAATGGCATTTGCCTCCCAATATTTCCCCAATAAACTCTTGAATCATTATACAGTGGATGTAAAAAGTCTACATATCCCTGTTAAAATTGCAGGGTTTTGATATATAAAAAAAATTAACCAAGATGAATCATTTCAGATCTTTTGGAAAAACAAATAGAAACATTTTAGGGGAACAAAAAGAAAGGGAAAAAACTTACAATAACATTAGTTTTAGATTAGTGAATCCTTACACCCTGACCCATATCTAATCAAATTATCTGTGTAGCTCTCAGATATTATCCAAAGTTTGAGGCGCTCATTCAAACAAACAGACCTGGCCTTCTCTCTTCTCTTCTCTCAAACACTCTACCCCTGCCTCTCTGTCAGTCTGGGCCTTTGTTTATGCAAAAAACTCCATTCTTCTTCTCCACTCCAACCGCCCACTATCCTGTTCGATTTAATAAAAGAGAAATATCTGGGAGGCAGGAGGGGCCTGCAATAGTGCTGATCATTATCACTTCTGCTTTAGTGTTAACGGCAGAATGGCAGTCTGTGTTTATGAGAGAGAGAGAGAGAGAGAGAGAGAGAGAGAGAGAGAGAGAGAGAGAGAGAGAAACAGAAATTATGTGGTGACAACTGACTATGTTGTCTAACTCATGTCTAACTCATCTTCCAGAAGTGGGGCAATGGATATTGTAGCCTTGTATATTGAAACAATCTCTTAATGAATCATACACTGTTTGTGAGCATTTGCTCTGTTGTGTGTATTTGGGTCTCCATTCGTTATTATAACTGTGGCAGCCTTTAGTGTAAACATGGCACACACATAAATGATGACAAAATTAAGCCAAAAAAAAAACCCCTGAATTAATTAAATAACTAGGTAACAGTGTGTAAACTGTGGAGCATATTTCTGCTTGGAGATTTCCTCTTAATGCTGGACAGTGAAGCCCAGTGCTCAGCCTCCAATACTACACTGCTGACGAAATGGCAGTTATAAGCTCATTGGTATTAAATCACCATTTTGGCTAGATCAACAGTTATAAAGCAGCAAAAGTTCAAACAGCACCAAAAAGACAGTAATGCTTAACAGGCTGAATGACTTCTGGGTCTGTGTTGACTGTACAGCCCCAAACAGTGTTCTAAGCAGCATACTATCACTATATAGTCACAATACAGTCACAATAACAGGCTGCTTTTGTTGGGCTCATGAAGTGTTGGTCACAACTGCAGCTCCTTTTGTATCAAACTTTATGCCAGTCATTCAAATCTCCTCAAATTATTCAAGGAAAAACCAATAGGGAGATGTAATTTATTAATCAGAGAAGAAAATATCCATATCCCACAAACAACAGGTTAAAATGTCAAAAGGTGTTCAGCATACATTCAATCATCAGGCACTCATAAGCACAGGCTATGTTTACGTGCTAAGATTTTCACCAAAAGTTATTTGCATGTGTGGAGCGAGGATGAGTGCCAATGTTACTATAACAATGAGAAGCGCGCAATTCCACTCAGCATGTTCAGCTTTTTAATACTGCAGCTCACGTCTTTAACAAGTTTTAAATGGCTTCTGTCTCAGCAAAATCTCAAAGAACTATGATTAAACAGACAGTAAAAAGGTTGCTCAGCATATCACATTTGCCTCAGATACTGAATTTAGGACTCTGGTTGTTAAAAATAACAAAATGCGCACATTATCAGTAACAGATATCTAATGCCTTTACTTATCATCTAATGTTAACAACATTCGGCCTCATTTATCAAACTGGATACGAATGGATTTATGAGTAAATCGTTATTACGAGCGTTTGCATAAGAAATTTAGTATTCATGAAAATTCCCGTAAATTCAGAAAAATGTTTGTATCCTACTCCTGCTCCTGAGTCTAACTAATGTAAACCTCAACTTGATTGACTTGATTGGTCGAGTTTAAATTGCTTAATTCTATTACGTTTACAGCATTTAGCAGATGGCCTTATCCATAGCAACTTATAGAAGAGCTTTGGAGTCTCTATCAAAAACACATCCTCATGCTGGATCACTAGGTCAGGGACTAAGAGTACTAAGAGTACTAAGAGTAGTCGTTTTGTATTGTTGGCATTAATTAAAGAATATAAAAATAAGGAAGTGAGTCAATACAAACCCACAAATTAAAACAGATAAAACCGATCATACAATTACGACAAAAGAAATGGTGCCGTTTAAGCAGAGGATGGGCCGATCTGTCTGAGCATAGCCGTAAACCGTAAACAAATGCCTCAGCTCACAGAGGATTTAGCGAGGTCACTCCATGCCCCACGTTTGCCTCAGAATGTTAGTTTGGTGTCCAATCAACCCCACAATTATTTTAAAGAGATTCAAATGTGTAACATGGACTGATTTCTTAGACAACTGTTTTTTTAACCAGGAGTGCATCCTGGTGCAAACACACATGCAAAGAACATACACTCAGATTCTGATATCAAACATAATCAGACAAAAATATTAATCAATGTTTATATTATTTTTCTGTTTACTAGATTGTTAAAAGGAATATCCAGCTCTTTCAGTTGCTTCGATTGGTTTAGTCTATTCTGATTGAGGTATATACACATATGTATGCAGATGGTTTTATTCTGATCTAGCCATCAGTCAGATTATTAATGGATTATTAGTAACTTAACTTACAGCACTTTATTAAAAACACATGTACACCTGCTCATTCATGCAATTATCTAATCAGCCAATCATGCGGCAGCAGTGCAGTGCATAAAATCATGCAGATGTGGGCCAGCAGCTTCAGGTAATGTTCACATCAACCATCAGAATGGGGAAAAAATGTGATCTCAGTGATTTTGACTGTGGCCTGATTGTTGGTGCCAGATGGGCTGGTATTTTCCTCCTGGGATTTTCAAGCACAACAGTCCCTAGAGTTTACTCAGAATGGTGCAATGGAGAAAAAAGATTCAGTGAGCAGCAGTTCTGTTGCAGAAACGCCTTGCAGATGAGAGAGGTCAACGGAGAATAGCCAGACCAGTTCGAGCTGACAGAAAGGCTACAGTAACTCAGATAACCACTCTATACAATTGTGGTGAGCAGAAAAGCATCTCACAACACATCGAATGCACAACACATCGAACCTTGAGGCGGATGGGCTACAAAAGACCATGTCGGGTTCCACTTCTGTCAGCTAAGAACAGAAAGTTGAGGCTGCAGTGGGCAAAGGTTCACCAAAACTGGACAGCTGAAGACTGGAAAAACGTAGCCTGTCTGATGAATCTTGATTTCTGCCGAGGCACACAGACAGTAGGGCCAGAATTTGGCGCCAACATCACGAATCCATGGACCCAACCTGCCTTGTGTCAACAGGCCAGGCTGGTGGAGGTGGTGTAATGGTGTGCGGAATGTTTTCTTGGCACACTTTGGGCCCGTTAATACCAATCAATCATCGCTTGAGTGCCACAGCCTATTTGAGTATTGTTGCTGACTATGTGCAGTCCTTCATGGCCACAACTTACCCATCTTCTAATGGCTACTTCCAGCTTAATAAGGCACTGTGTCACAAAGCAACAGTCGTCTCAAACTATGTCAATGAGTTCAGTGTTCTTCAGTGGCCTTCCAGCAGATTACATAAGAGACCACTTTTCAGACAAAAAAACATAATGAAGGCTGCTGGGTTTTGCTGCAAAAATAAGAAGCAAGTGCAACAGTCAAAGTCTCCAGAAGAACTGTGGCTGGTTTCCTTATAAAACTGCACAAACTGTACCTGAGACTACTATTTTTTTTTTTAAAAGCGAAGGATCGTCATACCAAATATTGACTTTGTTTCATTTATTACTGTTTACTGCTCTTTATAGTATTTTTTTTTAATGTAGAAACATTTAGTTTCACTATTTTTTGAAGGCATCTCTGCTCAGCAAATCTCCTCAACACAAATGACCAACATTGGTACTGCAAAGCTGTTGTTAGCAATTACAGCTACGAGGTGTCTACGGTAAGAAATAAGTAGGCTTTTGCAGCATTGGCGTTCAATTTTGGCCCATTCCTCTTGACAGGTCATCTTCAATTGCCCAAGGTTACAAGAGTTCCTCTGATGGACTTGCAATTTCAAAATCCTCCATAAATGTTCAATGAGACTCAAGTCAGGAGATTTGCTAGGACATGCAGGACCATCTTGATTTATTTTGGCATTAAAAATAAATCATTTTGGCTGTACGTTTTGGGGTATGTTTGGGGGCATTTTCATATTGTAACGTCAGTCTCTCCCTGATTCAGTTTTTTAGCTGACTAGGTTAAACTGTCCTCTAATATGTCCCGGTACATTGCTCCATGTTTCCTTTGATGACGTGTAATGCCCCAGTACTGATTGCAGAAAAGCAGCCCCACATCAGGATGTTCCCACCTCTGTACATCACTGTGGGTATGGTGTTCCTAAGATCATACACACAACTTTTCTTTATCCAAACATGACAAGCTGAATTATAGCCAAAGAGTTTTAATTTTGTTTTGGCTGATTATATTGTTCCAAAATAGTTCTAATTAGTCTAAATGCTTTTAGACATGCATCTGATTTATTTACTTATTTATTTTTGCAGAGGAGTGAGGTGTAGAAACAGTGACTATCACTTTTTATCAAACCAGTTCTGCTGTTTAAGGTTGTTGCTCTTTGCTATGGCTCTTTAGCTTTTTCCAATCAGTTTAATAATACTGTCCCTGAGAAATTTAGGACGCTAACTCGCCATGATTACTGTTTGTTGCGTGAAATCTTCCCATCCAGTGCCAATGTCTTTTATAATGACAACAGTTGCAATTTGCACGAGAAGATTTTTTCTTTTTTGCAGCATTTAGAATTTTAATATAGTGTCCAAATATGTTTTTCCCCTGTCAGCTTTCTTCTTTAAACATATCTTTGTTTATGCTTATGAATAGATGCTTTTTCAGCAAACCTAAAGAGTCATGTCATTTCATATGCACCATTCTCTGTGCTCATACTGTTGCAAGTCAGTAGGTGCTGATCCAGTAGCAACAGCTTTTTCCTCCAGAGTGCTTTCAAAAGTGATTACAGCCAAAAAAAGACTAATGTCAACAATGAAACTAACTTTAATCTTTTTCATACATGCACTTAGTCACTTTCACATCATACAGCTGTGTTCTCAGCAGTACCAATTTTTGGTGGATGGTTGTTCCGTCTTGCTCAGCACAGGTGGAGCGTTTACAAATGTCAAAACAAAACAAACAAAAGAACAAGTCTGAAAGGTCTGCACCGATCAAGGTAGGTGTGAAAGCATCCTAAAAAACATATATTTCACAGTCTAAATCGGGACTTAAAATGAGGAGCACTTCACAGATTTGCCACTGACCAATGCTTTTTGGTCTGTTTACAGCTTTGTGCTATGTTTACACTAGTACTACATGAAAACATGTTTACAGTTTCATTTCTTCATTTATAGAAATATTTACATTCATTTCATTGATTGTACATTTACATGTAAGTGCATTTACATCAGGATGTGAGAATCAAGCTCATGATGCTGGGATTGGAAGCATGATCCTTACAACATAGGCTACAGGACATGATAGAAACAGTGACCCCACAAACACACGCATACACACTGTGAAGGCTAGAACACCTGAATGCTTAGTGCAATTGACAGGCAACATGCCTCACAGGCAAGCAGAGACAACTCCCTGTCCTGATTGTTAGGATGTTGGTGGCAACAGAAACTTCATTGACAGCTAGTAGAATAAGGCCATTCTAACTGATTTCCCTATTATGGTTAATGGTTAATAAAGCTTTCAAATATACCAGAATGTGTTTTATTCTGGACCTTGCAGACTAGTAAATACACAAGTTTAAGGTCGCAGTTTTCACTTTGAAATGCAGCTCATGACAACATTCCCACTGACAGCAGGTTTTAGTGGAACTTACAGGCAGGGCTTGTTTGTGTGTTTAACATCTTCATGCCGCTTCACAGCGATCAATATGTAGGTTGACACCTACATATTGGAAACCTGCAAGTCAGGGATGTTTTGTCTCTGACATACCATCTAGCGGATATCATTAAGCCTCCAGGTGTACATACGTACACGTACACACACACACACACACACACACACACACACACAGACACACACACACACAGCTATGCCTGAAGTATAAACCAGACCTAAGAGAATTACCATTAACATGTAACTGCTCACCTGTAAGCTTGGATTGCATTCCGTCTAACTTAAGTCTTACGTAAGTCAATTTAAGCATCTTCCAAATGAGTTGATGTAAATACTGTTCAAGTTGTTGTGCTGTGATACACACAGACTCACATGGTGAAACTAACAACCACTGCCAAGTATTTCTACACCATACCAATTTTCATTTCTTGTAGTATATAGTAATATCTCTAATTGTGAGGTAGTGAACTTGAGGTAACCAGTATGTATGTTGCATGCTGTAAAAGAGGACAAAACAGTTCTCCAGAGTCTTACAAGAACTGAAACTAGACTACAGGCAACTTGAAGTTGTGATAAATTGTAGGAAAAGGCTAAAACATGCTTTATCTAAGTACATGCCATGTTTGTGGCCTTCTCCTTCAAGACATTGTGTCTCGGAAAGAGCATTCTTTCAGAACTGCTTCAACAGGATTTCATTTCCAACTAAATGTGGTCAGTTTTTTCTTCTGCAACTTTTTTCTCTCCCTCACTCTCTCTTGTGCAATGCAATTATTCTGCACAGGACACTTTAAATACAGGTCTTAACAGACACCTCAACTCCCACCAAGCAACACCAGAGGAAATATTTCAACATAAACAGTCTACATCTGTTGATATATTTCTAAAAACCACAGGACAGTTAGCAGTAAAAGTTGCCCTCAGCAGAAAAGTGGACAGGGTGGAAGTTAATGATCAATTGTAAGATCTACTGATGTAGATAAGCCAGCACACAAATGCACTACAATTTTTGGACAAAAACTAACCAAATCCCTAGTTCAGTGGAGAGTTAGAGCCTGTGATTTGAAGAGAAGAGAAAATCTTGAGAGCAAAATGTTCTGCACACAGCACACTACAGTAGTATGTCTGAAAAACACATCCAGAGAGAGAGAGGTGGGGGTGAGAGAGGAGAGCTGTAATAGCTGAATAAACAAAGTTGGAGTGTTGCACTTCTCATTATCAGGCTAAGTTTTAATATCCTTACAAAACTATGAATTCAGTTGAAGTGAAAAGAAAATGAAAATACCCCCAACCTGTAATTACTGTTACAGCGCCTCTCCTGATCCACATTTGGGCTCGATGAGGCCTAACATTTGGCTAACATCCATTTCACTTGCTTGATGTAAGCAAGTGAAATGGTTCCAACATTGCCCCATAAGTGATTCAGGCCTGTTTCACATTTTAATCGCAAAACATCTTCACTGTTTATTATGCCACCGTCATAAAATATCCTAAGCATTAGTATGCTCTAACAGAAAATGTGATGCAAAATTTCAACCAAATCAGACTAGAGGTTGATCAGAAACAGTTATCTGACTGCTAGAGTGCCCCCTAGTTTCAAACTAGAGAGAGAGAGTGTGTGTGTGTGTGTCTGTGGTGTTGTTCCAATATGTATGACAAGTGTTGCAAATTAATATGGTCAAGGCCCCCTTAAGCATTTAAAAATGAATAATAACAGAGAAAGTGTTACATATTAAAAATTTAATTTTAAACTACAGTCATACACTTAAGAAAGACCATCAAGACAAGACCATTTTTCAGACTTATACAGTCCCCTGCGAAAGTATTGGAATAGCAAGGCCAATTCTTTTATTCTTTTTGCTATACACTGGAGACATAGGAGTTCATCAAAAGATGAATATGATATGATAGAATTTCAGCTGTCATTTCCTGATATCTACATCTAGATGTGTTAAACAACTTGGAACTCGGTACCTTTGGTGGCAGACCACCCAAGTGTTAGGTTAGCAAAAGTATAGCAACAGACAGTCTTTAAGTAAATTAAGTAAATATCATTTAAAATTTGGTTGCATATACCTTGCTCGCAATAACTGCATCAAGTCAGCGACTCACTGCCATCAACAAACTTTTGCATTCTTCTGTGATGATTTCCCAGGCTTGTACTGTCGCTTCTCGCCATTGTTTGTTTTGGGGGGTTCTCCCTTCAGTCTCCTCTTCCGGAAGTGAAATGCATGTTGAATTGGGTTAAGGTCTGGTGATTGACTTGGCCAGACTAAAACCTTCCAGCTCTCTGGTCTTCATGTTGGTTTGTCTTTTTTTAATAGCAAATGCAGTCAGTCACATGTTCCAGTATTTTTGATCACTTGAACAAACAAAAGAGTTCAAACAAAAGGTACCATGTTCTAAGTTGTTTAACACATCTAGATGTTAATATTAGGAAATGAAATCTGAAATTCTGATCTATCGTCTCATATTCATCTTTTGATCTCAAACCCAAAGGTCTTCAGTGTATAACAAAAATAAAAATAATTGGCCTCGTTGTTCTACTACTTTCAGTGGGAACTGTATATTGAAAACAATTCAATGACACAAAATTACATCATGCAGCAACATGTTAGGATCCTTGGACACATCTAGAAGGTTTATAATTTGAACATCTTTCATTAAGTGACTGCCTGTGGTATAAACTCAAGAAAACAATGAAAATTAAATTGTATCTGTAAATCTATATTAGAATTATACATTTTTACTATATGGCCAAAAGTATGTGGACACCTGACCATCACCCCAATGTGCTTGATTTTAATTTTTTAAAATTTGCCTTTTAAAATCCTTGTCAATTTTTGCGTTTGACCTCTAAATGATTAGGTCAAAACATTGTTAGTACATTAAGAAACCAATGCACAATAGACTATAAATCTTAGAATTTCTCAAAAAAAAAAAAAAAAAAAAACCCTATAAAAAGGCCAAGCTAAATAAGTACATTTTAATCTAAAATTAAAAACACCTACTGTGCTAGCATTCCTTATATTCTCTGGGGAAAGCATTCCAGAGTTTATGGATGATATAACTAAATCTTTCACCAGTGATCTTAGCAAGTGCATATTCATGTATAGGCATGCTAAGTTTCATTCATTATATAGCAAAAATGAATTACAAGTTTCTGGTGTAAAGAAGATTTGCTGAAATTTTCATTCTTTAGCACTTGAGTGTATTAACTGAAACATAGCAAAGTCTAACACTTAAAATGTATGTTTATGTGTGTGTGTGTGTGTGTGTGTAATGTAACATACTACAGGAGGCAAGACTTGAAGAACAAATGGTTCATGCAAAAGTGCAGTGTCTGCAGATATGGTGAGCATTGGAAGGTAAAAGTAGAAAAACCACCCAAACCCGTTCCAAATGCGCCTATGGTCTGTTGCCACCAAGGGATGGTGTTTAGGGCTAAATTAGCAAATGCAGACTAGCCAGGCTCTGCAGGAGAGATCTAAGCACTGACATCTTAAACCAGCTTATGAGTACAGTATCACACATCTTCAGTGAACAATTAACAAGAATGTACAGCTTCAGTGATGTGAAGCGACAGTTTACAGAGCACCCTGGTCCTATTTTTGCTTGCGGTCATCTCCACAACTCAGTTGAGGTATGTAGGTTTGAGCTGAATACTGGGGTGTCTGACCTAGTTATTTCTAATTAAATTAAAAAAGCCTGTTCCTGTTCAAATGTGGGTGTTTTCTGCTTTTATTAGCAATATTATAAAATGAATCAATTACAATAAATATAACAATATAGCCACAAGCAGCAGTCTGCCGGGGTCCAACCATTCCACGCACGTAGCACCTCCAGTGGCCAGTTCTTGCCAAGATACATAGAACAATAAAGAGACCATATTTGAACATACTTATCAAGTTTTGTGATGATAGCTCAGTGGTAGCTGTGTAAAATGCCTGCTGAAACCTGACTGGCTGAAGGTGGCCATGTTTCTGAAGTAATTCACAGTGATGATTAAAAATACAGATACAGATTAGCAGTTTGATGCAGCACACCAAATTTCAGCTCAATTGGAATTTTGGTTCCTGAGAAACAGCTATTAGCACCTAACTCCACCCCCAATCTTTGCAGTCATTCCCAGATCCTTGCACTGAATATGTCTTTCAAATTTGGTTCAAATCCATGTCACCAATCATGAATTACAGCTATTTGAGTAATCCAGCTCCACCTCCTTAGAATTTATTTATATATGGAGGCAATATTGTTTACAAATGTCAACATGTTTTTGATGATTATTGATGGACACTCTGCTGAGTAGTTTGACATTAAAGTTGTGAAGCACATAAAATCCTAGCACTAATTTCACAAAAGTAGGTTTCACATATAATGCAAATTATCACAAATTTCAGTGGGTGGATCCCAAAGGGTCCAAAAGACAGCTATTTTAGAGTGTGAGCAAACACATTAAGGTAAAAAAAAAAAAAGAAGAATTTTCACCATATACCTTATTTTCCAAGAAATGTGCTTGTTTTTGTGTGTACAAACATGAATTGGCCCAAGTGGCCAGTTTGAGTGAGATTGCATCTGATAGTAACGTGGGTCCCTATCCAAACCTACCATTCAAGTTTCGTGATGATAGCTCAATGGAAACCCTGTCAAATGCCTGCTGAAACCTGACTGGCCGATGGGGG
Organism: Pangasianodon gigas; assembly: GCA_022758105.1. Taxonomy (NCBI): domain Eukaryota; kingdom Metazoa; phylum Chordata; class Actinopteri; order Siluriformes; family Pangasiidae; genus Pangasianodon; species Pangasianodon gigas. The sequence continues at coordinate 15,407,104 of CM040469.1, forward strand.
CCATGTTTTTCAATCAATTAAACCAAAAAGCCAGATACACATAAGCACATAGATGCATCATACCAAACTTCAGCTCAATCAGACTTTCAATTCCTTAGAAACAGCTATCTGACCTTAGCTGTGCCCCCTTTGTATGAACATGCCCCAAACTTTGCACATGACCCTAGAATCTTGTCCTGTACATGCCTTTCAAGTTTTGTGCAAATGCACATAACCATTCATGAGTTACAGCTGTTTGAGTAAATTAGGCACAGCCTCATTAGAATTGATTGCCATGTGGCAGCCATACTGTTTACAAATGTCAACATGTTAATAATTATTGAGATTTACACTCTGCTGAGCAGTGTGACACTAAATTTGTGAAATCCTAGGACTGGTTTGCAAAAGTAGGTTTTGCATATTATGCAAATTAGCAAAAAATCTAAGTGGGTGGAGTTACATGGTTTTTGGTGGAACTTACGGTTCATGTGATATGGACAAAAAAGTAAAACCCTGCGCTATAATGCACATGCGCGTGCACACACACACACACACACACACACACACACACACACACACACACACACACACCCCAGGGCCCAATATGCCCAGAATGCTATTTTTGGTAGGCTATATTTCTTCCCCAAATGTATTAATTAAAAAACAACTTGAAATAAAGTTTTCAGTTTGGGCCGATTTTTATGAAATTTGAGGAGTGGCCAGAGAGTGTCCTATTGACTATGCACTGTAAAGTTGGTAAAAATCTAACTTTGCATTCAGAAGATACAGCGCTTTTAGTACATACATGCAATGTCCTAAAATTCATTGACCTGTAGCAGCAAAATGGTTTGGTTAACCAAAACTGTTTTAGTATGTTTTTGGTTTTTTTGTCAGCAAACTCTCTACTTGCTATATTTAAAATTTTATGCTGATCAGATGAATGCCCTTGGGCTAGTTTGGAAAAGAAGGGTTTTTTAGATAATTAAATATGGCAGAAAGAATATCAGCCAAAATTAAGAATATCAGCCAAATTTAATTAAACTATATGACAAAAAGACTCAGGAGGACTCATGAATTCTGAGTTTTTAATCTATTCCCTATAGTTGTGAAGATATAAACCAAAAGGTACATTCGCTTGTTATAGCGCCCACTTCTGGTGAGTATGGGTCATTTCATTTGCCTCAGTAGGAGGTGGGATATGGGACCTAGCTACCAAATTTGGTGGCAATATTTCAATGATAACCCTGTAATACCCTGAGTAGTGGGAGGGAGTACTACATCCTGACCAGGTTTCATGTCTGTAGGGCCTACAGTTTGGTCTACATGATCAGTTTAAACAGAGAAGAAGAAGAAGAAGAAGAAGAAGAAGGAAAAATCCTAACAAAGACAATAGGGTTCCATGCACTCTGTGCTTGGACCTATAATAGGCTTTCAGCACCTTTGGTGCTTGGACCCCTAAAAAATAAAAATCAGAACGAAAACAATAGGGTTCCAGCACTTTGTGCTTGGACCCCTAAAAATAGGGTCCATAAATAATAGGATCCTCTGTTCTTTCAAATGCTGTGTCTTATTTCAGTTTTTACCGGGTGCACAGAGTCACTTACAGAGAGGATTTCCAGAGAATATGAAAATTGATTTCACTGGGATTAGGTTTATGGTCACCTATATTCTTATTTAGATATGTATGTGTGTCTTCTTGAGGATACAGAAGGGGTGGTTTGATCCTAAACAACGGTTAAAGTTCAATCCTGGAGCAAGAAATGCTAAATTAGATATAGAGATGAAGAAAAGACAGATACTAAAAACCTTCTGATTTATTTTCCAAAGAGCACATGATATACAGGTTATATAAGAAATACATTGGTTTTTCAATCTAGGGTCATAAGAGACCACTTGGGAACACAAATTTGAATGAAGGAGCTTGTTTGTCTGAGTGATTAACAATTTTCCAGAAGTGTTATGGGGATGGCACATTTACTGCTCTTATGAGTACACATGTAATAAACATCTAGTTAACCACAAACACACAAAACAACAGTGACCTTAGAGTACTCTGTGTGCATTGCACTGCATATTCATGGACTACAATGCTTGCACAAATCACCCACGTTCACATGAAACTTCGACTTTCTGAAGGCACATGAGACAACGGTTTGTGTGTGGGTGTACTAGAATTTCTATGTAATTTGATGAAACATGTTACTATCAAGCCTGTAGCAGCGGTTGGTTCGCAGAGACTCCACCCACTCAATGCAGCACTTCCCAGACAAAATGCGGAGCAGCTTATCAGCACCTAAACAGCGTCAATTTCTGCTGTTTGCTTGTTTCTGCATATTAAATTTAAAATGACACCAAATGAGGTTAAAATACAAAGTTTGTCACTCATACAAGCTTCCTACATTAGGGCAAACAAATGTTTAGTGCCTAGGGTAACATAATGAATTCATCTGAGTTCAAAAAATAAATTACCAGGTTTGAATCTTAGCAGAGAAAACGGCATTGATTTCACGGGATTTGCATTAACGTAAATATTTAAAATTCATGTATTTTTTAAAATAGAGTGTCTCTATTTCCCTTTATTTTTTTGTGAGCAGTGACCTGTACCACCTCACTCTGTCTACATACAAAAAAAAGATGAGAAACAACGTCGGGAAACTCTGAAGTTCCGAATGATTTAAACACCCACTTGTAGTGAGAAGGAACAACTTTGTCCTAAGCAGATGTTTATTACATAGTGCAATGACCCTTTGAGCATAGAGCATGTTTATCAAGACTGATATTCATTGTCTTCTTATTGCACTTTCACTATATTTATCAACAGAAGAACAAAAACATTAATTATATTAGCCACAACTAATTATATTTTCCAGCTTTATATCTCTGGTTTCATTTTAACTTTGGGAAGACACACTGCACCCTTGGCACCCTAATGTGATTATTTTAAGTTTTATACTAAACGGCAGCTACACAGTATGGCCAAAATTATGTGGAAACCTAACCACAACAGCCATATGTGGGTCTTACCCATACTGTACAGCCCTCAAAATGTTAAAATCTCCAATTCTAAATGTCTAGTGATTTTGTATGTTTTATCATTTTTTTATACATTTTTGAGAAATAGAAGAGAGAAACTCAAATATGAGCCAATGGCTAATAAAAAAAAAAAACAATTTCACTGCACTAAAGCCCCTCCCCATGACCTCAGAGGTGCGCTGTGATTGGCCAGGGGTTTAATTAGATCCCGTCTCAATTGCTCTTTGTGAGTATTCCATAGTTTTTGGGTTTTTTTCTGAATTCCAGGACCTGAATTTTTACAACCTGAATTTCAAATAGTTGAATTAAAAACCAATATACTAAAATATCTTAAGATTCAGATTTAATTTAATAATTCAGCAATCACATTACACACATTTTTCTTTCAAGCATTAAAAATTCAGGTTCTGCTGACTCTGACTCTATAATCATGATCTCAATTCTAATCCCAAAATCAAGATTGCTATTATTTCATCAAGAATTATGTCCCTAATTCTGACCTGGTGTTAATTAAAACATGCATTTTACAGGAATTTGTCGAGGACAGAGACCTGCAATTGTAGATTAATTATGCAATTTAAATTCAATTCTAATTATTGAGCCTTTTTTTGCCTTCTTTGTTCAAAATAGTAAAATGTGCTGAATATGGTTCAGGCAGACTGCCAGTCAAGAATATTCCAGCTGCAAATCTAACCCTAACCCTAAGAACTACTGCACTTTTACCCATATAGATACACTGGGTATAGAGTATTTGCTACATTTACTTATGGACTGCACTATACCTGCCAACAACACAGCATTATCTAATACAGACTGAACAATTACATCTTAAATAGTACATTATCGGTGAATCATGATGATTTAGGAATATAGTTTGCTATAAGTTCCCCCTGGCTAGTTCCCTGTATTTGCTACCTTCATTAGCCCCATAGCCTCAGAAAGAAACTAAAGAAATAACCTCTGGACATCATAATCATCTTGGTAAATTTCATTTTGGCTAATCCATCACTTTAAAGCAGCAATACATGACTTGGAGATATGGTGTTTGGAGACCTTTATGGGTGAAATATGTTCTTGTAAACAAACTCATGACAGAATATTCTGTCATGAGAGCAGAGAGGGTTAAGGGCTCTGCACAAGGGCCCAGCAGTGGCAGCTTGGTGGTGCTGGGGCCGACTGATCAGTAACCCAGAGCCTCAAGATTTGGTGAATTAAGTGTCTTCAGAAAATGTAACTATCTGTTGCCAAAGTTGCTTACACTGTATTTCTTTTATTTGGCTTATGTATATTTTATTCATAGTTATTGTCTTGTGCAATAATGCTTTTAAGTGGATTAGAATGTACTTTATGCAGTGTTGGGCAGTAGCATCGTAGCCAAGTAGCCAAGCTACTGAAATCAGTTAGCTTTTAAAAAGTTTAACAAATGCTATGTTGTCACCCAAAAGCTTTGGACTCAATTCCACACACTGAAATGTTTCACCTCATGCAAACATGCCTAAGAAGTATAGTTAACTGATGTTAAATATATACTTGTCAAAACATTTTCAGTTCAGTCGAGAGCATGTGAGATGGGAGAAGGGGGTGGGGTTTCAGGTGGTGTCTGCTAATAGTGGAGAGGTCAAAACCCCTGTGCAAATCATAAAGACTGCCCTTTTGGCATACTTTTGTGTGCTAATTTGTATTGGCATACTCTGATGTTAAATTGCAGAGCCCCTACGCAAAATGTGTAAAGGTTGGCAGGTCTAGTAATACAATTAGGTCAAAGTAAACTTCACTGGATATCATGACAGAGAAATAGTTTGTAGGGACAATAAAACAGTTATATTGAACAAGCCTAAACCCAACTAACAGATTAATCAAAGAAAAAATAATTGATAAATTATCAATTTATATTGGCAAATCTATAGTACACAGTTAATGTAAATATCATAAAGTAGCAAAGCAAGAATGTGTGTGTTTTTAGTGTCCTTTATTTGGACTGTAAGACCTCTTGGTACTGGAGATTAACAGCCAGTAAACTATAAATCGTCTCCTAAAATACAGACTATGAAACTTCCAGTTTCTTTCACAAATTCATGACCCTGAACCAAGGTTTGCTCTATTTTTTATTGCTGAGAAAAACCTATTTCTATTGGGCAGACATACCTGGCTAGCCTGACAAGACATTGCCAACAAGATTTAACGGATGATCGTCAGATAAAATGATACATTTTGTATGTTAACACACTGGGAGCTCTTAACTATACTGTGCTGATGACACCTATGAACTATAGAATATTTCATAACTAGAGCCACCCAAAATCAACCAAATATTGATGACAAAAACTTTGGGAACAGGACTGGATCTCCTCCACCATACTGTGCAAAATACATCCATAAACTATAGAAGATTATATAGCAGAGCCTGTAACTAGATGGAGTAAAGCCTAGATTTATGATGTAATTCTGAAATAGTCAAATATTATAATGCTCAACTATTTGACCCAGCAGATAAAAAAAAAATGCCTATAATTAAGTTTGTGCACATTATTAAACTTTCTGTACCTACTCATTTGTCAATTTGTCAAAATAATATTCAACCTCAGACAGTATCAGACACCAGCTTTAGTACACTGAAAAATCTACCTTATCAGTGTAATATAATATTTAATATATAATGCATCAAATATGCATTATTGTAACACAGGACTGTGCATATACACTATATTGCCAAAAGTTTTGGGACACCCCTCAAATTCAAATCATTGAATTCAGGTGCTCCAATCACTTCCATGGCCACAGGTGTATAAAATCAAGCACCTAGGCATGCAGACTGCTTCTACAAACATTTGTGAAAGAATGGGTCGCTCTCAGGAGCTCAGTGAATTCAAGCGTGGTACCGTGATAGGTTGCCACCTGTGCAATAAGTCCATTCGTGAAATTTCCTCATTACTAAATATTCCACGGTCAACTGTTAGTGGTATTATAACAAAGTGGAAGCAATTGGGAACAACAGCAACTCAGCCACGAAGTGGTAGGCCACGTAAAATCACAGAGTGGGGTCAGCGCATGCTGAAGCGCACAGTGAGCAGAAGTCGACAACTTTCTGCAGAGTCAATAGCTACAGATCTCCAAACTTCGTGTGGCCTTCAGATTAGCTCAAGAACAGTGCGTAGAGAGCTTCATGGAATGGGTTTCCATGGCCGAGCAGCTGCATCCAAGCCTTACATCACCAAGTGCAATGCAAAGCGTCGGATGCAGTGATGTAAATCACGCCGCCACTGGACTTTAGAGCAGTGGAGACATGTTCTCTGGAGTGACAAATCACGCTTCTCTGTCTGGCAATCCGATGGACGAGTCTGGGATTGGCGGTTGCCAGGAGAACGGTACTTGCCTGACTGCATTGTGCCAAGTGTAAAGTTTGGTGGAGGGGGGATTATGGTGTGGGGTTGTTTTTCAGGGGTTGGGCTTGACCCCTTAGTTCCAGTGAAAGGAACTCTTAATGCTTCAGCATACCAAGACATTTCGGACAATTTTCGTGCTCCCAACTTTGTGGGAACAGTTTTGGGATGGCCCCTTCCTGTTCCAACATGACTGCGCACCAGTGCACAAAGCAAGGTCCATAAAGACATGGATGAGCGAGTTTGGTGTGGAGGAACTTGACTGGCCTGCACAGAGTCCTGACCTCAACCCGATAGAACACCTTTGGGATGAATTAGAGCGGAGACTGCAAGCCAGACCTTCTCGTCCAACATCAGTGCCTGACCTCACAAATGCGCTTCTAGAAGAATGATCAAAAATTCCCATAAACACACTCATAAACCTTGTGGAAAGAAGAGTTGAAGCTGTTATAGCTGCAAAGGGTGGGCCAACTCCATATTGAACCCTACGGATTAAGAATGGGATGTCATTAAAGTTCATGTGCATGTAAAGGCAGACGTCCCAAAACTTTTGGCAATATAGTGTATATATTAAAGTTGCTCGAATACACTAAAAGAAGGCATATAGAAGGCATTTTGGTTTTCCATAATCACAGCTCTGCCTTCGATAGCCAGACCAAGAAATTCAGAGTGACTGATGGCGAGACCTCAGTGATTGTCAGAGGTGTTGAACAATTAACTTGGTTTGCTAAGATCACAGCTTAGGTAGCTAGCTAGCATTATTTGTGGTTGGGACTGAATGTGTGGCAACGGGACTGTTTCTGTTTTGAAGTGCATTCCTGTTTAAAAAATAAGAAAAACACAAAGCTGTTATGAAAGTCAAGTGTACCTGTGGCTGGTCTGAACTGCACTGCAATCATCTGTCAGTTACTCCAATTGACTAACTTTTTATACACATTTTTGTGTTGGCATTCTGCACGGAGTTTATTTATTTTGCACAAGAACATGATGAGACATGCATGCAGCTTGGAGGGAACAGTGCCCTGAACTACCCTGAACATCTGAACGATGAAAATAGTATTGTTAATTCTTTAAGGTCCCATCAACAAAATTAGTCATACTAAGAATTTTAAATCAGCTTGGGTAAAACATTAGTGTTTTTTTTTTTAATTTCCTGCTTCATTTCATAGGACTCATACAAGCTGATGCTTTGTTCATACTGTACTGGCTGGTTGTAGTCTATACTCTGCCAAAAGAATTCTAGATTGAGAAATAGAAACCAGGGGAAGGATACTCTGACCCAATCCATAGCAGATTATGAAGTTTGAGCAATTTCTCTCCAAGGACAGACATGCCCTAATTTTAGATGCAGATTAGAAAGTCTGGAAGAAAATCTGCACAAGCATGAGGAGCATTTATACACTTACAAGTTATATTCTAATGGCTTTTTGGGCATACTATGCAGAGAGATGTCTTAGTGAGGTGATGGGCCACCATGATGTGTGCCTTGGCATAGATTATATACAGAATACAATTCTTCCAATATATATTCCTTCAATTCATGTTTTAATGATTGTGGTGGAGAGCACTGTCGAACACATGCACACTTTCTGCAGCTAACGTGCTGGAGTTTCACCAAAAAGCTGATATTCAACTGTGCTGTGTGACCTGCCATAGCTTTCCTTGCCCAAAGTAATGCCACCTACCTGTTTGCTGCTTTCTTTATGGTCATGTGGTAAGTGTTTACTTAGCAGTTTACTGATAAGCTATAGACATACACAAAGCAATGTTTACACAAGGGGTGTAACGGTACTCCAGGATGATGCAATATCATGATAAAGAGATCTGTAACAGTAATGCTGAGACTGTGCTATATCTGTACACATGGTGTAACAAAAAAAAACATCTCTTTAAGCACAACCCTCTTTGTACTGCTAAAAAAGAAATTATGTTGATTCTAATATGGTGGGACTTTAAAGGTCTGTCATTTAATATCAGTGAACTATACCTCAACATAGATAGGTTGCTACTCTTCGACTAACAGGTTCTTCTTAAATGTCATACATTTGTATAATTATCAAAAAGTTTACAGTGGCATGTAAAGGTTTGGGCACCCCGGTCAAAATTTCTTTTACTGTGAATAGCTAAGCGAGTAAAAGATGACCTGATTTCCAAAAGGCATAAAGATGACATTTCTTTAATAGTTTAAGCAAGATACTTTTTTATTTCCATGTTTTACAGTTTAAAAGAAAAGGGCCTGAAGCAAACGTTTGCGCGCCCTGCATGGTCCATACTTAGTAACATCCCCAATGGCAAGTATCACAGCTTGTAAATGCTTTTTGTAGCCAGTTAAAAGTCTTTCAATTCTTGTTTGGGGGAATTTCTCCCATTCTTCCTTGCAAAAGGCTTCTAGTTCTGTGAGATTCTTGGGCCGTCTTGCATGCACTGCTCTTTTGAGGTCTATCCACAGATTTATGATGATGTTCAGGTCGGGAGACTGTGAGGGCCATGGCAAAACCTTCAGCTTGAGCCTCCTGAGGTAGTCCGCTGTGGATTTTGAGGTGTGTTTAAGATCATTATCCTGCTGTAGAAATCATCCTCTTTTCATCTTGAGCTTTTTTTTACAGACGGTGTGATGTTTGCATCCAGAATTTGCTGGTATTTAATTGAATCCATTCTTCCCTTTACCAGTGAAATGTTTCCCGTGCCACTGGCTGCAACACAACCCCAACGCATGATCAATCCACCCCCGTGCTTAACAGTTGGAGAGGTGTTCTTTCACTAAATTCTGCACCCTTTCTTCTCCAAACACACCTTTGCTCATTGTGGCAAAAAGTTTTATTTTAACTTAATCAGTCCACAGGACTTGTTTCCAAAATACATCAAGGTTGTTTAGATGTTCATTTACGAACTACTGATGCTAAATTTTGTGGTGAGGATGCAGGAAAGGTTTTCTTCTGATGACTCTTCCATGAAGGTCATATTTGTGCAGGTGTCACTGCACAGTAAAATGGTGCACCACCACTCCTGTCAAGTCTGCTAAATCTTCCTGAAGGTCTTTTGCAGTCAAACGGGGGTTCTGAGTTGCCTTTCTAGCAATCCTGTGAGCAAGTCTCTCGGAAAGATTTCTTTGCCTTCCAGACCTCAACTTGACCTCCACCATTCCTGTTAACTGCCTTTTCTTAATTACATTACTAACTTAGTAAATGGCTACCTGAAAATGCTTTGCTAACTTCTCATAGCTTTCGCCTGCTTTGTGGGCATAAATTATTTTAATTTTCCAGAGTGCTAAGTTTGAGGAGTCAGAGTATTTATAAAGCTTTGAAATTTGCATCACCTGGGCGTTTGTAACGATGATTGTGTACAAGCCATAGCTCTAACGTGCTAATTAAGGTCTGAGACCTTGGCAAAAGTTATCTGAGAGCTCAAATCTCCTGGGGTGCCCAAACTTTTGCATGGTGCCCTGTTCCCTTTTTCACTCTAAAATTGTACAAAACAAACATAATACACTAATCTTTCTTAAAATGTTGAAAAGAATGTTTCATCTTTAACGTCATGAGGCACATCAAGACCCTGCTACCCCCCCTCACTGGACCCCCTGCAATTCGTGTATTGTCTCAAGCGCTCAACAGACAGTGCCATCACCACCACCCTCCATCTAGCTCTCACCCACCTGGACCAAAAGGACACTTACTTTCAAATGATGTTCATATACTTCAGTTCAGCATTCAACACAATCATTCCTGACTGGAAAGTGAAGCCTGCTGGGACTGAACCAGCAACCGGATCCTAGACCTACTGACTGCACCTCATTCCACACAAGAACTGTGTACTGGTTGGTCCTGCACTGTCCTTTACTGTGCCTATTGACTTGTTTAGTAATTATTGTACCATTATTGCACACATGCACTTTATGTAGTCCTATGTATGTCTTTGTAGTTTTATTTAGTTCTGTGTAGTCTCATGTAGCTCTGTGTTGTTTTATGTAGCATCATGGTCCTGGAGAACTATGACAATAAAGTCAATAAAGTCACTTGACAATAAAGTCACTTGAACCTTGAACCTTTTTTGCCTTTTGGAGATCAGTTCATCTTCTGCTCACTTAAGTATTCACAGTAACAGAAATTTTGACCAGGTGTGTCTAAACTTTTGCATGCCACTATATTAGAAATTTTTGGGCAAGAAGACTGGTACAGAGTGTTTCAATATTCTGGCCTTTAAGCCTTTGGCTTTGTATTTGGACTTATCAAAGACAGCAAGAGTTACCCTGAGTGTCGATCATAAAGAAATACATTATGACATACAGATATACATTATGATTTTCTCGCCAGTGGCTAGTACTTTTCACTCAGAAGCAGTCAGTAGATTGAACATTTGAGATAGTATTCATATCAACATACCAAGCACTGAAAACCAGTATAACCTGAGAAGCATCACAGAACCTGTTATTCTGAATCCCTTTTTCTGGATATTTCCACTTTCCATAGTCTGATACTGGTGAAATTCAAGATAATGGCACATGAATGCCTGGAGAGCAAAAACTTACAGTACGACTTTATTCAATCGCAATTAAACTAACCACCTGTACATTACTCTAAGTACACACAACAAAAAAAGGCAGAGAGAACAAAAATTACCACCAAAAAAAAAAAAAATTTAGTTTGTGGCAATGGACAAAAATTCATGCTAACTGCATAAATGACAAAATCTGTAGCAGCTGAACTGATACTTAAGTGCCATTTGCAAACATTTTTGAATTTATAGACAACCAATTTAAAATGTACAAGCATACTTTATACAATTATTACAAAATTAACATGTCTGCAGTCCAGTCCATATTGCTCATAATAGTAATCTGTCTACAACTGATGTGAAAGCTATTTACTGTTGATCAACTTATTTGCAGACATTTGTAGATCTGACCATCAGAGCAGTATAACAGTATAAGTTGATCTTTACACTTTTATTATTGCCATCAAACAACTTGCCTCGCCAAACAGGAACACAAAATACTCAATATAGAAATGATAGATGTTACTCAGCTACATTATGGAAAGTCCTGTGGACCTTTCTGAAAAGCTTTCTATCTACTAATGAAAATCAACACTATGTTGGTTCTATCGGGTGTGTTTTTGGAGTAACGTTTTTTCCACAGATACGTGTCAAGTATTGTTTTCTAAACAAAGAGTCCACAGTCCCACCTTCCTGTCTTCTATTGGTTCACAAGACAATAAAGTTGGTGCAAAGTGAAAGTTACAGCTAACAAAAGGTGATTTTTGTTCATTTAAAAGAAAAGCATAATTTTCAGGAAAGCATAATTTTCAGGTGCCTCCCATATTGCCATAGCAAGGGTTCAAAAAACTGTAAATGATACAGCTACACTGTAGATGTTGGCGCCTATTCTATTCTATTCTACAGTATTGATACTACACAACCTAAACAACTCATACTGGAACATACGGAAATGCAGCTCTGCATTTATGGTCAGTAGGCTAGATTAAAAATCTAGGTCTAAGGCTTTACAACACCTTCCATGTCCAAACATACAGCTCATATTTGGTGATATAATGCATGAAGAAAATAAGAGATATACACTGCCCGGCCAAAAAAAAAGTACAAGTAACATCACAAAATTTATTTCCATCAAGCGGTGCATCAGTTTTTGGTCAAGATCTTGTATTGACAATGAAAGAGGTGAGCACTCTGTAAAGTCTCCACCAGCACATCCCAAAGACTTTCCCTGAGGTTAAGGTCAGGACTCAGAGGTGTCAATTCATGTGTGAAAATGATACTTTATGCTCTCTGAACCATTCTTTCACAATTTTAACCCTGATGAATCTTGGCAGTGTCATCCTGGAATATGGCCATGATACGTCTTTCTACATGGTTATTAAAGAACTAAAAAGCTACACACTTCATCTTTTAAGAGTAAAAGAACTGTTCCCAAACATGTAACATGCTAGAAACATTATAATCACTCTAATAATGATCCATTCATAGACTCTTATGTATTTGCCTATTAAAATCTAAACAGCCGGGCAGTATATGTTGTTATCCTCATCAGCCACTAATTATTTGTAGTGAAGTAATGTGTAGCGGGCACATGCATTTAAGGGGGTGCAACATAGGCCCCAAGACCAAACATACAACACCAATTTGATCTAACTCAGACAATGCACTTAGACTCTTCCTGTTTCCCTTTCTTGTCATTAATTTAATCCCTCGCCATGGCCACACCGTTCGAGATATAAAAAAAGCAGTTTGCAATTTAGTTTGCTACAGAGCTCCCCCCCGCCCCCGCCCATGTCTTAGCTTTTGCCTACGCCTAGCAGCCGACAATTCTGACGTGTGCCGTCTTTCATAAAATTTTAAGCATGCTAAGAGCCTCAAAAGCCCCCAGTAAAGACCATTAATGTTTGATGCATTACCATGGCAACACTAAGATATCAAAACTCCTTTCACAATTTTATATCAGCCATGTCTTGACATTATTCTGACCAAGTTTGAGGCAATATAAGTTTGGGTAAATGTAAGAGGATTATTGCAAAGTCTGTTGTAAGTCACACACTTCCTGCTGCCAGTTGGTGGCATTATGACCGTGACTCACAATAGTCACATCCATGTGCTCAGCCCCCAGTACCAAACATACAGCCCAAGTTTCATCTAAATCACTCAATGCACTCAGAAGATATGAGACACTTCCTGTTTCCCCTTTCTCGCCATAAATTTATTGCCTCGCCATGGCAAAACCGTTCGAAATATCAAACATCCCTTCGCAACTTAGCATCCTCAATGTCTTGGCATAATGCTGACCAAGTTTGGTGACAATCACATGAATCCCCTAGGAGGAGTATTTAAAAGTTCACCGCGTGCACTTTTCGCAAAATTGCCAACTTCCTGTTGGGCGGGGCTAATGATTGTCTGTGTGAAAGTTGTTCGGCCCAATGAGAACAATGTGTGTACAGAGTTTCGTACATATACATACAAGTATGTATGATTATATGCACCAAGATTATATACCATGTAAAAAGGGGCACTGCAGAGCCCCCCCACCACACCCATGTGCTACCCTTTGCCCAGGCCTAATGGCCGACGACTCGGACGTGTGTGCCAAATTTCATGAGTTTTTGAGCATGTTAAGGGCCCCAAAAGCCCCTGAACCAGTGAAAAAAAAATAATAATAATAATAAATCATCCTTAGGAAAACAATAGGGCCCTGCACACTTTCAGTGCTTGAGCCCTAATAAAAGAGGAAATAATTTTTTGTTATTTTTAAAAATTATCTTATTGTTTCTTATTGGCAGTTGCAGTCCAACTGCAGAGCTGAGAACTCTGGGGGTGAGAGGCGGGATATTGAGTTGGGCGTGGAGGTGAGAAAGACAGGGGAGTGTGGGGCTGAGAGCAGTCAGTAGCCGACCAGGTAACAAAAGCCATGGTATAACTGTATGTGAAATAGAATGCAAATGCATCATACCTGAAATACATCTTCTGTAGCAAAAACAAAAGAACTTGCATTGCCGTTCCAATACTTTCGGAGGGGAATATATATACACCAATCAGCCATAACATTAAAACCACCTGACTAATGTTGTGTAGGTCCCCCTTGTGCTGTCAAAACAGCTCTGACCCGTGGAGGCACCACAATACCTCTGAAGGTGTGCTGTGGTATCTGGCACCAAGACATTAGCAGCAGCTCCTTTAAGTCCTGTAAGTTTCGAGGTGGGGCCTCCATGGATTGGACTTGTTTGTCCAGCACATCCCACAGGTACTCGATCAGATTGAGATCTGGGGAATTTGGAGGCCAAGTCTACACCTTGAACTGTCATATTCCTCAAAGCATTCCTGAACAATTTTTGCAGTGTGGCAGGGCGCATTATCCTGCTGAAACAGGCCACTGCCATTAGGGAATACTGTTGCCATGAAGGGGTGTACTTGGTCTGCAACAATGTTTAGGTAGTAAACACTAACATTCACATGAACGCCAGGGCCCAAAGTTTCCCAGCAGAACATTGCCCAGAGCATCACACTGCCTCCGCCAGCTTGCCTTCTTCCCATAGTGCATGCTGGTACCATCTCTTCCCCAGGTAAGCGACTCACACCCACCTGGCCATCCACATGATGTAAAAGAAAATGTGATTCATCAGACCAAGCCACCTTCTTGCATTGCTTCATTGTCCACTTCTGATGCACACGTGCCCATTGTAGGTGCTTTCGGTGGTGAACAGGGGTCAGCATGGCACTCTGACCGGTCTGCGGCTACACAGCCCCATATGCAGCAAGCTGCAATGCACTGTGTATTCTGACACCTTTCTATCATATCCAGTATTCATTTTTTCAGTAATTTGTGCTACAGTAGCTCTTCTGTGGAATCGTACCAGATGGGCTAGCCTTCGCTCCCCATGGGCACCAGTGAGCCTTGGGTGCCCATGACCCTGTTGCCGGTTCACCAGTTGTCCTTCCTTGGACTACTTTTGGTAGGTACTAACCACTGCATACCAGGAACACCCCACAAGGCTTGCCGTTTTGGAGATGCACTAACCCAGTCATCTAGCCATTACAATTTGGCCCTTGTCAAAGTTGCTCAGATCCTTACGCTTGCCCATTTTTCCTGCTTCCAACACATCAACTTGGAGAACTGACTGTTCATTTGCTGCCCCTTGACAGGTGCCATTGTAACAAGATAATCAATGTTATTCACTTCACCTGTCAGTGGTTTTAATGTTATGTTTATATATATATATATATATATATATATATATATATATATATATATATATAAACATA
>CM040469.1:15428088-15446393 GCA_022758105.1 Pangasianodon gigas
GTTCTTGACTTCTTGGCCAGATGTTGTGAAGGGGGTTTTCTTCACCAAGGAAAGAATTCTGTGATCATCTACTTTAGTTGTCTTCCGTGGTCCTCTAGGCCTTTTTGTGTTGCTGAGCTCACCAGTGAATTCCTTCTTTTTAAGAATGTACCAAATTGTTGATCTGGCCACTCCTAAAGTTTCTGCTATCTCTCTAATAGGTCTGTTTTGTATTTTCAGCCTAATGATGGCCTCCTTCACTTGTATTGACACCTCTGGACTGCATATTGAGAATTCCCATGAACAGCTACCAAATGCAAATTCAACACTCAGAATCAACTCCAGACCTTTTATCTCCTTAATTTGTCATGAAATAATGAGGAAACAGGCCACGCCTGTCCACGAAACTGCTCCTCAGTCAATTGTCCAATTACTTTTGAGCCTGTGAAAATGGATTGACTATGGAGAAAATGGCCGTAATTCCTAAATGGTTAATGCAATATTTTTTGTTAAACCCCTTGAATTAAAGCTGAAAGTCTACACTTCAATCACATCTTGATTGCTTCATTTCAAAAGGCAAAATTATGAAAATTGTGTCACTGTCCAAATACTTATGGACCTGACTGTGTGTATATGTATGCATGTATGCAGTATATATCACTTAAATCTGATAGAAGTAAAATCTGTTAACAGAAGTAAATCTGTTACTGAGTGAAACATTTGCCAAAGCTGAGTGGGAAGTAACATGAGTAACATGAAGGGATCATCTTCATACTGTCAAATTCATTTATTTGAGTTAACAACTTAATGTAAATGCAAAAATAATATCCCTCAAACCAAATGCCTTGGAGCTTTTGCTGATTGAAAACCAAGTCTCTGCAAAATGTTACTCAGATTTTTTTCCCTGACATTGATGTGTTTATAGACAGTTTCCAGTCAACATTTTTTGTCTAACTCAACTGGCTTCATGCTGAAATATTGCAATATTTTGCAATATTTTCAATTTAGCACATTACTCATTTTGGTGATAATCACAACAAAAAAATGCAACATTTAACAATTGATTTTGAACGTAGATGTTTATATTGAACAATTAGAACACAAAGATACTAATTACACACAGTAAACTTAATTGTTATTTATCTGCAGTCATGAAAACAGCCAAACTGTGTCACAAATGTGCAACACTAGTTTTGTAGACTAGTTTTCAGTAATCTTTTTGTTATCTTTGTCTGCCAGTTTGTATTGCCTTCCACTACGGTGGGTCATCAGTAGGGCTTCTACAGTACAGATGACATGATGTAAGGGAACCCAGCACTGTGTCATGTTTTAAGCAATCAGATACGACACAGAAAGAGGGAGACTTAAAACCTGATGAACATGTGGAATATACAACAAATGGGTGTAGAGTGGCCTGGCTATTATCCCAGTGATGGCTTTGAACAGCATCTTGAATGACAAAGCTGTAGTTTTCTGCAAAGTCCAATAACATTATTGCAGCATCATTGTGAATAGATCCTTTGAGTTCACTGAGAAAATTTGCTTGTGCCTTTGCAACAAAGTGATAATGGTGAAGATCATGAAATGCTTTACAAACTTTGGAGACAAAATCATGCATTGGCAGTTGCATGGATGGTAACAGTAGTTCAGTCTGTATGGAGCCACTGCTTGAAACTGATATTGTATTCTGCATCACTATCACATGCTGAAAACACTCGTAATACATAATCTTTCAGTTCATCTTTACCTAGACAGTTTTTACAATAGTGTAGCATACATTCTCTGTTGTCTATTTGCCATACTGTCTTCTTCAGAAGGACATACAAGTCAACATTTCCTGGAAGAGCTGCTGCCAGTAATTTTGCATTTTGACGGTACTGGCACACACAGACAGAGTGCATCCCAGAGGTGGCGACTGGAACACACCATTTTGGACACAGAACACAACATTTGGCTTTTCCAAATTTTATCACCTGTCTTACTGAGGTACTCAACATGCAATTCTTTTATTAGCAGAAGTCTTTTTTTTTGGCTCCTTGTGGCCATCAATCCTCACAGTCTTTTTTTGCCAGGGCACATCCTCGGATATTCATCCATTTGATAAAATGAAATTATTCTTTCTTTGATAGCAGCATCCAACTGTCTGCCTTTGTTGTCATCTGGCTCAGCCAATATACCTGTCTTGGCTAGATATTCAGTCACACCACACTGCTGAACTACTTTTTCTATGGTCCAGCTGTCTGGAACAAGTGTTAATATTTAGATTTTTTCCATTTTGGTTGGCGTCTTTGCATTTTTCCTTCAAAAGATCGATCAGTATATCCAGATCTTTGCTCTTTCCATAAGCAGGCTTGTCCCTATGGCTGACAGACTTCAATGGAGAAAGTCCCAGTATCTGTGCACTTTCATTCAGTTCTTCTCTTACAGCTACTGGATCTTCATACTCTTCTCCACTGGATTCGGACATCTTCTCATAGTTCTGCTGAAATTTTTTTCACACTTGTGACAAAGCCTTTTGACCAGGTTTCAAGCCAAACTTTTCTGCAGATTCTTCACTGACTGTTTTAATAGGGCCTGAAATATGAATTCTTCGTATTATATTTTAAAGCTTAATAACCATGCTTTATTATCAGTTTAAAATAACATTCTATACCATATCATACATTGTACTTTTTACTTTAATTGATTCACTTCAAATGTATTTATGTAATACATTTTAAGCATTAAAACTTACTGTGAATGTGCTTGTTGTGGCAAAGGGTCACAGCAGTACTGCTGAAAATTTGTATACTGAGAGATATACACTTTTCTCATGATGAAAACAAATGTCATTAGTTGTAGCATCAAGCTGTATCTCTGCTTTCCACTCCAAGAGTTTTTGTTCTTTTTCTGTGAAATCACTAACTCATGATAATCCACATTGTCTTGTGTATGTCAGTTTATGGCATACCTCGTTTAATTTGTATCCAATGCTACACTGCGTCAAGGGCTGCACAATATATTGAAATTATCAAAATATCGCAAATGTAAATATCATGATATGCATATCACAAGGGCTTGCAATAACTGAATGATTTTAATACTTCGAAAAGTTACAAAAGGTCAAAGTTTTAGGGTGACACACATAGCAGAGACTGCTTTCTTTTCCTCAAAAGGACATGAAACATAAGTTGGTTATGTCATTTTCAGTTTTTAAATATATACGGTACTGTGCAAAAGTCTTAGGCACATGCAAAGAAATGCTGTAGAGCAAAGATGCCTTCAAAAATAATGAAACTAAATGTTTCGACATTTAAAAAATACTATAAAGAGCAGTAAACAGTAATAAATGAAACAAAGTCAATATTTGGTGTGACGATCCTTCGCTTTAAAAAAAATAGTAGTCTCAGGTACAATTTGTGCAGTTTTATAAGGAAATTAGCTGCAAAAATGCAGCAAAACCCAACAGCCTTCATTATGTTTTTCTGTCTGAAAAGTGTCCCTTATGTAATCTGCTGCTTTCTTTACTGACATACAAAGATTTTTTCTGTACCATTTAATTTTGTGCTGGAAAACTAATGTTTGGAAATCTAAAATGTTTTTGTACGGAACCAATAATGCAGAAGTCATAAAATAAAAATCTATAACAAAGTTCATACTAAAAAAAAAATAGGGTGCCTAAGACTTTTGCACAGTTCTGTATATATATTATATATATACACACATATACATATATATACATATATAAATATAAGCAGCAGATTTTATATATATATATATATATATATATATATATATATATATATATATATATATATATATATATATATATATATATATATATATATACACACACACACAAAATTTTATTAATATATATATTATATAATATACATTGATTTTACACACTTATAGCATTATCGTACCACATATCGCATTTTTCTTTAATATCGTGCAGCCCTAAGCAACATCCAGATCCTTACTGAAGTTGTCAAGATTAGGTGAACCACGGCAATTGAAAAGTCACACGTTCCCTTCCCACAGATGAAGCTTGTTATATTAACAACAGGCACTTTACCTGTACAGAGGACAACACTAATTGGTGTTGCACATTTCAGATGGCTTCTCACTCTCCTGCAATTTGCCGGCTTGAACTTGCTATAATTTTTGTAACATACCCTGCTTGCTCCCCAAAATTAAATCCCATTTTGATATTACTTTCCAAGTTAACAATGTCAGTATACATTAAGCTATGAGACAAGAAGTTGCCGAAAAATGAAAAACAATTTCTGTTACTGTTTGAAGACACATGATCAGGTTTGCAGTTGATGTATATACCTTATGGGAGAATTGCCAAGAAAAGGTCCTGTTTTTTCACTATATAGCCATTTGAGAGGGAAAAAAATTTTGACTGTCTATGTGTGAGGGGGGAAAAAATCAGGTGTCTGTAGTTTCCCCACATGTCGAAATCCTTCTTTAAAGATAGGCCCTTTCTTGGCACATTTTTCAGAGACTGGATTTCAATCAGCAAAAGCTCCAAGGCATTTGGTTTGAGGGATACTGTATTTGCATTTAACCCAAATAAATCAATTCAACAATATGAAGATGATACCCCCATGCCACTCTTCCTTAAAACCCTTTAAAATATGAGGGAAAAAATGTCCAAATGCCCTACATTGCCAAATTTGGCAGTCTAAAGAAGACAAAATATGACTTCAAACATAGTTTTGCAAACGTTTCCCACAGTATGGATAACAGGTATCACACCTGTCAAATTTGAGCGACATACATGCAATAAGTGCAGAGATACAGTTCTCTAAACTGACAAAAGAATTTGCCACATTCAGAGCTAGTTGAGGATGCCCCATCTTTAAAACCATATATTACAAAAACCAAAAGGAACTAGAGCAAATGATTTTGCATGTGCTCATTCACTCATATGTAGGTACTCGTTTAAAAAAAAAAAAAAAAAAAAAAAAAAAAAAGGAATTCTGAGATGGTGACCCAGGACAATTCTCAGTTTTGGCGTGATCTGGCATGGAATGACCCAGTTTTTCAAAACAGCAATTTCAGTTCAGCATCTTACATTGTCAGAACCTAAGAGATACAAGGCCTGTGTACTAGCCGTTCTTGCATTCAGGAGTGTTTCCCGGACTGCAAGGTTGCATGCTCTGTCCCAAACAGCTAAACCCCTGTAAGCTAGAGCCTGTGCACCTCTCACTGAAACAAGGACAAATCCCTGCCTGTGGTATTTAGGGAACCAGCTGTATGCAGATAAACCATTTCTGAATGTCTTTTACTTCCAGCAAGCCCAAGGAAACTACTGCTTGCAGCTGCCAGCAGCAATCATAGTCTCCTCAGTAGGAGCTGTTACTGCATATAGAGAGTGGCCTGGCTGAATCCAATTGGTGAGTGCAATAATGTCTGCTACATATTGGGGTGACACGGTGGCTAGCGTTCTCAATAAATCTACATCACACCAATGAATTGTGTGATCTGTTCAGTGTTACGGAGCACTTTTCTGAGCTCACCTTGAAACTGACTGCCTTAATGTCAGCAAGGTGGATGGATGTGTCTTGAATAGCCTGCTTCTTGGTGGTGGCACATAGAAGCCAGTGGGCCAAATACAGCAGTATCCTAATGCCTCTTGCCATAAGAGGAGACAGGGCCACCTATATGGATTTCAAACCCACCTATGGTACTAGAGAAAGTTAAAACCTAGAATGTTTGTCCTTGGAACATAAATCTCATAAAGTATCTATGTTCAAGGATGATAGGAATATGGAAATAGGAGTCACACAGAGCCTCCTGGAGAGTTTATTCCAATGCTATCAGTAGAATGGCTAACATATTACTAGTGCATACCACAAGCAATGCAATATCAGGAGTTCTCAATGAACATCATCAGTGTGTCTGCATTTAGTGCTTAGGAAGCACACATCTGGGTGTAGAGCTTCATCTGCTGAGACCACCAGCAACACAGGCATCAACAGAAGGGATGTAGCTAACCCAGGCTGACCTGCTTGTTATCCGTCAGACTTGCTAAAGAATGTGACACCAAGTTAGAGTCTGTGTAGCTGAGTCATCCATCCAAAATCTCCTTTAAATTCTTGCACTGTGGCATAGTGAATTCACGACCAATGCTTTGCAAAAGAGCATATTTATTTCTGCAGGCTGCACATCACATTTCAATCCCACTTGGATCACTGCCATTTTGAGGGTGGTTGTCACAGCTATTTTAGAACGTGTCAGCAGTGCATGCAAGCTGACAGAAGCCAATCAAGACTCCTTTCTGGCTGCTATTGAGGCCAGAATTAAGCATGGCACTTCATCTTCATCTTCAGTTCATCTGGTCAATATCAGCCATTAAAAAAATTCCAGGGGTGGTTGTTAGTGTGAATGATCAGCAGAAATGGCAGCAAGGGAGAAGAATGAGAGCCAACTACCGCTAATAAGTGAAGATGAAAACTAGCGCTACTGACTAGGAAAACGAAGCTAGCGGGCACCAAGGAGTCCCATAGCGTTCTCCAGAAAACATGCTAGAACATGAACATAAGGAAAATGCACTCACAGCAGCAGAAGAGAACATAAGATAGCTATGGATAGCTTTGGAGGAAACTTTGGACACTCTGACTGTAGTAATAAGCTGTTACCAACCACAGAGCTCCATATGGTGTACACGTGGTCTGACCTATTTATGAATCAAGAATAAGGAAAGGAAGGATATATGACAGAATTCATTCACTGCTGTATTATCAGAAACCACTTTATCCTGAGCAGGACTGCAGTGGATCGGCCATTGCACAAGGCAGCAGAATTGCCCGCGGATGGGACTGTTTGACAGAATTATTTATTAATTTATTACTGCATCATACGTCATTTCATGACTTTGTTCGCAGCTCTAAGCATGCGTGAGTATATTCACCAGAAGCTGTCTGAGCGAGTCGCACCGCCCCTGGCGGCTGCAGCGGGTAAGACAGGAGCTGCCTCCTCGGTCTGAGGGGGCGTGACGCCTACACAAGCTACTGTACAGAACGAACTTGTATCAACACGCACATTTTTTACTTTAAATAAGTTTAAACACGCAGGCAACGCTCTATCCGCTACTTAGTGCCACCCAAATTTGTTATGAAACACTTCTGCCTCTGAGTTGTACGTGTGCAAGCAGCAGCTACCGGCATGGAGCTCAGCGTGGGGGAGGGGAGAGGCTGTCCGGCCCTCTTTTCCTCTCCTTAAACTTTGAACAAGTATAAGTCGCCATCTTAAAACAAACGCACACACTTGCAACTGTGCTTTAGTTTACAAAAATAACTGTCAACATCGTATTCTTGATAAACAAACGCTGACCTTTTAGTGCACTTTATGACACGACTGTGTAGTTTTAAGGGAAAATGTTGATCTTTATGTGCTGTTTTCTGTCCACCATATACATGCACAACACTACAGTAACAGTCGGGCATGTTTCAAGGTATCGCATCAGGCTCCATAAGGCTACTCACCTTTTTTTTGGTGTAGTGCTTCTCTCGACCTGAAGCCAACTGGTTTCCATTAGGACAGGTTTCTTTGCTAGGCTCTTGCAGGGAGCACGTATCCACTATTTGGGTGTCAATCCCGTTTACCGTTACGGGTGATTTCTTTCTGGTGATGACTCCGCCTGTCTTCGCTGAAAAATGCTCGCTGTGTTTAGTGCAGTAGTTTCCCGCATACCCGACGTTACCGGCGCCGCTCCCTCTCACGCCGGCTGGGTTCTTATCGAGGAGGCGCTTCGAAGTCATTTTCAAACAGGCCAAGTGCATCTAAAGAAGGATAAGATGTCGGCAGATTCTACAGCCTAACAAGGAAAGATACATTTAAAATGACTCTCCTGACTACAAAGCCCAGTTATTTCGGCGGAGGCACTAAATTGCACTACCAGTCTAAAACAACCCAAAATACAGCCGGTAAAGGGAATAGCTGAAACGATTGTTTTGCTTTTCTCCCTGCCCGAACCAACGCCACGCCCACTCTAAACTGCGCGTGCAGCCGGGCGAGATTTCATATAGCCCCACCTCTCATTGATTCCAATTGGCTTTTGCCGTAGATAAATATTCTATTTTGGCACGCGGCCACTGAACAACGGTTGCCGATTGGACGATTTGGAAATTGTCAGGCTGCTTCTTTTCAGCGAGTGATGGGGGTGTGTCTGATTTCGCCGGCCGGTGCTGACTGCTGAGAGAGAAGAACACGCATTGATACAAACTCTCTACTGCCTGCAGAAGCAGTGCACTTTTGCACATCAGATACACAATGCCAGAGTAAAATCAATTCCTTCACAAGAATATTTCTGAATATTTCTAAATCTATTATATTATACACGCCTTTGCAAGGCTTCTAATCATCGGCTACGTGTACGTGTCTAGCACACGTCTACTTGCTGCTCTAAATAGCCAGGCCAGTTCGTCGTTGCAAAACAGGTTAACCTACAAGTGATAGCGATTTCAGGTGGGTTTTTTTTAATATTTGATCCACCTTACACACACACACACACACACACACAACTGATAGGAACTGTGCCTGAAAACTTACAACACACGCATAAAGCTGTCACGTGGGATGTTTTCTCCACATGCTGTTCACGCTAAAAAGTTCTTACATTATCGTGGGGATAAAACTATTCTGTAAACTGCATAACAGTTAACACACATTGCTTTAATATGCAACTTTATTACAAAAATAAAATGCAACAATTTAATGAATTATTAGGTAGGAAACATTACAATTCTTTTTCACACTGTTATATTACTAAGACCAAAAGTTTACAAACTAAACTCTAGTTGCACAACATTCAGCTGCACTAAGCTGATCCTGGACAAATGCATAAGAAGCAAAGCTGACAAAAAGATTTAACTGAATGTCTGTACGAAGCATATCCAAAGCATACATGTGCTCAGCTCATGAAACAGCAATACCATGGGGCATTGTGGGGGGCTGGCATGAAATCTTCACACCTTGGGATAATTAGTTTCATTAAAAATGCAGTTTGGTTCTATTCCTTCTATTCCAGCTCTATATGTGCTTTTACAAGGCCTGAAGGTCTGTGCTTTAGCAGACAACTTCATGAGTGAGAGGAACTTGAAGTAAAGAGAGGGACACTTCTCCAATCTGGAAACTGCTGTGTCTCAAGGATGCACATTAGTAATGCTGATCACTGGTTTGGGGTTGCTTTGGGTGTGCGCATCCATACTGCTTTTAAAACTCATGCTGATATGTACTGTGTAATTCATCACACAACGCAATATTGTGTGATGTCTCCTCCTGGCCTGCTCCTTATTTTGCAATACGTAGTATTTACTGCATGATTCAATTCTGAGCACAGATTTTGGGAACACATTATTTTATATAAAATTATTCTCCTGTAGAATAAATACCACGTAGAAAATGTAGTATTATGTTTTATAAAATGCACACATATGCAAGATTAACCAATTAAAGAACACTGAAACACATGCATGGCAGTGGTGCTAGCATTCTTAACAATTATAATAAATGTGGAAAGTAAACAATGATACATTTTATTTTTCAGAAAATAAATAAAAATCTCATATAATCTTGATATATGGTATATGTATGATAAAAGATACTGTATTTGACATAACCCCACATACTTAAATTTATATTTAAATTGATCCCTGAGCTAATCATTCAATAAATATTATACACTCACAACTGCACAGAATTTTCCCTTAGCCTCTATTGTAAATAGATTTAATAATTATAAAGTACACACTGTGTCCCAATTCCATGACCCAGTTCCAAATTCCAAATGTCTCACATGTGCCATGCGGCATGTGAAAAGCTTTTTTTTTTTTTTTTTGGGTGGATTGTACTGTAACATGCAGAAAGCCTACAGCAAGAGGCTTCCTTCTAAAAGATTCTTGGTAGTGACCGGAGCTGGTGCTAGGTTTACCTTATCCTGTGTTAAGCAGTGCTGTTTAGGCCAGCCAGCAGCCAAAGAAACCAGAGGCCATTGTCCAGATCTGGCACCTGTGGACAGAATGTGGACCCTGCGAGATACACAGCCATTACAGACTTCAGCCCTGTACAAGCCAATCTGACCACAGTGCTCCTGCATGCCAGTACTACAGGCCCCATAAACCCAAATGTCAACAATACCACTAAGAAATAACACAGTTAACTTCATGTGTTGAGCCTTGCTTTGTTAACAAAGTGCTCTTTTTTGTTCCTCATCTCTATTTCCTAGAAAAACCTTTGCCTCTTTTCTAGGAAATTAATGAGTGTCCAGACTGGGACGTTAAAAAGGAGACTGACTCTTTCTCTGTGGGGGAAAAACCATGCTGTAAACTGTTCAACTGTTCTAGGTTTTCTGGCTGCCAAAAAATGGGTGGAGGATATATGCCATGTTATTTGAAAAAAAAAAAAAAAAAAAAAAAAAAAAAAAAAAAAAAAAAAAAAAAAAAAAAAAAAAAAAAAAAAAAAAAAAAAAAAAAAAAAAAAAAAAAAAAAAAAAAAAAAAAAAAAAAAAAAAAAGAAACAAAAACTGCTGTAGTATTCAAGAATTATTTCGTTTATGGCTTTTAAGTCTGCCCAGAGGTACAAAATCACCAACAGAAACATGCACAGCTATCTATACCATCTAAAATTCCACACATAACATAAATACCCTTTAATAAACAAAATAATCTTCTGCACTGGTGCAAATGAGTGAGACTAAAGAAGAATAATTTTAAAGACAGATCTAGTGAGGTCTTGACGAGGCCGTGCATTAGCCCAATGCTTTCAGTAGAGATTGTATCACAGCAGAGAAGCCAGATTTGATGCTTTGCCTCTCAGAGACCTTTTGGAGCTGTAAAGGTTGACTCCATTAGTCTGAAAAAGTCTATGGTATGTGTTCATTCGTCTGTGTTCACAACAAAAATATAATATCTCGTCTCAAGTACACATTGTATTCATACATATGTGCTTATCACAGGTACATTGTGACAGACAGGTGTATATCGATCTCCACTGCTTTACACCATAATGTGTGTATGCATGTATGTTGATGTCTCACATTCTAGTCTATTTTTCGGACTTCTTTTGAATTCACATGCACCCAACCAAGATCTCTACAGCCCTGTGACGTACATCTCCATGCCATCATTAAAGGTGAAGATGGTGGTGGTGGTGTTGGTGTTGGTACCCTGCTTCACGTCCCCAATGCTCTCATAAAAGTTCTCGCAGGTCATGGCCGTCTCTGGTCCCTGCGGAGGCCCACAACACTTCTTTGGCTTTAATGTGCTGCTGCACAACATTTCTCTCTTTTGCATGGGGTTGACAGTGGCATAGGCCGGGTCAGAATCTAGCAC
Source organism: Pangasianodon gigas (assembly GCA_022758105.1). Lineage (NCBI taxonomy): Eukaryota > Metazoa > Chordata > Actinopteri > Siluriformes > Pangasiidae > Pangasianodon > Pangasianodon gigas. The sequence goes on from CM040469.1 coordinate 15,439,392, forward strand.
CTTAGACCAAGTTTTCTCTCCCACTGCCTCATAGCAGTGCTCCCCTGACGGCCATGATACAGGTCCATTAGAGCCCTTCTCTTCAGAGCCTACTTGCCCACTGATCTGCTGTGCTGACCCCAGATGTTCTTTCTTCAGGGGTTTACAGATGGTGGAGTATGTCTCAAAGATCTGGGGAGAGAGAAACCACAGACTAAGAAACACAAAGTTCTGCCAGAAGCCAGGCAGTCAGTAGTAGATTGCATAATACAAACCATCTTGAGGAGCAAAGCACTTGTGTCCAGAAAGGAGGAAATAAAACCTCCTAGACACATTCATAAAATGATTTCTGTCATTTCAGAAACACCTTGAGAAGAAATCTCATTATCACAAATATAATTATCACAAAGGGAGTGTAGGTCATTTGACTATTGAAGTTGGTTGCCTAGTTAGCCAGATTACTAATACTCATGCTGCCTGCTACTTATGCTAATAAGTTTTCATTTGTTCACTGTCATTCACCATATGAATATAATCGTTTTGGTTTGAGTATTCCCTCCTCAATCCCATCTAGACCTGTCTAAACATGTCTAAACAAGTACTGTGGTTTGTGTGCATGTGTGTGTGTGTGTGTGTGTGTTTGTGTGTGTGTGTGTGTGTGTGTGGTTTGAGCTTGCAGGGGAATGTATGCTAAATAAATCTGCTTGCATACAGCACAATTATGACCCACTTTGACAAAGAGAGGCAGTGCCAATGCAAACGCTCTTATCTTCTAAGACTGGCTTCAGTGTTACCTAACTGCCAGATAATGCTGTTAAACTTTTACCACAAGAGCTGACCAGTGAGAACACACATCTCAAATTGGGTTAGCTGCAGAAAGACACTCAGTGATTCAGATAAAGCACTGCAGTTTTAGTCTGTAACACCCCCATCAAACACACACACACACACACTAATGGACAGATGCTAATATTATAAAGCATCTTTTACAAGAGTGATATGTGCCACTTCAAGCCAAATGGCATGTGAATGTGTAATGAGCATGTCTAGTGATGAATTCAGCTCAGTCAAAGAGTGACCTTTATGGAATTTGTTTGTCAGTGTAAGGAGGGTGGTGAGAGAAGAGAGTACTTGGAAACACAATTATGTCAGACGACTGTGCTATAGTTGCGTGCTGTAAGTAATCCTGTAAATAAGACTGCCTAGTCAAAGCATAACCCCTGAACGCAGAGTTCAACAAGTCTTTCTGTATTTGTCTCACTGTGTTTTTCCTGTGTAAATCGAGCTCCACCTTGCTTTGTGTTGAGAGATGTGGACTCTCTGAGAGATGTGTGGGGGCAGAGGGAGTCAACAGATAGAAGTTTCAAAACTTACAAAACTGCAGCTGTTGAGAAAGCATTAAGAGGGTTGGTCATTTTCCCAGATTGCCATTTGGCTCCACTAGGGGGAGCCATACTTGACAGTGGTTCGACCCAGCATTGGCAAAAAAAAAAAATGTTTGTTTATGCCTGGCTGAATTTCCCAGATCTCAATGCAAGTGTCAATCACCTGGCTGCATGCGCTGTTTCTACAGCAAAGCTGCTGCAGCATTGCACTGACCCAGTAGGTAGATGGGTAGTGTGCTGTGCAGGGACAGGGGGAGTCAGTGGATAGAAGTTTCAAAACTTACAAAAATGCAGCTGTTGAGAAAGCCTTAAGAATGTTGTTCATTTTCCGAGTCTCTCTCTCTCTTTCTCTCTCTCTCTCAGTTCAGTTCAATTCAATTCAGTGACCATTACAGCAGTTACAATGTTGTCCAAGCATTGAAATGAGAAAGAAATGTCAATCCTGGTGGGACCCTATCTTCACAAGGTTAGGAATATGCTTAATTTACATATGTAATCTTGTTCTATGAACTCCAGATAACTGCCAGGGATGATGTTTTACCATCTGGATACCGTCTTGTGCATGTGCATGTCAAGACCTTTACCACAAACTCACACATTGACCTTTTGTCCTCATAAAATGCCATCATCAGTGGTCATTGTTCCCTTTAGAACCTTCTCACAGAGTTTGGCTCCAGTGGTTTCGAGTGACAGGCTGGTGGTTATCTCGAGTTACCTAATGTTTTATTATAACCCTCATAAGTAGCAGGGGTGGTGTTTTAACACATGGATAACCTAAACCAGTTAATCACAAGGAATCACCTCACCCTGACTGCACTGACTGGAAGGGTGTTTGAATATGATCACTGCACTCACTCCACTGGGGGTTGATCTTATAAAATCTGGACAGGTGCATGGCCATGCTCAGCAGTGCAGAACTCTCAGCATCCTCTCAGTAATGCCCATGACAACAGAACATCCCTTTTGGTGTGGCCCGTCACGGCAGGACCGAGCATTTAGCCCATTCATAGGCTGTGGTGATGACCCCTCACCCAGTGGCCCAAAAATCTGCTTAGACAGCGACCGTGCCAAATGAATAGCTGATTCTATGGCAAAATAGCTGTTGTGCAACTCAAATAGCACCGCAAGGTGCATATTGAACATGGTAGGGAACGTTCTGCAGATTGACCCTTGCAGTGCACTGAGAAGTCCATCTCCATGTTCTCAGGGTTGAGATACATAACCTTAAGCAGGAACCCAGGGTTCAGCCACATGGTCACTCGGGAACCATCAGGTCATCAGCGTACGCAGGACGAGCTTATCTCTAATGTATGCATTTCTCTCAGCCCTTTCTGGGAGGTGATCGTCAGCCAAAAATAATGTCTAAAATGATACTCCAAACATTCTGTCTGGGTCCATATGAGTTATTAAAGGACTCCAAAACAAGGGGGATCCCATGACTGACTCCTGAGGTGCGTGACAGATGGACACTGCCTAGCTCTGTTATCAACACTACTAGGGGCTACCAGTGTACAAGGCCCAGTGTGAAGAGCTATGCCATAGCCATCATTCTGCACACCATATCCAGGGACCAAACCCAGGGGTGCAGACCTTTTTAGCTCGTCTGTGCCAATGAGTCTGCCAGGCAAATATTCCCAGGGTACTCCAACCACTAGTGAGAGGGTCTTGTTGGCCTTTTCAGGAGCCTCAAGTAGACCACTGAGGTCCTGTTGCTGAAACTGGCCACTGGGGAGCACTATTTGTGTTTGTGCACACACAATCAAGCATATCTCTTGGAAAATAAGGTGTACAGTTAAATTGCTTTTTTAGCTTGATTGTTTTGCTCAATCCATACAAAATTGACTTTTGGAACATTTAGCTTCACCTAAATGATCAAATTATCAAATCTGTGAATATTTGCATAATATGTGAAACCTACTTTTGCAAATTAGTTCTAGGATTTTTGGATCTTCAAAAAATTGCTGTCAAACTACTCCAGAGAATGTGAAACTCAATAATTATCAAAAATATGCTGACATTTATAAACAATACATGCCAGTCATTTCTTATGAGGTGGAGCCTAGTTTACTCTAACAGCTTTAAGTCATAATTGGTTGCATGGATTTGCACAAAACTTGAAGGGTACATACAGGAAACATTCTGAGGTCATATGCATAAGTTGTGGTCATATGTAGGGGCAGAGTTAAGTTCAAATAACACTTTCCTAGGAACTAAAAGTCCTATTGAGCTCATATTTGGTAGACTGCATTTCTGTGCTAATCTGTAAGTCAACCTTTGATGATGACCCGATTAATTAAAAAAAACATAGCCACCATCAGCCAATCAGCTTATAGCAGGATGGGTTAACATTGACCTATTGTCATTAAACTTGAATGATAGGGTCTTCTAGGAGCACACTAGTAAGCCATGCAACTAACTCAAATCCTATTCATGGTTTTTCCCACAAAAGCAAGTATATCTCTAGAAAATAATTTTAATAGCGAAATTTGTTTTCCCCATAATCCTTTGGCTGAACACATAAAAATCTGCCTTTTGGACCTTCTGGCCACACCAATATCCAAATTTATGAACATTTGCATAATATGCTAAATATATTTTTGCAAACTAGTCCTAGGAATTTTTCACCTATGCTCCCATGGTGTCAAATTACTCAGCAAAGTCTGATCCTCAACAATTATCAAAATCATTTTGAAATTTGCAAACAACCTGGCCTCCACATGCCAATCAATACTAGTAGGAGCTTGATTTACTTAAACAGCTTTAACTGAGGACTGGTTGTATGGGTCCACATGAAACTTGCAAAGCATCTTCAGGCCAGTGTTATGAGGTAAGCAAAGTTTGAGGTATGAATGTCGATATGGGGAAGAGTTAACTTCAAATAGTTGTTTCTCAGGAACCAAAAGTCTGATTGAGCTGAAATTTGGTTTGTTTAATTGTTCTGCTAATCTGTAACTGGATTTTAATTTCCATTGGGTTACTTCAAAAAGTCTGCCTTCAGCCAATCAGCTTTCATTTCAGCAACATTTCATGACAACTTCAGACATTTCAAACTCATCAAGTTTTGTGAGGAATCCTGGTATGTATGTTCATCTACGGAGTTTTTATTGTTCTGTGTAACTTGCATAGAACTGGCCACTGGGGGCAATATTTGTTGAAAGTGCTTGGACCCCAATGACTGCCGCTTGTGGCTATATTTATTATTATTATTATTATTATTATTATTATTATTATTATTGTTATTGTTGTTGCTGATTATATTGTTGCTATAATAATAATAATAATAATAATAATAATAATTAATATTATTATTATTATTATTATTAGAAAAGGAAAGGGAGCTAGAAATAAGTGAGTTTTCATCTCACACCTCCACCCTCCATTACCACTCATTCCATTTATTTCCTGTCCGAGTAAACAAACGCTGACAGAAAATAGACAGTGCAAGACAGCCATTAAAGACAGAGTCAGCAACAGCAACATGTGGGACATCAGACACTAATCATCCACTCAGAGGGTCATATATTAGAGACAACCATGTGTGGATATGTGCAGGTCACATAAGGCCTTGGGTGTGTGTGTGTGTGTATGCGTGTGAGAGAGTGTGAGCATGAGTGGTCAAAAACGCCAGTAGTCCAAATAGATCAAAGGTCAAAATCTGAAGACCTTAGCTTAGCACCCTGTCTCAGATGTCAGAAAAGCGCTGTGCTTTTACCTCGGTGGTGCTGGCATTGCTGTGGCCATTCTCCAATGCTGGACCCCTCAACGAGTGAATGTTGCTCTCTTCCGGAGGCTTCCATATGTACTCCTCTCCATTATCCATGGACACTCTCCCCTAGTGGCCAGACAGACAGTTTTATACACATTACATACATTATATATATATAAAAACACAGTGACCATCAGATATCAAATTAAGTTCTCATCAAGTTTTCATCCTTGTTCTTGCCTTCAATCTCTTTTCTTTCCTTCCATACACACACATACATGCATGAAGCATGTTTACCACAAAATACTCGACAACTTTTTCCACAGAAGCAATTTTAGCAGTCAATATTTTGTCACCATTTAAAATTCAGTGTTAAGTGTAGGGGTTAGAACTTGGATGCAGAGTTAGTGAAGAAAGTTTACAAGCATGAATGGTTGCTGTGCGTCCAGCTATTTATTTCCCTGACTGAAGCAGTTACCACCTCAGTATTTCCTCTCTACTACCTTTAACACAAAACACACAGTGCAGCCTGTGCAGCCTGCCAAAAGCCCTCTTACGTAATTACCCCATCGTGTGCTGCATTTGCACATGCACACAGTTCTGCACATAGCCATTCACAGGCTCAAATATGAAATGCACTTAGCATTTGGCAGCATCTGTATTAGTGCACAATTTTGTAGCAGCAGGAACAGAAGCAAAAATGCAAGCAGACACACACACACACACACACACACACGAACAGGCACACTTTGGAGAAACAACAGAGATATGCACATTCATACGTCATACTCAAAATATACATACCTATACACTGTGTGCTCATCTACTGTATACAACCAGAGGTTGATATTTAACATCACTGATTTATGCGAAAAAAACACATATCCTATGCATATTCAAACAAGCATGTATGTTATGCCCTATACCAAGCAATGGTATATGGATAAAATTTCTTAATGATGGTGTGAATTCATGCAAACTATGGAGTAACACTCTGGATATGCTACCTCCTCTTACATTTCCAGACATTCCTATCTGGTGTGTCGCTTGGCTATCTATTTGTTTTAGAAATTTAAAAAAATTCAAGAAAGAATTCTTGTACAGACCTACAAAGAAAAAAAATGTGGCAATACAGTGGATAAATCTAATGACTGAAGCTAACATTACAGTTACATTGCCCTTGTTGTTCTCCAGGGTGATGTTTGCCCAACTGCGTTATTGACAGTTAAAATAAGCATAGCTATTTAAGCATATAATCTTATATTTACAGAATATAGCTGCAAGTGGTGATTATCAGGGTCCAAGCGGCTTCAGTAGATATCAATTACTCTCCTGAGTAATTTGACACCAAATTTGTGAAGACTGTCCAAAAATCCTAGGACTAGTTCACAAAAGTAGGTTTTGCATACAACCCCTGGCAAAAATTATGGAATCACCACACTTAGAGGATGTTCACCCAGCTTTTTTACTTTATAGCAAAAAAACAAATCACAGATATGACACAAAAAAGGTTTTGTTCAATAGCTTAACATTCTGGCTTTGTGAAACATACATCAAAAAAATTCACTGACATTTTTTTTTTTTTTAATGGCATGTCTTTTTCCAAATCAGGTAGAGGAAAAAAGTATGGAATCACTCAATGTTGAGGAAAAAATTATGGAATCATCAACAAAAAAACACAATTAGTACGTTGTTGATCCTCCTCTGGCTTTTATTCTTTGAGGCATAGACTTCACTAATGAAAAACAATATTCCCCATCAATCTGGTTCCAACTTTCTCGAATAGCAGTTGACAGATCACCTTTGCAGGATGGAGCCTTAACATGGACCAGTTTTTTTAATTTCCACCATAAATTTTCAATTGGATTGAGATCCGGACTGTTTGCTGGCCATGTCACTGAGTTGATATGCCTTTCCTGAAGAAAAGCTTTA
>CM040469.1:15446493-15474710 GCA_022758105.1 Pangasianodon gigas
TGGAAAAAGACATGCCATTAATAAAAAAAAATGTCAGTGAATTTTTTTTATGTATGTTTCACAAAGCCAGAATGTTAAGCTATTGAACAAAACCTTTTTTGCGTCATATCTGTGATTTGTTTGTTTGCTATAAAGTAAAAAAGCTGGGTGAACATCCTCTAAGTGTGGTGATTCCATAATTTTTGCCAGGGGTTGTATTATGCAATTGAGCAAAAAATCCATCATGACAAAAATTTGTGTGCAGGGCCTAGTTTAATTTGACTTAAGCTAAGGAATAGGGCAAAAAAGAATTTTGAATGTAGGATTTACAGTTCTTGAGATTGGCCAAAACATATACACTTGTGCTATGGCACCACTGTCAGGCCAGTTAGGCCCATCTCACTTGCCTGCTTTCAGGCATAGAGTACTACCTAAATCTGATTGGCCAATGGCAGCCATGTTTTTTAATTAATTATGTCATCATCAAAATCCACTTACAGATTAGCACATGAGCACCCAAAAAGGTGTTATCTGACCTTAGCTCTGCCCTCTTTGTATAATCACACCCCAAAACTTTGCATATGACCTCAGAATCTCCTGTATATCCCTTTCGTGCAAATTCCTGCAGGCAATCATGAGTTACAACTGTTTGAGTAAATAAGACTCTGCCTATTTTTGTTTGACAAGTGGCAGCCATGTTGTTTACGAAAGTCAACATGTTTTTGATAATTACTGAGGTTCATACTCTGAGTAGTTTGACACCAAATTTGGGAAGATAGGACAAAAATCCTAGGACTAGTTCACAAAAGTAGAGTTTGCATATTATGCAAAGTATCAAAAAATCTAAGTGGGCAAAGCTAAATGGATTTTGGGACTTCTGTGCTTGGGAGAACGCAAGGAATCGGGAAAATGAATTTTGTTTATAGAACTCACAGTCCATGAGATATGTACCAAAACGTAAACACTTTCGCTTGCCTGAGCAGACGGAGGGAGTACTACATGTTTACCAAGTTTCATGTCTCTATGACTTATGGTTTGGTCTGCACAATTTATTTAAAAGTAGTAAATAAATAAATAAATAAACAAGCAGTGATCTGCTGGGTCCAAGCAGTCTTAGCAAACATTGCCCCTAGTGGCCAGTTCTTGCCAATGTACATAGAACAGTAAAGAGACCATACATGAACATACTTACGTAGTTTTGTGACAATACCTCAATGCTTGTTAGCAAAAAAATCCATCATGGCAGAAATTAGTGGGTGGGATCTCGATCCATTCATCTTAAGCAAAGGAATAAGGGAAAAAAATATTTTGACTGTACGACAAAGTTCTCGAGATATAGGAGAAAAAGCTTGCGCTATAGCGCTACAATCACGCCAATGCTGGTCCCTTTACTTCCCTGAGTAGAGATGGGAATTCTGCACAATGTGACAAATGTTGGTGTTTCTATGACTTTAAGCGGAAAAATCCTAACAATTCCAATAGGGAATTGTTCAAGCACTTTGTGCTGGGACCCCTAAATATAGCTGCAAGTGGCAATCTGCTGGGGGCCAAGCACCATATGCAGATCACACCACAGGTAACTAGATCTCGTCAAGGTGCGTCAAGAACACTAAAGCAAATACAGATGAACATACTATTAAGATTTGGTGATGGTAGCTTAATGGTAAACCTGTGAAGTGTGTGCTGCAATGTGATTGGCTGATGGCTGACCCCAAGGTTTTTGAAGTTACCTAGTGAACAGTAGAAATACACTCACAGATTAGCACAACAATGCAGTACAACAAATTTTCATAGGACTTACAGCCTGAGAAACAGTTATTTGAATCTAACCCCACTGCTCCTGAAATCTGTAATTTGAACTATGTTTTCTAATATGACCATTGTATCAATCAAAATCGGTGACTGTGTTCTCTGCAAGAACAATTGGGTCATGACGCGCTCCATCAGGAAAAAATGATCATGTAACACAGCTGATGATACAGATTTGAAAGTAGTGGCAGAATTCACCGTAACAACCACACTAACACCAGATTCATAACTGCATAAACATAACATTACTATATTATGCATTTGGCTTAATTAAAGTCAAACAACAGTTAAAATAACACAGTCGTACTTACTTAATATGCACGCACAATGCACCTGACTGAAAGTAAGCAAACAAACCAACCACTAAATAAACTTAACGAACTAAATAAACTTAGCACTCAGTGGTTCTTGAAACAAGCGCAAGTCTATTATTCTCTCACAGTAGCACCGAGTTTGGTGCTCGCAAATGGCGCACTCTGATTGGTCAATCCAGTCAAGTCCATTTAAAGGGACCACAGCTTCTTAAAAAAACACAATTATCTCCCCTGAAAACAAACATAGACTCTCATAGCTCGCTTTTTCTGATGATACACACATACACACACGCAGCCCAGAGTCCAAAAGACTGCCATATTCTGAGTATGCAGTTTTGGTAGGCTATATCTCTTTCCCAAATGTATTAATTAGAAAAATGACTTGAAAGTTTTCAATTTTGACCAAGAACAAACACAGCAAATTTCACCTTCCTAAATCAAATGGTTGAGGAGATGTATGCATTTTTTAGTTATACCACCCCCTATTGGCCAGTTGTTATGAAAGTTGAGGGGTGGCCAGGGAGTGTCCTACGGACCATGTATTGTAAAGTTCGTAGAAACTTTGCAATCATAAAATACGGCTATTTTAGTACACACACATACATGCAATGGCCTATAAAATTTCATTGACCTGTAGCTGCCAAATGGTTTGGCCAATCAATATTGTTTCATTATGTTTTCATCAGGAAACTGTCTACTTGCTAGATTTCACATTTGCTGATCGGATGAATGGCCTAGGAGTAGTTTGAAAAAGAAGTTTTGTTTTCAGAAAATGTTCGGAAAAAGTATATCTAGACTAGTTAGCAAAAGTAGGTTTTGCATACTATGCAAATTATTGTAAATTGGACTGGGTGGGGCTAAATGATTCAAATGGCAAATTTATATGGGTTGAGCCAAGCACTAACAAGAATTTTCACTGTGGCTCTTATTTTCCAAGAAATATGCTTGTTTTTGTGAGCAAAAACATGAATAGTGCCCCCCAGTGGCTAATTGCACTGAGATTGCATCAGATAGTAGTGGGTCCATACTTGAATCTAATGAAACCCACAGTGCGTACTAAATGATCCACATAACACAGGTTACCGTTAACAGATGAGTCTATATTTTAGAAGCACAAACAATATGGCACAGCCTAACTCACCTCACACACAATCACACCAAATGCAGGGCCTGGGAAACTCCATACATACACCCAGATCACTACACTACCATTCAGGTTTTGTGCCTATAGCGCAATGGAAGCCCCGTCAAATGCCTGCTGAAATCTCATTAATTAGTGGTGGCCATGTTTTTTAAGTAATTAGGTCCTAATGAAAAAAATCACTTACAGATTAGGACATAGATGCAGCAGACCAAATTTGAGCTCAGTCGGTCTCATGGTTCCTGAGAAATAGTTATCTGACCTTAGCCCTGCCCCTATGCATGACCGCGCCCCAAACTTTGCAAGTGACCTCAGAATCTTGTCTTATATATGTGTTTCAAGTTTTGTGAGAATCCATGCAATCAATCATTAGTTCCAGCTGTTTGAGCAAATTAGAAAAAATGATTGCCAAGTCGCGGCCATATCATTTATAAATCTCAACTTTTTTTTTTAATAATTATTGAGTTTGACTCTCTCCTGAGTACTTGGCAACAAATTTGTGAAGAAAGGTAAAAAAAAAAATCATAGGACTAGCTTGCAAAAGTAGGTTTTGCATATTATACAATTAGCAAAAAATCTAAGTGGGCTAAATGGCTTTTGAGGCTTTTGTCATGTCTCTATTACTTAGTTTGGTCTGCACGAGCCCTTAAAAATAATAAAAATCCTAACAAAAAACTCTAATTAAATAAACATATATTACTTCTGAAATTTTGCACATCTACTCTTGTCTCCACACTCTGAACACTCCCTACCGACAGCACCTCTCTAACTCTCCTTGGAGACTTCAACCTCCCCTCTGACAAGCTTGAGTCCTGTTGCCTCCCTCTACTGCATTTCTTCTCCCAGACATTCAACAGTTGCCGCCCCACACACAAGGGAGGAAATGTCCTGGAACTACACCTCAGTCACCCCTCTCCAGCTACAACATCAATGCTACCCCAATCCACATCTTCGATCATCACTTGGTATCCTTCATCATCACCCTCCCTATCCTGCCTAACATCAGCTATCAATACCTCTCTCCCTTCGCCAAAAGCTCCGCTCTATCTCCCCTTCCTCTGTAGCTTCCTGCACCTTATCATCCTTTCCAGACCCTGACTCCTTTTCCTCTCTTCTGCTAGAGTTAACCACAGACACTTTCCTCTCCTTACATCCATTTCCTCATCCATGGACCTCCTCTGCCCTCTATCTTCTAAACCCAGGAAGATTTCTCGCCCTGTTCCTTGGATATCTGATGTGCAGCAATTATGAACAGCAGAGAGAAAGTGGAAGAAATCACAACTCGACATGGATGTCGTCCCTTACCGTGCTCTCCTGTTCTCCTTAAGCTTCTGCACAACATCCTCACAAGCTCCACAACATCTTTTCTTATCCTGCTGGCTCCTCCTTCTCCATCCTCTCTGACTGCTGATGTTTTTGCCACCTTTTATGATGGGAAGTTTGAAAAAATCTGCCAGACTTTCACTTCTACCCTGACACCTACACTACACGTTCAGGATTCCCCTTCTCTTTCGCTGACACATTTTTCTCATCTATCAACAGAAGAGATCCTGCAATTCATCTTGTCCTGCATATCCCACCAACTGCCCACTGGACCAAATCCCTTCCACAATGCTCCAGACCATCTCACAAGACCACCTCCCCTTCATCACTACTATCATTAATGATGGCTCCATAGTGTCTGGTTATGTACCAACTGCACTCAAGACAGAAAGGGTTATTCCCATCCTGAAGAAACCCACTCTGGATCCCTCAGACATCAGCAACTACCGACTGGTATCACTTCTCTCTTTTCTTTCTAAAATCCTGAAATGCACTGTCTACAATAAACTGTCTCTCTATCTCTGAAAGGTCCATTGCTGAGAAGCCCCACGCTGCTAGATCATACAAATTGTCACCAGTCCTCAACATTTGCAGCCTTACTACAAACATTAATTTATTCTTTCTTTCGTTCGTTCATTTTCCTCTCCTTCCTGGTGGGGGTTGCAGTGGCAACAGGGTGAGGTCAGCCCATACTTCTCTGATATATTGAGATATTCTGAGATATTGATCTCAGACAGATTCTAGGTCCTCCTGGGGGATCCCCAAACATTCCCAAGCCAACTGTCAGGTCAGCCCAGACTTCTCTATCTCAGATAGATTCTTGGTTCTCCTGGGGGACCCCAAACATTCCCAAGCCAAATGTGAGAAATAATCCTGGGTCTTCCCTGGGCTATTATAAACATAATCTTATTATTTAGTAACTAGTTGACTCTTGGCACTCTGTATCAGTGTTTACCTTGGGGAAGCTGGGTATGTGGAAAGGCTCCATGATTTTTCTGTGAACAGCGCTGTTGGATGACTCTGATGTATTTTCCTCCTCTGATCCTTCCTGCCTCTTCTCTCTGTCCAGCTTTTTCACCTTCCTCACACAGGCATACTCGGCCATCACGTCTGCTTGCCCTGCCTCATTCAGCCTTCTACTCTCCACTCCTCCTCCTGCTCCTTGTATGTTCTCAGTAATTGCTTGGCTTTGTATTGAATTCAGGACTGGAGCTGGGGGAGGAGCTCTCCACACGCCAACCTTTTCATATAGTCCTTCGTCATCTGGGTAGAGATGTTCACGCTCCTCACTCTCAGGGCCAGTGGGGATGCGGGGCAGCTGGCAGCTAGAGGTTAGAGGGTGGAGGTCAGAGATTGAGCGGTGACTTTGCAGCAACAGTAGGTCCATGCTGGCTGGCCGATCCTTAGGGGCACCTATCAACAATACAGATATGTTATTCACTAAAAGTAGCAAATGGACTTGTCATTGTACTGGATCTGTAATTTAGCTCATCTTACACTTCTTCATCCTGCAGTATTTGCATTTTATACAGTCCTGCGTAGAGTACCTCTGTGCTGCCTTGTGCCAATGACTCCAGAGGCATGTTCATCTACTATGTGCATATATACAAATATGAGGATGATAAAATTGTCTTGGCCTTTAGTTGAAATATGGGTCATACATTACTTCATTAATAATGTGACTTTGACAAGAACAACAGACTGAAGACCAGGGGTCTCATTTTACAACTTTGCGTGGACTTCAGAGTGAAAGTGTGTGTACACACAAAAACCAGGAAATTGTGTGCGCACTAAAAGAAAAATCAGATTTATAAAACCTTGTGTATACATACCTGTATGCCAACTCAGCACACAGTTCCAAGAGAAAGGCTCTTGGAAATTTAAATTGGCTCATTAGCCAGTCATCATGGCTCGCCTTATTGTTCGGTTGGTGTGGTCTTTTAATACCAAAAATGCCACTGGGCCATAGACAATGCGTCATTCTCTAGCTTATTTATATCATTCTGTATCCTATTAATAGATCTGTGAATGTGTGAAAGTACTTAGCTCTTTACGAAGTGTAATGTGTGAGAGCGATTTGCACGCTGAGTTGTAATTATGCACATATCCATAGGGTGTCAATAATTCCCGCTGTTTTTAAAATGTTGTGGCTGGCTCTACACATGGGTCAAAGCTTATACACGCTCAGTTTCCCACCAAGTATTTCTTTATTATTTCCTTTTTTTTGTGGGATGCTGCATATGCGCATTTCAGACCCATTTTTTGTATGTACACACTCTATAAATGAGGCCCAAAGACAGGTCAGTCTTACTGACAGCTTAGTGACAGGTCAGCATTAGCAAGCATATGAGTGTGGGAGCATGTGTGTCTGTGAATGTGTGTTTTAATGAGGATGAGTGTGTGTTTGCGTGTGTGGGGGTGTATGTCAGGGGTATAAATATGGTTATAATTTTTTATGAAACAATTTATTCAGTTATATTTAGTAGATTAGACAGTAGAACTTAACCATCCAATAATGTAGACAAAGCTTTTCTTCCTGAGAGGGAAGACACTGAAGAGCTAACATTAGCCTCTGCTACATGCTCTGTGTAGTGTGTGTGTGTAGAACTCTCTGTGTTCTGTCAACCATGGTTCAGTAGAACCATGCCTTGTTTGATTATCTGGATTTATTGAATTTTTACATTTGAAAAGAAACCAAAGAAATTCTGTGTTGCCCAAACAGGAGTACATACTTTGACTTCAACTTTCTAATATCAATGCAGTTGAATTGCTAACCTTCACACAATGTATTTCATACAATGCATTTTTACGCTCCTACTGTGTGTGGTTGATTATGAGATAATTCATTATGTGTGAGGTTCAAATACAAGCCCTGAAGCTTCTAGAAGCCTTAGTATGTTGACACTCTTACTGTCTCACTTTCAGTAACAGCTTTATCTTAGTTAGGGTCATGGTGGAACACACTTTGGATGGGATGGTAGTCCATCACAGGGCACCACGCACATACATTCATCCATACCTAGGGGCAATTTATCTTTACCAATCCAGCTACAGTCATGTTTTTGGGATGTATGAGAGAACCAGAGGACCCAGGGGAAATCCTTGCACAGAAACTCCAAACAGACAGTAAGCTGAGGTCAGGATCAAACCAGGGACCCTAGAGCTGGGAGGCAGCAATGCTACCTGCTGCACCACTGTGCTACCCAAGGCTGATGCTCTTAAACTATTTCTTTCTCTCATTGACTAGGTATGTAACCACACACAAATACAAAAATTATTTGGATTGTACAGCTCATGTGTTCTAAATGAATACAAATACAGATACGAATAGCAGGTGCAGTATTCGTTTTTTTGTTTGTTTGTTTTTGTTTTTTTAAGAAAGCTTGCCAGAAAGATTCATATAGCACCTGGTTGAGATTAGAGGTCTGCATTGGGACTGAAATCCCACAGGACACAACAAAAATGCGAGTGGGATATTTTACTTTCATACTGTAGTGGCTAAAAGTGAGAGAGCTGGCAGAAAAAAGAAAATATTCATTTACAAATAGGCGGTGCATAATTTTTTTTCTCTAAATACTACGTTAGTCGTGTGCTTTGATCTAAATACTGCCTTACTCCAAAGTAAAACCATATTTCTACCATATTTCTGTATAAACTGACCCAAAATTCACAAAATGTTTTATTTACTATTAAGACCCCACTCCATAGTTCAGGCAGTCCACAGACTGTGTACAAAGCAGTATCACTCTGCTGAGTCTCCAAAAATAATCATTTAATACATTTTAAAAATATTAATTTGTTTATATGTTTGTTCATTGTGTATGTTTTTCTTCATTCTTATGGTCCTTCTCCACTGAAAATCGAAAATCTTCCCAAAATATCCTATGGGCATTATAATAAAATGGTGCTTAAAGAAGCCCATTTTGCCTCACAGCAGCACTGCATCTCATAGCAGATTTCCCACTTTTCTGATCTTTCTGGAATGTAAAAACCCAGAGAACTGAAGTAAATCTGATAAAATATCATTAGGTAGCTATTAGACATTGGGCCTCATTTATCAATCTATTAGTAAAGATTAGTGTACATGTTTGCGGAAGCCAATCCGAACTAAAAATATCTGCTGGATTTACAAAAATTGCTTACAATTACAGAAATGCTGATTTTCTTCGCATTCATGTGCGAAAGTTGACAAATGACAATTATTTGCCATTTATCAACACTCGTATTTAGTAACACCCACAAAACTCCATAAAAAGCAAAGGTCACTGGGTGGAATGCGCAAACTGACTACTAGACAGCCAAAAAAGAAGAATTTCTCAGATGCAGACAAGTACTTTTGATTCACGTCTATGAAAACAAAAAAAAATTATTTTAACCGCATAACTAGCAGAGTCACAGCACCTGAAAATCTGGAAGAGAAACCAACCAAAATATGGAGAGAAACCAAGAGCCTCACTGATCCTGTCTTGGAAAAGCCAAGACTGTGCTCAGCAGTGAAGGAAGTTACAACCTCTAAAAGACATGAGTTCAAGTTTAAAGCAAATATGCAAATCACTGCAAAATGTGAAAAGGTGAAAATAAAGCTTGCTATATAAATTAAATGAATGGCTGAAGCCTTTGCTTTACAGACGCATGATGAGGTGCTGACGTATGGTACACGTGTCCTCACTAGGGCTTTCATATAGGGCTGGAGGACGAATGCCCTCTGATGTATTTGGGAGCAATCTGGACGAGAACACACTGCACACTTCCTACTCACTGTAGGTTGAGACATACCAGATCAGTCACTAATCTCTCTTTAAAATGTGCCACTGGCAAGAAATCCAAGCACGGATAAAACTTGGACTTGCACAGGAATAGCACAGGATCCTTTTGTCAGCCGAATTAGTGCTGGCTCTAAAGTGTTGCCAGTATTAAAAAAGAAGACGCCATGGCATCTTCTAAGCCAGCTTTCATCCTCTGAAAAAAAGCATACTGGTCTCTAAAAATATTATATATGTATGTGTAATTGAAATAAATAAGTGATTTAAACATAATCCATATATTAAAAGTGCAGTAACTCTGCAAATTATATGATTTGAAGCCGATCGACTGAGATTTACATTAGCTAGTCTTCTTATGTATAAATTTACACACATTCATGAGCATGAATAGGATATAACGTTTTTTCCAGAAGTACAGCACCTTCATAAATACCAATTACTTGTGTAAATGCCTGTAAAATGATTTACGAATAAATGCAGCTTTGATAAATGAGGCCCATTGCTGTTTTGAAAGATAGTTCTCTAGCGTACTCAGGCACATTTGATATAGAGCTTACCACAGAGCATCTGGTTGAGGCCGGTTATGAACTCAAGCAAAGTAGCCTAGTAACTGTACAAGTTCAGGAGTTGAATAAAGTTATGCTCTGCAAATTGCTATTTGTTGTTGTTTGTGAAAAAAAATTAAAAAAATAAAAAAAATATTCCCAGCAGCCCTGTTTTTTTGTTGTTTTTTTAATTATTATTTTATCACATTACACCCCTATCTCTGAGACACACACATACAAATGCGCACACACTTTCCACTCACCATTTGCACGGCAGGGCAGTCGGTGCATCTCATGCAGTCGTGTGTCTGATTTACTCAAGGAGGTCAGCTTGGACTGATGAAGAACACCCTGAAAAACACACATCTTTAATGTGTGCATGTACATGTGTGTCATGCTTTAATGTGTGCCTGTTATCAGCATAAATCAACAACTCACCATGTCCCTCTTTTGACTCCCCACACTGGCATGACTGTGTTTACTTTTGCTTTTCCTGCAAGAGCAAATTACATAGTTAACACTAGAGAAATTAGAGTAGGGAGAAACATGCCAGTTAAAGCTAGAGAAATTAGAGTAGGGAGAAACATGTCCCTCTTTTCCTCTCTTCTTTTTATCTCTCCATCTTTCCCATACACACATATCCCTCCTGACAGCAATCCCTCTGCCATTTTCTTATTTTCACACTCCCTCATTGTTTTTCACTTCCTTCACTCTTCCGTCTGTTTGATCCCACTCTCATTCCATTTTAGCTTCTTCACCTTTGTGCATCTCTGACGACGCTTGCATGTCAACATTAGAAAACCTACACACACCCATACTGTTAATTTGTGCTTCAAAATGTATAGAAGGCTTTCTGCTATGTCACTGTCATCATTACTGAGTGATTAGAATCTGTGTCTGCTGATTCTGTTAAATTGATAACACATTCAATTTACCATGTTCCCTACTGTATTCCCATAGGGCTTTTTGTTGGCAATGAAAGATGAGAGATTTTGCTCTTTCATCTGGTACTTTAACAGTGAAACATTCATGTACACAATCAAATTGTTTTATACCATGAGTGTTCTGTAACATGCTTTACTATACCCCCCTGCATATTCCCATGGCCTTGAAGAAGATGGCAGCCACCACAGCATCACCACAAATCAATAAAAACAGATCAAATATATAAACAACCAGTTAAAATCAAACTAATTAAATAATAGGTGTACGAGTCTCCTTATAGTTTCTCAACAAATGTGTGGTCCCAAAGAACAGCCCAGAGAGGCCAGCTCTCTATAAATCACTTCAACACGGGACTCCCCATGTGATGAATGATATTACTATGCATACATCTTCTCCCATTACTGCAGAATGAGACACAGATGCAGAAAAGAAGAAAAAAAAGAAAAGGGGGAAGTGTGGAGGAGAGACTTAGTGAAAACGAATGGACATGTCAGCAACAATGATACTTTTATTTTAAGCCATAGCTAAATCCAGCAGAAAGGAATATATTTTAATGCTTTCTCATAGGATAGATGAAGTTCAGTTTATTCTAGAAATATTAATCAATGGGAGTGTCTGCACAACGTACACATGCTTATCACAATAAAAATTCTATGCGCACTACATTATAGCTGTAATAAGTAGTCTTGGATATTTTTCTAGAAGCTTTGCATCTTGGCATTTTCTCCCATTCTTCAAGGCAAATTTTCTCCAACTAGACGGAGAATGTTGGTGGACAGCAATTCAGTTCACGCCATAGATTTTTAATTGGATTTAAGTCTTGGCTTTGACTCGGCCATTCCAGAACACAAACCTTTTTTCCCCCAAGACATTTCTTTGTAGTTTTTGCCCTGTGATTTGACTCATTGTCCTGTTGGGATGTAAACATAACACTTTGCTTTTATACCAGATGGCACCAAATCTTTTCCCAAAAGCTCTCAGATTTTGTCACATCACTTCTAGCAAACTCCAGATGTTCCTTTATGTTAGCCTTTTTCAGAGGTGGTTTCCTTTTAGCCGCTCTCACATAGAGGCCAGATCTATGAAGAGCTCATAATGTTGTCTGCATAGGTTCTTTTATTTCAGTCAATGAGGTCTGTAACTACTTAAGTGTTGTAGCCGGCATCTTGGACACTTCTCTGACAATTGCCCTTCTTGCAGTGTGATGCGGAAGGATGGCCTGATCTTAGTAGTGACAACTTCATTTTGAAGCTTCACAGGCAGTTCCTTGGTCTTCATAAGAGCAGGACTAATCTGATCTGCCACGGTAGCTGTGAGGCCTCCCAGTAGTCAGAGTCAACAGTAGTCAGAGTGCTCAAGAAAATTAAATATTAGTCCTAATTTAGACTGATAAAAGAAAGGGGCATGAATACTTATCAGTTAAGCAGTTTTTAGATTTTCAATTTTAAATAATTCTGAGGATATATTAAATAATATACAAAATAATTTCATTTTATTTCTGTAGAGAGTGAGTTCAAAAGGAGCAGAAAAAAATCCCATTCTAATATATTTAAATTTTATGTTGCGATACAGCAAAATGCGAAATAATCATTAGTCATAATATAAATACAATCAGCCATAACATTAAAACCACTGACAGGTGAAGTGAATAAGATTGACTATCTCCTTACAATGGCACCTGTCAAGGGGTGGGATATATTAGGCAGCAAGTGAACAGTCAGTTCTCGAAGTTGATGTGTTGGAAGCAGGAAAAAGTGGCAAGCATAAGGATCTGAGCGACTTTGACGAGGGCCAAATTGTGACGCCTACATAATTGGGTCAGAGCATCTCCAAAACGGCAGGTCTTGTGGGGGTGTTCCACCCAATTTTTAAGTGAGCAAAAGTATTGAAACAGACAGTCTTAAAGTAATTTAAAGTAAATGCAAGCCCAAGCCATGACAATACCTCCATCATGCTTGACCAATGAGCTTGTATGTTTTGGATCATGAGCAGATCCTCTTTCTCCACACTTTGGCCTTTTCCATCACATTGGTAGAGGTTAATCTTGGTTCATTTTACATTTACATTTATGGCATTTGGCAGGTTGTTGGTGACATCTAGATGTAAATATCAGGAAATGAAAGCTGAAATTCTGATCTAAACATTATACCACACCATTAGTTCTAAATCTAAATGAACTTTACTTCATTCTACCTAGAACCCGCCTCTCCCCCACTCTTAGAGCAGCATCAACCTGATCAGTGCAGTTGTGACTGTGAGAAAGCATGTGAACATGCAAAACACCCCGATGAACATCCAAAAGGTCATCAAAATGATTAAAACTCTCTGGACATGAATGCAAAAAATGACGGCTTTTAAAAGAACAGGCATTACAAAAACAAAGAGACTCCTTTTTGAAATTCATCCCCTCTGGCAGTCAAGATGACCGTGGTAGAATCAGCAACGACAATGCTAATGACAGTAAATTGTGGATGTTGCTAGTAAAGTTGTGGAGGCAGAGAGCTTAGCCGCGGATAGCTCGTCTGATGAGGGACAGATGGAACAGCAGGGAGTAATTTTACCCTCAGAAGGTGAGGAAAGATGTCATGATCCCAGCAAATGGCCAGCAGTAATAAAGCCTGGACTTAGAAATACTTTGCTTCAGGGAGGGGCACATCAAATTAAAGGCATATGTTTTCCAAAGGACAGTGGGAATAGGAAATTTTCTGAGCCAATCATTAAAGGGGGGCTCTGTGATGGTTACACCAACTTCGGCGCTTGACTACATGTCCCATCAGCCACTGCACCCCACTGGAGAATGTCACATGACCACCTACACCTGTGTCACATCTTTGTTAATGAGCACTAGTATTTAGTTACATCTTGCACTACTCTCCTGGTCTTGCTTTTGTCTTATGTTGCCGTTGTATCGTTGTCAAATTCCTTAGTCCTTGTATTTCTCTCTGCCTAGAGTTCATAGTTCATGTTCTGTGTGTTTAGTCTACAGTGTTTGTATTGTTTGTTAGTTTTCATTAAACGCACTTGCATCTGCACTTGCATCCACATTCGTCTCAATTACATGACACATGTACTACTGACCCTTTGAGTAAAGAGATTCAAAACAAAATTATATTTGATGCTCGCATCTCAGATTCAACAAGAAATTCTCAAAATGCTCAAATAG
Source organism: Pangasianodon gigas (assembly GCA_022758105.1). NCBI lineage: Eukaryota > Metazoa > Chordata > Actinopteri > Siluriformes > Pangasiidae > Pangasianodon > Pangasianodon gigas. Next base: position 15,460,476 of record CM040469.1, read on the forward strand.
GCCAAATACTTTTCAATAATCTTAAACACCTGACGTGAGTAGAACTGAACAGATGACAATTATCATGCACTTTGTGACAGCGATGGAAAGTAGTGTGAAGATTAAGGAACATTTCTTAGAATTCACACAGTTAACGGATTAGACAGGTGCCAGCATGACAGATCTTCTGGTCAAGAAATTGGGTGAGCTAGGGATTGACATAATGCATATGAGGGGTCAAGGATACGACAACGGGTCCAATATGCACAGTGGTGTCCAAAAGAGAGTGCGGGACATAAATCCGAGGGGGCTCTTTGTCCCATGCAGTGTGCACTCTTTAAAATTAGTAGTGAATGATGCAGCGTCGTGTTGCCTGCAGGCAGTGGACTTCTTCACAGTAATAAAAAAAACTCTACAACTTTAGCGATGCTAGATGGGAAAGCAGGATTGATGCAATCAAACCCATCCAACATCATTTAGGAGATGCTTATGATGCCCTACTATTAATAGCAGAAGATGACACTCTGACAGGCATTTGTGATGGCAGAACCAGATGTGAAGCAAGAGGCATTGTGATAAAAATCAATACCTATCCATTTATGTGCAGTATCATAGTATGGTATATTTTATATGAAAGAAATATTACCAGCAAAATGCTGCAAACAACGAACCTTGACTTGCCTCATGCAGCAGAACAGCTGAATGCGACAAAATGATTCCTTGTGGAATACCGCACAGATAGTAATTTTGACAGAGTGCTGACCAGTGCAAGAGAATTAGCTGATGAGTTGGAAACAGAGGCCGTCTTCCCTCTACAAAGTGCAGTGTAACAACGAAAAAGAAAGAAAATGTTTCCTTATGAAGGAGATGACATGCCTGCCATGGACACAAAACAAAACTACAAGGTGGGCTTCTTTAACCAAGTGCTTGACTGTGCGATCCGTTCCTTGGAGGAGCGCTTTTCTCTGGCCCGAGAGCATGAGAATATATTTGGATTTTTATTTTTGATTGCATCTATCAAAGACAAGGAGATAACAATAGTTCATCAGGAGTGAGTAAAACTGGAAAAGGCCCTGACTCATGGAGACTCGAGGCATGTTGATGGGCATGAAATATTTGTAGAGCTGACTGCTTTGAGCAGATGCCTCGCTGCTGGTTCTAAAGTACTGGATGAGCTTAAGTTTTAGCTTTGAGAAACTGCGTTCTCCCAAAGCCACAGTGACAGGGAGAGTGAGAAGCAGCCTTAATGGGACCAAAACATTTGGAAAAATAGATTCCATCCCTTTTTCACAAATGTTTTTGTCGCATTAAGACTGCTTCTCACTCTCCCTGTCACTGTGGCTTCGGGAGAATGCAGTTTCTCAAAGCTGAAACTGATTCAAAATTATCTCTGCAGGACAATGACCGAGGACTTAATGGACTAGCAACGATTGCAAATGAGCATGAACTTGCAGAGAAAATTAAGATCTAGGAGGCAATCGAACCTTTTGCCACTATGAAAGCCCAGCGCACACGCTTCTGTGAGGACAACTGAGGGACTCATACACTATTACAAAAGGTGCAAACGTTCACTGATTCTCAAGAAGGCAACACACCACATTAAGAGCCAGGGGGATGTAAACTTTGAACAGGATGATCAGTGTAAATTGTTATTATTTTGTTGTAAAGATCTTATTTTTTTCACTTAGTATTGCCCTTCAGAAGCTACTTAAGATATTTACGTGTTTCCCTGAAGACAAAATAATAACAATTTACACCGATCAACCTGTCCAAAATTTTATATCCCCCTGGCTCTTAATGTAAAGTCTACACTTCAATAACTTCTTGATTGCTTCATTTCAATTCCACTGTGGTGGTGTACAGAGGCAAAATTGTGAAAATTTTGTCACTGTCTAAATACTTACGGACCTGCCTGTATGGGGCACGGTGGCTTAGCAAGTTTACATCATACCACTACGGTTGGGGGTTCGATTCCTGCCTCAGCTGTGTATGTGTATGTGTGTGTGTGTGTGTGTGTGTGTGTGTGTGTGTGTGTGTATGTAGAGTTTGCATGTTTTCCCAGTGCTTCAGGGGTTTCCTCCGGATACTCCAGTTTCCTCCCCCAGTCCAAACACATGCGTTGTAGGCTGACTGGCATCTCTAAATTGTCCATAGTGTGTGAATGTGTGTGTGCACAATTGTGCCCTGCGATGGGTTGGTTCCTCATCCGGTGTGTCCCCTGCCTTGTGCCCCAAGTCCCCCTGGGATAGGCTACCTGTGACTCTATGTAGGATAAGCGGTACAGAAAATGGAGGGATATATTACAGAATGTAAAATATACCATATTTAGGGACTATTATTATTACAACTCACTGTAATATAAGTGGTATTTTATGACAAATTGCCTACTTCATTATGCAGTCTGCTGAATTAATTGTTACGCAGATGTATCGATTCAAAAGCCTCATCTCAGTCAATACAATATGTTATACCATAACGTTACACCCCTAGGTGTAATATTGCCAGATTTCCAGGGATTTTCACACACAACAGTTTATAGAGATAGTGGATAGAAACTATTTACACAGCAGTCCTGTGGGTAGAAATGCCTTGCTGATGAGAGAGGTGAGATGAGATAAATGCCTTCAGGTAGGTAGAGGATGGTCTGTTTGTAGGCGAACATCAGTATTTTAAATCTGATGCAGGCAGCTACAGGTCATCAGTGGAGGGAACGAAGCAATGGGCAGATAATGGAGAACTTGGGGAAATTGAAAACAAGTCTTACAGCTGTATTCTGGATCAGTTACAAGGGCTGGATGGCATGCAGGGGAAGATCTGCCAGGAGCAAATTGCAGTAGCCCAGTCTTGAAATAACAAGAAACTAAACAAGCACTTGTATGGCCTCTGTGGATAGAAATGGTCAGATCTCCCTGATGTTATAAAGAAGAAACCTGCATGAGCAAGTCTTGTGTATGACCAGATGGTATGATCTGAAGGTTGTACAGGGAGACCACAAGATCTTGACATAGGGATGCATCTCCAGGGACATAGTTTCCACTGATGAGCTGCCATCAATGATGAGATCAGTGCAGAAACATGAGTGTCAGTGCAGTGTCAGTGCAGAAACATGGCATAGCAGTGTTATGAAAAACAATGTAAGGACATGACCTCACTGAGAGAGTAGATATAGAGGTGAGAACAGAAGAGGACCCAGCACTGATCCTAGTAAGACACCAGTGAAGAGTCTTCATTGGAGCAGATTTGGATCCTCTCCATGTCATCTGATATGAACATCCCTCCAGGTAGTCCTTCCAAGAAGCAAATCAGTGCCATTCTGTTCCACTAAATCCAAGACTCTTGAGGATGTTTTTTCTGACTGACAGTGTCAAAGGCTGCTGAAAAGTCAACAAGGATCTGGACCAATGACACTTTGGTTGATCCAACAACATGAAGCTTCTCAGTAACAGCTGCAAGAACAGTGTCTGTAGAGTGTGCTGCTTTGAAGCCAGACTGGTTAGGATATTGGAAATCATTCTGGGTAAAATAAAGATACAACTGATTTCATACTGCATGTTCAAGAATTTTAGGAAGAAAAGAAAGAAGTGATACTGGTCGTTTGTTGCTCTTTACTCTTGCACAGCTTTATGAGCGGCCATGGGAGTATGCTAAGCTAGACTGAATATGTTTTTTGGAGTTGGAGAAGCCCAGATGATTGTGTGCCTCAACAATTGTTGTGAGAGATTCTAAAGGAGTATAGGGACACAACATGCAATTGGGTCTCTGTATAAGTGCAGTGAGGGTTGTGTATACATTCTTGGTGTTAAGTTGAAAGGTGGGTTTTGGACTGGGTTTTGCCAAGAGTATCAAGATGCAGCCAAGGTTGAAGAGGTGACCAGTATGGAGGTTAGAGGTAACATTCCAGTAATTTGCAGATAATATTGTTCGTTTGGCACCATTTGAAGTGGACCTCCAATACTCATTTGAACATTTCGCTGCTGAGTGTGAAGCAGCTGGGATGAAAGGGATCCCAGAAAAGATCCCTTCAGTTCTGAAAAGGCTGGGCACCGGTGGCAGAACTGTAGTCTGTAACGCTGCATCATATCAGGAGCCACTGAGCTGATGTAGTCGCCAACCAATGAGCAAAGTTTTTGGCTGTGAAAGCACCACAGCCCCTGCCCTTCAGTACTGGGGGGGCTCTGTCTACAATTAGACTCTAGGGTCTGACTACTCTTGGAGACTAGGTATATCTAAAATTACAAATTGCCTCAAAAGTCCCTCCATGTCCCCCTAAATAAACTGAACTGCTGAAGACGGCTAAAGCTATTCTTTCTGGTTCATAAGAATCTATAAAACCTTAAAAGCACAACAGGTATAATGTTATAATACAAGGGTTTGAAAACACAAAGACTCAAACTGGGGGAATTTGTTGGACTCGTAAGACATACACTGAAATACGCAAGCAAAACAGTTAAGCATCCTTCTCCCCATTGAATTCACTGGTACTAAATGAACTCCCACTTACATGCATATACAGTATAAAAAAGCATAAAAAGTTTACACACCCCTGTTAAAATTGTAGGTTTTTGTGGTGTAAAAAATTAAACAAGATAAATCATGTCAGATCTTTTTCCACCTTTAACGTGATATAGCAACCAACAAAATTCAAATGAAAAATAAACTGCGGCAGAGGGGGCATGGTTGAGCGTCAGCTGTAGATGGACCGGCAGGTAACGTGACACTTCTCACCTGTGTGTCTCTTTGTGCTTCAGTGATGCCTGGAAAGGCAGTGATGCCTTTGTCTCTACTTGTGTCTCTTTGTGCTTTCAGTGACACCCGGAAAAGCGGGGGATCGGGAGTTGGTTGTTGGGGAGAGAGAGCTACCGCTTGGCAGATCTTGCAAGACACACACACACACACATACACACGCCAAGGAGCGTGAACTTGAACCTGACCGAGCGAAAGCTGAGAGTCCGGGATGGACCCGTCTTCTGTTGTTGTGCTGTTTTTGTTGAGTTTTTGAAAGTGCGTTGAAAAGCGCGGACTGAATAAACGCGAGCCCGGAGCTCAGCTAAAATTCTGACTGCCTCCCGGGTCTTCCTCCACACTCTTACACACTGAGGTTTTACACAAATGAATGAAAAAGTGGATTTAAAAGAAATGTTTCAGGGAAAAAGGAAACAACTTACAATAACCTGGTTGCATAAGTGTACACATCCATTTATAACGGCAAAAGTGACTGTGCTCAGAATTGACTAATCACATTCAAACTCATGTTCAAAATTAATTAGCATACACCTGTCAATAATGAAGTGATTCTGATAAAACCCAAAAAAAGATCACCTGTTTCTTTAGGATTTTCCTGACTTTCCTTTCTTTATTTCAGCCGACTGCTGAAGCCATATTCCACAAAGAGCTTATAAAGCATGTACAGGATCTCATTGTCGAAAGGTATCAATCAGATCTCTCATGTTCATCACATGTCTGGGCTATGAGGTACTGTGGCTAGATGGAAGCCAATTCTCATGGAAAAAAAACCCCAAAAACATCCAAACCCACCTGAATTTTGCCAAAACCATGTGACAAAATGTGTCATTGTCTGATGAGACCAAGGTAAAACATTTTGAGCATAATACTAAGAGATATGTTTGGTGCGAAACAAGACAGCTTATCACCCAAAGAACACCATACCCACGATTAAGCATGGTGGTGGCAGCATCATGCTACTGTATGTTGCTGCTTCTCTTCAGTCAAGACAGAGGGAATCATGGATAGCTCCAAATACCAATCTATTTTGGCACAAAACTTGCAGGCCTCTGTTAAATTTTTTAACTTCCAGCATGATAATGACCAAAAGCACAAATCCAAATCAACAAAGTAATGGCTTCAGAAGATCAGTGTTTGAAATGGCCAAGTCAAAGCCCAGATCTAAATCGAAAATCTGGAGTATTATTGCAAAGAAGAGTGGAATAAAATTGCCAAATCAAGCAATTTTACATCACAAAAACCTGCAATTTTAAAAGGAGTGTGTAGTATTTTTATATCCACTGTAAGAATGTTCTGTACAAAGATGTATATGAAAATATTGCAGAATTCTATAGAAAATCTTCTAGAAAATTTGTAGTTCATTCATACTTGGTAAAATACTTTATTTTCAGGGCCTTTATCATGTATTTGACATAACATATCAAGTAGAAATGTGTTCTATAGGGATATCTTAATGTTCATTTACTAACAAATGAGAGTATGGCAAGAAAACACTGCTGTGCCATTGTATTGCACCACTTTTTATGTTCATTAGAATAACTGAACCAAATCCGAACACTATATGGCCACAAGTTATGGACACCCGACCATCACACCCATACAGTATGTGGCTCTTCCCCAAACTGTTGCCACAAAGTTGGAAGCACATAATTGCATAGGATGTCTTTGTATGCTGTAGCATTACAATTTCCCTTCACTGGAACTAAGAGGCATAGCCCACGTCCCAGCATGACAATACCCCTGTGCACAAAGTGAGGTCCATGAAGACATGGTCTGCCAAGGTTGGAGTGGAAGAATTAGAGTGGACTGCACAGAGCCCTGACTTCAACCCCACTGAACACCGTTGGGATGAACTGGAACACAGACTGCACCCCAGGCCTCCTTGGCCAACATAAGTGCCTAACCTTCTTGTGGCTAAATGGACAAATCCCCAAAGCCACATTCCAAAATTTAGTGGAAAGCCTTCTCAGAAGAGTGGAGGGTATTATAACAGCAAAGGAGGACTAAATCTGGGATAGGATGTTCAAAAATTACATATGGGTGTGATTGGGCAGGTGTTCACCTACAGTCCCCCCCAAAAGTATTGGAACAGCAAGGCCAATTCTTTTTTTTTTTTTTTCATGCCAGTGGGATGCCAGATTGATGCAGTTATTGCAAGCAAGGGATATGCAACCAAATATTAAGTGTTATTTACTTTAAGACTATCTGTTCCTATACTTTTGCTCACCTAAAAATTAGTTGGTGTGCCACAAAAGGTGCCATGTTCTAAGTTGTTTAACATATATAGATGTAAATATCAGAAAATGAAAGCTGAAATTCTGATCTATTGTTTCATATTCATCTTTTGATCTCAAACCCAAATGTCTTCAGTATATAGCAAAAACAAAAGAATAGGCCCTGCAGTTCCAGTGCTTTCAGAGGGGACTATACTTTTGGCCATATAATGTACATGTTGGAACTATCATTTCACACGCACACTACTGTATATTCCCTTTTTGTTAGATAACATTCTATTAAAATCATGTAAGTAACCTTTGTCATTATTCTCACTTTACTGTAATAGTTTATACACCTGCTTAGATTTATGTGCAGTCCTATAATTGGAATAATTCAGTGTTACTTGACAATAATTCAGTGTTACACTGAACATAGATTTATTAGTCATGTTCTATTGCCACTGGTCTTCACTTACGTGTGACACCCCACACACACCAGCACAATGAGGATGGTGACAACGAAGGCTGAGGCAGCAGAGATGGCCCCCAGAACCAGCATTTTACCATAAGGGAGGGCCAAAATATCCATGGAGGACCAAGAGGAACATATACAACTTCTACACACTGCAAGCAGTCTCGTGAACCTGTGAAAACAAGAATGAGGCTGAAATAAAGGCACTGTCTCTTAAAATGCACATCTACAATACATACATAAGTAGAGTAAATAGCAGTTACGGTCACTTAAAGAGAGCATTTATTGTTGCATACATATACAGTACAGTACAGTGAAATGATTTTCTCTGCATATCCAATCTTGTCAGAAAGCTGAGGGTCAGGGTGCAGGAGCAGCCATGATACAGCATCCTTGGAGCTGTAACCCTGTGGTGTAAAGCTAAGAATTAAATAGTCATGCAGACTGGAGTGGAGAATAAGCACAGCACAGAATACAATATTCAGTATTCAACTACCCATTGAAAAGTCAGTGTACTGGACTATTTTTCAATTAGAAGCAACGTGATACTTCAAAGTGATGTTAGTGCTCTTTCTCCAAAGTCTACATATCTAGAGTGTTGCTCTTCACAAATGGCATCGTATCCTGCCAACCTGTAGTCAACAGCTGATTTTTAAAAATGTTTTAGACAAAAGACCATGTTACCATGTCTTGTGAAAGAATGAAAATGGAGCATACAACATTTATTTATGGTTACTTGTGCTGTTTGTGCCATGACCCAAAATAGGGTTCAGCACAAGCATAATTGCACATGTTTATGCCTGATGTAATGTGAGCCAGAAATCAATTGACTTAGCACTGAATGGGAAATATAATGTTGTCAAAATGCCCAGAATTCCATTTTGTATACACACACACACACACACACCCACACACACGGCGGGAGGCATACAGAGACAAACAAACAGACACACAGAGAAGCAGAGGGAGAGAAAGAATAGATTAGGAAAGGAGGTCATGTAAATGTGATACCAGGTATGTTAAGTCGTTTAAAAGTCTTTCTTTATCTCTTTCCCTGTTTCTCTCTCTCTCTCTCTCTCTCCTTGATACTGTGTTTCTACTCAGTGGGAACCGGATGGCTCTCTACATGCACTTTTAAAAAAAATTCTGTTAATAAGGGGCTGAGAGTAGGAGGAAGTCTATGCCGATTTGACCAGGGTCAGTCTCAGCAGTCTGAGAGAAGGAGCAGGTATACAAACCCACTCCATCTATCAAACTTAACATAACATGATGTAGCCAGCAGGTACATACAATATGGGTAAAACACATAACTGTGACAAAGAGTGTTTGTGGATCTCCAACAAAGATGGAGCATATGAGACAAAATGAAAGTGACTGGTGAAGCCAAAATCTATAGTTCATCAATATATATTTTTATCAAGCAAGAAAAAACTCACCATAAATATAGTGAAGGAACGATCTGGATATAGATAAAGAGGGTGGATGGCCTCAAGTGCTTACAAGGTCGTTTCCCAAAGCAGGCAGGCAATGTTCTCTCACCAGGAATTGGTCATTCTAGATCACAGAAAAGGAGAACAAAGAGAAACAAAACAAAATATAACTGTTAAATATAGTAGCAAGCAGCGGTTATCGGGGTCCAAACACCTTCAACAAATATCGCCCCCAGTAGCCAGGTCTTTATTGTTACATAGAAGGACAAAGATTCCATAGATGAACACACTTTGAAGGTTTGTGAGGATTGCTGACAAATGAAATGCCTGAAATTATATGAAATGTTGCTGAAACCCATTTTGCTGTAGGAGGCCATGTTTCTGAAGTAACCAATAGAAATTAAAATCCAGTTACAGATTAGCAGAGTGATTCAGCACACCAAATTTCAGCTCAATCAGACTTTTGGTTCCTGAGAAACAGCTATTTGGACTGTATATATTATTAACTCCATCCCCTGTCGACATGCATACCCCAAACTTTGCATAACCTCCTCATAACAATGGCCTCAAAATGCCTTTCAGGATTTGTGTGGATCTATACAACCAGTTCTTGGTTACAGTTAGTAAATCAAGCTCCACCCTACTTGGACTGATTGGCATGTGGAGGCCATGCTGTTTGTAAAGCTCAATGTTTTTAATAATTATTGAACATTAGACTCTAATGAGTAATTTAACACCAATTTTGGGAACATAGGCCAGAAAAGATTGTACGTATAGATACAATGCCTTCTAATTTTGAATTTATAAAATTAATTTTGTTATACGGTGACAGGTATACTATGTGCTTCTTTGCCAACAACCGAAAAAACAGTTATTCAATACCAGTTCATGTCAGTTTGTGCTTCAGAGTGCTCTAATGAAACTGATGAATGACTGATGAATGTTTGCTTTTGTGACCCAACTTTAATGATACTTTCTCTTGCAGAATACCCTGTGCTCTCTGCAGTTCTGAACTGTGAGCTAACTAGTGCGCCACGTCAAAGTAAATGAATGAAAGATTACTGGCAGTTACAGGATGCAATACTGAGCATGTCATGAATGAAAAATGTGAAACCTTATTGTTGTATCTACAATTTACAAGACTAATTTGATTAATGCATATATCATTCAATTTACTGTACATTCATTCAAATAAATGCCCCTCATATCCCAGAGACTTAAAAAAGCTTTTAAACTCTACCTAAATATCTCTGCAATACATTACTTCATACCTTTATAACATTCAAATTTTATCCAATAAACAGATTATCAGATAACATACGTAACCTGATTTCAAAACAAAGTTTGTCAAAAAATGGTATTTTCTATTTTAACATGTCTTTGAAGTTCTACTTGAACGTATTTCAAACATATACTTGTAGGATATTAGAAAACATTTTTTGGATGTTGTAGTTTGGATGTAGCAAAACAACAAAGTGGAGACATGTGCAGAAAGTTCTTTAGGAACTATGTATCCCAGCATCTTCAAATGATCCAAAAATTGACAATCCAGTCAATTTTCATCATTTTCATCATTTTCATCATTTCTGTTACTGAATTCAATGGCTAAGGTGACATGAGTGATCACAACCTCCAGCCAATTCCAGAATATCAAGATTTCATTGACAATATGGTCATGGACTATAATATTAATTTTGACTTTGAGGATGATTTCTATGACTGCTGCTGAAACATAGACTGTGTCAGTGATTATGACAATGTATGAGGAGTTTTATAGTGATTTGGAAAATGCACTGAAGATGAATATCAGGACATAAAAGGTGAACTTTGCCAATGGACAGTTAAGTACAGAGTCACCATGAATGCAGTTGATGGGCTGTTGACTATCTTGAGCAAGTATATACTGGCATATCCCAAATGTGCAAGAACATTAATGAAGACCGAAAATGCTATGGATAAAATACAGAATATCAGTGGAGGAGAATACATTCATTTTGGAGTTTTGTCACATTTGTTGGATAATCAAGAGGTTCTTCCAACATGGGGTGACACACTCAAAGTACAAGTGAATGTGGATGGCCTTCCATTGTTTAAAAGCTCCAAACAGTTGTGGCCATTATTGGGCAAATTTCCATTTGAAAAGGATCCATTCATGTGGCGGCGGGGGCGTGGTCAAGCGTCAGCTGTGGACGGAGAGGAGGTGGGTCGACCCGGCAGGTAACGTGATGATTCTCACCTGCGTTGAGCTACATGAGCTACCTTCTTAGCATAATGATGCATGACATCTATGATCATGTGGACAAAGTAAACAAAAGCAATGGCAATAACAGATTACTTACTTGGCATACTAATTTATTAAAACACCCTCTTAATTATGCTCCATTTCACTTCACTTTTGCACATAGCTATGGATGCGATGGGTGCATGAAAATTATACATGCTTCCTGACACGCCCTAATGCAGGGTTCTATAGTGTGCCTTCTATTTTTAAAAAAAATTGTAAACAGAATTTAGATTTAGGAGCACCTGTGCAAGGACAAATTTTGACCTGAGTAGCCTACCACTTTATTATGTGTATTCATTATGCATGAATACAGGTGTGCAGATTTTGTTCAGGGATGCGTGGCATCAATGTTACTATTCTGACAAGGCAAATTAGCCTACTTAGCTTACTGCACAGGTCACAAGAAGCCTGATTAACCTGCTAAATAACAAACTTGCATAGATCTCAAGTCTCACGGTTTAGTTAAAAATTGCTGGTTCATCCCATATCCCTGTCCTGATTTCTATCCCCAAGGATTCTGGCAGCTATCATGTCCACTTGATTTAAAATAAAATAACCCATTCGCTGTTATCGGCTAACAATATTAGCAGATGCTATCCAAAATTTAGCAAAGGAAGAGTAGTGAATACAAATATTGAAACTAGGAGACACTGTTTACTTAATTCCTAGCTTAAGTACACGAATAATCGCACAGCTTATCAATCTATAATGTTCAATTAAAATTGACAGCTCTGATATGTATGATTCATCCAATAATTTAGCAAAAAATCAGAAACCAGGGAAGGAAAGATCAGCTCAGTCGGCTCAGGTCATCAATAAGAGACTCTTTCCGCTTCCTCTCCATTCAGTAGCACTGACCATTTTAAAAATAGTAAGTTAGTACACTTTACCTTATTTTACTTTTAATTAGTAAAAAAAGTTTTTATTTCACTCGCATGAGCTTGTGACCTTGTTTGTTTCTGTGGCCTTTTTTATGTATGTAAAAGTAAGAACATATTAGCTTTTTTTTATGCATGTGTTTATGTGCTGTTAGTTTGTACATTACATAGTGTCTATTATTGCTTTATGCTCAGTCTTACTGTTAAACTTTAGTTGTTCATTCTTTGTTCAAATTCATTCTTTGCCAAAGCACGCTAGTGTGTGTGCATGTGCAGGGCTCTGCATATGCCTATTTATACTGTAAGCACATATACGTCAAGGTGTGTGCTCACTATTGCAGTGTACAAGAGTTATTTTCTACCTTAATGGAATGGAAATACTCAGAAAGTTTGCTTTAGTAACCTAATTAACATAAAATTAGATCATGCTGAAAACACAGCCAACACCTTTGATCTAAAGCCAGGACTGTTAAATATTAGATCTCTTACATCTAAAGTGCTTATTGTTAATAAAACTATTACTGATCAGGAGATCATGAGTACTGTGCTCAACAGAAACATGGATTAAACCAAATGAGTATGTGGCATTAAATGAAGCTAGTCCTCCCGGATACAGTTATATACAGCAACCTCTTCTAAGGCCAGAAATCCTAGGTCTAGTGCGCAAAAGCAGGTTTTGCATATTTTGCAAATTATCATAAATTTGAGTGGGTGTGGATAAATACATTTTTTCTACATCTTATTTCCCAAGAGATATGTTATGAATAGCACCCCCAGTAGCCAATCTGAGTGAGACTGCATCAGGTACTAGTGGGTCACTACCTGAACCTACCATATTGCTTACAAATGTCAACATGTTCTTGATAATTATTGAGGTTCACATTCTGCTGAGTAGTTTGACACCACACTAATTTAGATGGGCCAAAAATCCTAGGACTAGTTCACAAAAGTAGGTTTCACATATTATATAAATTATCGCAAATTTAAGAAAATTTGTGATGTGCTATGGTGGGCTGATTGGGTGATGCAAGGCCTTACGTACTTGGTGACATAGTTTCGAATCATTTGCCGGGAGTTTTTTGCCTGTGTCGGCATTTAAATTATATCTTTTTAACTTTTTCATCAATAATATTGTGCTATCATTTTCCTTTGCTGTATTTTTCACTTTTCCCTTCTGCCGCTCTTTCATTTTCTCAAAGAATGCTTGGTTTTTTGTCTAAAGACAGCGAGCAGAGGCCATCCACGCCAGTGTCAGCGGATACCATTTAAAATAATATCAACAAATCTTCAACTAAGGTACGTTAAACACTCAACATGGCAAACATGCAGCTTGTTCAGTGTGTCAAGTGCAGGATGTTTAGTCATTACAGCTATAGTCGATACAGCTATATACATCAGCCTCATCCAGAGGAGGAGGTGTCACAGTTATCTATAATGATAATCTAGGTGTCACACAAAAACCTAGTCATAAATTCAACGTATTTGAAATTCTTTATACTAACATAACATATGTAGCCACAAAAATAAGTCTACCCAGTCAATTCCGCTAATTATTATTTACAGACCCCCAGGGCCATAGTTTGATTTCCTTTGTGAATTTGTGGATATCATCTCTAACCTGGTTGTTTCTTTAAACAAAGCATTAATTGTTGGAGACTTTAATATTCATTTTGATAATCCAGAAGACCTTCTGAGAACAGTGATTGTGTCCATTCTAGATTCAGTAGGGGTTAATCAGAATGTAATAGGACCCACTCATAATGGTGGTCACACTCTTGATCTAATACCAACATTTGGATTAAAAATAGAAAATATAGTCACATTTCCACAGTCTGAAGTTATCTCAGATCATTACCTCATCTCATTTAAAATGTGTCTTAGTCATAATATATGCACCTTGTCACGCTACGGTGTCAAACATATATTCAAGTAGCAAAATTAACTAGGAATAAAACCACCACAGAAGCATGCACACCATCAATATGTAGCAGCTTTGACTTTATGAATTTTTTCAATGGCAAAATTGAAAATATCAGACTTTATAATGAACACTGCTGATTTATTTATTTATAAACTCTCATTGCAGTATTTACACTCACATTTATGTGCAATATCAGTGTGCAATATTTTAATGTGCAATACCGTCACACTACTGGCAAGCTACACTATTCTCAACCAACCTGTACTTATGTGTATACACCCCTCTCCTTTTTTGTTTTGTGTTAGGATTTTT
>CM040469.1:15474810-15485472 GCA_022758105.1 Pangasianodon gigas
GTATATATAGAGTCTATTTGATTTTGTTACCTCATATTAGAATAGTTTTTAATCTATCTTGTTCTTGTGTGCATACTCTTTCTGTACTGTACCCCTGCTGTTGCTAAATGCAATTTCCCCACTGCGGGACAAATAAAGGAATATCTTACTCTTACTCTTAAAAATTCAGACTATAAATTTAAAACCAGACAATTCTATAACTAACCCTACCTACATGTTTCTTCAAACAGATAATTCCAGAAACAATCGAACCTCTGCTAAAAATAATTAATTCCTCCCTTAGCACTGGCTATGTACCTAAATCTTTTAAAGTAGCAGTTATCAAACCCCTGATTAAAAAACGTGAACTCAAGTCTCCATCAGCAAACAGTTGATAACTTCAGCAAAACAGACTTCATGTGAAAACTATAATGAATTTCCTGTTTACACAATTGCACTTTCTGACCATGTAGTACACAGTTACAGGTGGGAATTATTTATAAATTTAAATTTTAAATTTCTAAATTTATCCCTAATTAGCAAGCCAGAGGCGATGGTAACAAGGAAAAACTCCCTGAGGAAGAAACCCTGAGAGGAACCAGACTCAACAGGGAACCCTCAATTGGGTGACACTGGATACTGCAATTGTAAATATTTTCCCTTCAATAACTGTATACTATATAGACAAAAAGTGCAACTGTGTACCCAGGAACTTACGAGGTTATGAGCAACTTATGAACTTATGAGCATCAGAGTTATTTCTGAATTCATTATAGTTTTAACTTGAAGTCTGTTTTCATGAAACTATCAACTGTTCAATGATTGAGTCTTGACTGCAAAATTGTTTGTAGCAATTGCAGTCCTAAGGCTATGCAAGGAAGTCCTACAGACTCACACTCTGCAGGTTCACACTCTTCTGAGTAGTCTGACACCAAATTAGTGAAGATCATAAAGCCCAAAACATAAAGCCCTGCGCTATAGCACCACCATTTGGTCGATCGGGCCCATATCTGAGAGGGAGTACTACCTACTGACCAACTATATGTCTGTAGAACTAATGGTTTGGTGTGCATAATTTGTTTTAAGGCAGAAAAATAATATTAAGAAGAAGAAGAAGAAGAAAATCCTAACAAAAACAATAGAGTTACAAAGACCCCAATGCTTGGAACCCTAATAAGAAGAAAATTCCTAACGAAAACAATAGGGTTCAATCACCGAAGGTGATTGGACCCCTGAAAAGAAAAGCAACCACTGAATGCAGACAAAGGAACAGTAAATTGCTACGGAAGATTATGTGTGGTTGTGTGTGTTTGTGTGTAAATTATTATTATTAGATTGTAGTGGTAATAATACAAAGTTGCTTCCTTATAACTCCAATAAAGCAATCATTTTTATATAAAGCAACCATTTTTGTATGAAAAAATACATAATTTATTTCCAGTAGTATAGGTTCATCAAGATCCATAATTATCAGCTTATGTAGATATTGGGGGAAAAAAGGGAAAACTCCAAAACAAAAATACTCAAAAAGGCCTGCAGTAGTCACATGTGATAGTCTCCTAAAACAAGATCTACTGCTTAAACAGATGAAACCAGGTGTGACTCCTGCTTGGTTGGAATGAAAACTGCACCCACACTGGCCCACTGAGAATCGGATTGCAGCTAGGTTTCTGTTGAAATAAAGTATTATTTTACTAACAAATCTCTCTTTTTGGACAAATTAAAACCTAGTCGTTTTTTATTATATGGCATTTATTCATGAAATGTCCACTGATTTACAAGTAAAGTCTGTATATGTAACAGTCCAGGCATGTAAAATTAAAGCTAAAAGTTTGTTTACCACACAATGGTATTTCCCTTTTACTTTACTGCATTACTTTTGAAGTTAGACCATATTTTATACAGCAAAATTGGTTTTAGGTTTATAAATTGTTATAGTAAAAATAACAGGATTGGTTTGTATTACTATTTACAGTGTTTTGATATAAACATTTTCCCCCATTCTTCCATTTGCATTTCTTACTGTTGATATTTCACAGTATTTCACCGTAAATTACATGGACGTTTTTTTATAGCGTGGGCCTCAGTTGAAAACACACCAACATCTGCAGCTAAAAGTCAGGGAGTAAGGAATAGTTGCCACAATAAAGGAGTAGACTGATAGAGAAAACAGAGAAAGATGATCCAGATAGACCTTTCATGGTGTTGTGGGCATCATCTAGAGGTGACTAAATCTGGTTTTTAGTAGAAGCTGCTCACAGGGGAGAATGCTTTGAGCATAATCCTAAGAGAGACCTCATCACAGCAACACAGCACACACATCTCTACTGCAACCACCTCTCACCATAGCAGCAGTGACGAACACAGGAAAAAGCATGCATACACCGGTCAGGTCCTAACCACATATTCACACTAAAAAAAAAAAAATGATACAAAGGCACATATGGTCAATCAGGAACCAGAGCATTCCTGTTGAGGCACATAAAAATGTCATGTTTTCTCTGTATTTTTTCATCTTAAATAATTGTGATGTTACTATGCATCCTAACAATGAAGAGTCCACCCCTCCCATCCTTTTTAGAAAAACACTGGTTTTAATTCTTGACTCCTACCATGAGTCCAAATTAATCAAACCTGTTTTTTTTTTCAACTTTTTGTAGCCAGAGGCTCATCTGGTGTAAAAGTCCACAGACCTCCCTTAGGATTTTCCAAACTAATTCAACTATTCAAATATTAAGCACATTATGAGAATATGTACAATCATATTTATTTTCTGGTGCCATAAGAGATTTTTTCTCCTGAGCCTTCTATGCACAAAACCTAAACCAGTTACCATATCTTGAAATGTAAATTTAAGCTTTCTATCAAATCAAAATGGTTACAAAATGTTACAAAAGGTTACAAAATGTTTTCTACTTTTATTAAAAATTGCAGTTAGTTGCAATCTGACATTATTTAAAGTTCTTTAAAGGTTTTGATGTAACCCATTCAAATGAATTCAAGTGACCAGTCAATTAGGTCAGAACTATAATATCTTAATAATAACTATGACACGTGTAACAAATTTCATACTGATTGATCTTTAATGTCACTTTAGTGGCATTTAAAAAAACAGTTGAGAATTTTGAGAACCACAGCACAAGGGGGCACATTTATATAAGTAATTTCTTGGTATGAATACCTAATAACACAATGAAAAGCACAAATGCATGACAGTTAGACACACACATAAAACATGCAAAACAAATGTGAGATAAACTAAAGGTATGCATATGGCTCGCACAAAAACACATTAATTATGGTCAAAACTAATTCATAAAAATTTAAAATAACATTGACGAAAACTGGAACTGGAACTGTGCCTTTGCAAAGAGGAAATAGTAAAGCTGCAGAGTGCAGGCATTGTGCATTTTCCCCGAACTACCACAAATACCAGAGCATCAGTCTCATGATTGTGCAAGCATAGCTGTCTTACGGTCATGTAAGAGGTGAAAAATGTGTTCGTGTTAAAATGCAATATTTTGCTGATATGGCACAGTTATGTCATATTCTGAAACTAAACTATTTATGGTCCTATATCACTCCCATGAAACTTTCCAGGTGTTCAGACAAAGGCCCAAAGCCCCATTTAACTCACTGCATGGGATTAAGAGTCTGTGACATTGCATCCAACAATTTACAAGTCAAATGTTAGTGGATATCAGAGGGCTGATGTTACATTTTACTGCATCAGAAATCTCCTCGCAGACAACAGCAACCCTGAAAACTATTTACAATGACACTGGATGGCTCCAGTGACCAGTCATGGCCTAAAAATTGGCTCACCTCAGCTGTTTGGGTGCTGATGAAAGATGATGAGTATTACATGCATCAGGGAGCTAGCAACAGCCCTCCTTGCTAATGTCACAGCTAAACCTGAGCATAACAGACAATAGCATGCAATGACAATGAAAGCTTTTCAGAAATCTCACTCCTTTCCACTCACCATCTTCATCCATTGATCCCTCCTTCTCTATAAAGTACAATTCAGCTTCAGCATAAGGAGAAATACCACTATATGAAGGCAAATTTTTTGCTCTCTTTCTGCCGCACAACCACATGATAATGACATGCAATTCTCAAGGTTGTTGAAATTTTTTTTCTCCTTTTCACCAACAGCACTATCATTCTTCTGGCAAGTGACTGTGGAGGACATCATATCAAGTATGATGTTAGTCAGTTAATTAACAAAAATGCTTTTGTTCAAACCAATGACTACACTGATCAGCCATAACATTAAAACCACTGACAGGTGAAGTGAATAACATTTATTGTCTCATTACAATGGCACCTGTTAAGGGATGGGATATATCAGGCAGCAAGTGAGCAGTCAGTTCTCAAAGTTGATGTGTTGGAAGCAGGAAAAATGGGAAAGCGTAAGAATCTGAGCAACTTTGACAAGGGCCAAATTGTGATGGCTAGACGACTTGGTCAGAGCATCTCCAAAATGGCAGGTGTTGTGGGGTGTTCCCAGGAAGCAGTGGTTAGTATGTCTGGGGCTGCGCAGCCACAGACCAGTAAGAGTGCCCATGCTGACCCCTGTCCACCACCGAAAGTGCCTACGATGGGATTCATGTGGATGTTACTTTGATGCATACCACCTACCTAAATATTGTTGTAGACCAAGTACACCTCTTCATGGCAACGGTATTCCCAAATGGTGGTAGCCTCTTTCAGCAGGATAATGTGCCCTGCCACACTGCAAAAATTGTTCAGGAATGGTTTGAGGAACATGACAAAGAGTTCAAGGTGTTGACTTGGCCTCCAAATTGGCTGATCGGTGTATATACGAGTGGACGTCGGTACAGGAAGTCAAAAGTGAAGCCAAAATGCCCCTCAAATTACTGGCTGCAGTACAAGTTCATTTGACATTAATATCTTCCCCAATATTTTTCCTTATGATAAATGTGTTTTATAGGAGTTATTTGGTGATAAATAAAAGGGCATGGTTGATGAGGTGGTTTGTGAAGTGAGAAGAAATTGGAGTACCTGGAGGAAACCCACACAGACACAGAGAGAACAAATATAACTCCACACAAACCATAACCTGGCACTTAGGACGGGGACCCTGTTGCTGTGAGGCACCAGGAGTTCATTGGATAGTTCCACTTAGAATCTGTTGCTGTGTTGTAGGGCTCTACCTAAAACTTTTGTCTGTTCCCCCAGAGTGACAAACCAAAGAACAAAAGTGTAGAAACATTTAATTCTACATTATACTGTCACCTATGGGACAAATAAGCTCAGGATAGTGACACAAAAGTACAGAAATGGCTACAGCCATGATAAATAGCGAGACAAACTACAGTATGTTCTAAATGAGGCATTTAGAGCTAGAGTATATATGATCTATTTTCAAATAATGTAAAATGATGTTATTCTTTTATGATATTCTTCTATTTTTTAGTTCAGTGAGGCCTGTGGATTTAGCAAAGACAACAGGGAAATTTCCAAATTCTAGTATGTTTCAGGTGAGTCAGCAAGCACTTTGAACAACCCCTTCAGCCAACCACAATATATTTCCTGTGTTCAATTAAACACCACAATATCCATTATCCATACTCCATTGACAGGCAGTATTTTCACATTTCTATGGGGATGTTTATATTTATGCTCAAACACTGGCAATTCAATAATTCATGGCTGCTGTGCTCTACTCAAAACCTCTGAGAGTGGACAAGTGACTGCTCTCTTGGCATAGGAGAAAGAAGAAAAAGAAGATGAGTACCAGCATCCTTTATCTTGCCTGATAGGACCTTTGAATGTTTGAAGTGATGATTCATGGTGTAAATTCCGTAATGCAGCATAAACAGTTACAAATGTCATCACCTACACTTAGTAGCAATTGGCCTTATTTATCAATCTTTTTGTAAAATTGTGTGTAAATATTTGCGTAAACCAAACTGAACTAAAAATTTCCGCCAGATTTACAAAAGTTTCGGAAATGCTGATTTTCCTCATGCTTGTGTGTGTGTTGATGAACGCCAATCACCCACAAATTACCAAGTGTGTGCACAGCACAGGTGATTTGCATGTAGTGATGCCCACAAAACTCCATATAAGTTTAAGCGCACAGAAAGCTGTGAGCACAAAACCATCGCTCAGGGTAAAGCATGAAAAACAGAAGTGGAAATTATTTTCACTACTATACCAATAAAATATTTATTTCTATATAAAATATTAATACTAAAAAGTGAATGTAAAATCTTCCATCAGTGGCATTTGTTTACAGCTTATGGCTATTACGTCAGACTGTCCGCCCGTCCTCCGTTTGTACCGTGACATTTTTTTTGTCATAACTTAAGGATTAGCTTTGGACTTTGTCATAACTTAAGGATTTGTCTTAATTCATGTGTTGGCACATGGTTGTGTTTGTTACAAAGAATCTAAATATACTTTAATTAATGCCAATAATATAAAACGACTGGTTTTCACAAAATGTTCTCGAAGGTATTCTTAATTCCTGACCAAGTGATGAGGATGTGATTTTGATAGAGACTCCAAAGCGCTTCTGTAAGTCGGTTAGATAAGGACATCTGCTAAATGCTGTAAACATAATAAAAATAAGCTATTTAAACTCGACAGTATATTCCAGATTTAAATGTGCAGTAATCCATGCAAATTATATGATTTGAAGTTGATCAAGTTGAGATTTACATTACTTAGTCTACTTATACGTAAATTTACACACAAACAATAGAATATGAACATTTTCCAGAATTTTCATGAATACCAAATTTCTTGTGTAAATGCTTGTACTAACTATCCATCCTTCCATTCTCTGTATTGCTTATCCTGCACAGGGTCGTGGGGTTACCTGGAGCCTATCCCAGGGGACTTGGGGCACAAGGCAGGGGACACTAACCCATTGCAGGGCACAATCGCACGATTTGTTAATGCCAATTAGCCTACAACACGTCTTTGGACTAGGGGGGAAAACCAGAGTACCTGGAGGGAACCCCCGAAGCACAGGGAGAACATGCACACACAGGGTGGAGGTAGGAATCGAACCCCCAGCCCTGGAGGTGCAAGGCAACAGTGCTAACCACTAAGCCACCTAAATACTTGTACTGTTTACACATAGCTTGATAACTGAGACTCAGTGTTAGAAATATGTGTCAGAGAAGTGTCTGGCATGCCATTGGGTGTTCTGTGAGATTGACAAAAGTTCATCCAAAAGCTTTTGTGTGTATGATAGGATAAGGAATAGAGGTTTTATAAAGCAAACTATACACCTACCTACATTGTATGTAGGTAGGTGTATAATTATCATATATGTGATAATTAGTGTTTTTAAGGTTAGGTAACAAACTTGTATGCAAAAACTTTTATTCCACTTCCACAGTCAGGTACATATACACAAATCCCTCACACAAACCGTTTGCCATGTCACCTCCTTACCTACAGCAACTCACAAGTAAAGACTCAATTCTCTCAGCCCACCCCATTTCTCAGCTCTCCAACTATGCTCCAACTATGGAAAGCAATTTGAGCTGTAAAAGTCATACACACAGGCAGCAAGCAACAATCACTCAGTATATGTGCCCTCCTTGCTCTTTTTTTAGTTTCTCATTCATTATATTTTCTCATTGGCCTTGCTGGTTAAAAACCTTACATTTTCAAGCTAGTCTTGCTGGTTGCTTCCTTGTTACTAGTATGCATTATGCTGGTCATTGTTGTGATCACCTGTGCTGCCCTAAGCTGCTTCTTTTCATCAGAAAGACATCCTTCTGGTGAGACAGTTTTGTTTTACATCAGCCCTAAAAAGTATAAGGATACAATGCACCCCTAAACAGACATGTTGTCCAGGCAACCTAAGCAACTGTTAAGAATCTTTCTGTGTAATTAGCCATGAGTTATCACTTATTCTAAGACATGTTTGCTAAAAATTAAGTGTCTACAAACAGAACTTTAACTCGAATGAATAAAGTGATATTTTATAACTTGTTGGATAGTTGACATTTCTTTGCAGATGGAATTACCACTCTGTATGACAAAGTGATATACTGTACTGGAGAATTGTTAATGTTACATGTAAAGGTTAAACCCATGTTCCAAAATGTACAATTTTTGCAAAAAATGCAGCTTTTATTTGAACATGAAAAAAAAATGAGAGAGGTTAGGGTTAGTGGTCCACACATAAAACAGAAACAGCTCTTTTGATGAGTGATGCCATAGAAAAAAAATTTTGTTGTTTGTTTCTTAAAGAACCTTTTGACCATTTTTCTGTCCAATTCTGTCCACAAAGACAGAATTACAAGAGTTCGTTTGCATGCATTGTATGTGGATGTCAGTTATACTGCAAGTGTGGTGCAGAGGCAGCTCCTCTGATCTGCCTACATCCACCCTTGGTAGTGTATGTGTAGGGTGAATCACCATCTCTCACTGCAAATGCAACAGTGCAAGTTGTTTCCCCACCCTGACTACAGACACACAACCCCACACAAGAGGATGTCTTTCATGATTCATATCAAATTTGTTCCATGACAGGCAAAGCCAGACAGAGGCTGCATGTGTGAGATATGCCAGTGTGTCATTTTCATCTTTAGTAAGAAATGTAGCAGTTGACTGAACACATCTAGTCTTCTAGATTGTGTATGACATTAGTCTCCCCTGCCTGGGTTACATAATAACTGCATGAGTAAAATATAAATAGTAATGTGCCACTTGGAAAGTCCTCTATAATACATAAGATGCCAGTAATCCTGACCCATTCTGCTCTCCGGACCTGCCTGATCCATCGTGATGCCCTACTTCTGGTTGGATTTCTCATCATTTGGAAACCACTCACTGCTGCTGAGGATGGCCCCACATGGACAACCTAAAGTGACATGAGATTACTGTGGATGGTACTACTTAGAAACCATGAAGCTGGCTTTGGACTTCAATTGACATGATCAGTTTTGCTACAACAGCTTAAGACTACAATTGCTTTGATAGCAATTGGAAGTCTCCATCAGTGAACAGTTGATAACTTCAACAAAATAGACTTCATGTGTAAACTATAATGAACTTACATGGTTACACAATTATACTTGTTCACACTATCACACTATCACATGTCACCCAGATGAGGATGGGTTCCCTTTTGAGTCTGGATCCTCTCAAGGTTTCTTCTTCATATTGTCTCAGGGATTTTTTTCCTTGCCACCATCACCTCTGGCTTGCTCATTAGGGATAAAATCAAAATTTAAAATTTATATCCTGAATTTATATATTTCTGTAAAGCTGCTTTGTGACAATGTCCACTGTTAAAAGTGCTATACACATAAAATTGAATTGAATTAAGATGTCTGCGTGTTATTCCAGCAATCTTCTACTAAAATATCATTCCAGTTTGGTTACTAAGTCTTACATATTCTGAATATTTAGAATACTAGCATCATATGTTTTCTGTCGTCAGGTTTAATAAGCAAGCACATTCGTACATTACTGAACAGCTGCCGATGTTTGCAAACTGTAAAATTGTGCATTTATTGGATACTGTCCAATAATATATGTAATATATCATATATATTACTGTTTGGCAAGTGAAACAACTTTTTGTACTGGCAGTGACTAATATACCAACACATTAATGTGTGATGAATGTAATGAGAAATATGAAGAATTTCTCATTTTCAAGCATGCAATAAATTACAATGCAAACTATTGCATAAGGTTGTGAAGAGCAACTGCATGTGGTAATAAACAAGGACAATGTGTACATGAAGTGCAAAGGTTCAGGTACGAGTTAATAGCACACTCATTGATTTTAAACTGCTTAAAACGCACAGCAGTTTCAAGTCTGACCGAGTTATGAAAAAAGGCAATCCCAAGTGAATTTGATCAACAGTTCATCCACCCCTGTCTTTGTTATGTGTTGGAGTATAACAAGAAGAATATAACAATGATGTAAAATAACTAACAGTATTACAAGCCTGGTACAATTTCTCTTGAAACTCATAGCCTCTTCTTAAAAATAGCTCATCCCCAGTGCACACCTAGAGATGTTGGCTGAGATGAGACACAGATATAAGGGACAGCACAGCAAGAGTTCAGTGTGTGTGTGTGTGCATGAGTGTGTATGTATAGGTGTGTGTCTATGTGCAGGAAGACAACTGATTTCCTACCACAAACCTTCTTTCCTTCACAAAACTGCATCAAGTTTCAACATCTTCACTTTTTCCGTAGGCGTCTCACACGCACACACACACACACATATATAAATATATATATATGTATATGTGTGTGTGTTTGTGTATATATATATATGTGTGTGTGTGTGTGTGTGTATACATATATATATACATATATATATACATATATATATATATATATATATATATATATATATATATATATATATATATATAGAACGGAGAGTAGGCGTAACGCATGATGATTCTCACACTTGTGTAATCTTCAAGAGCTTAATTATATGTTGTTTTTGTCTGTGAAAAAGCTGAGCTGAATTCTGTGTGTTTGTACATGTGTGTCTACGAGTGAGAAAATGCTGAAAAGCACTTGCAGGGAAACATTAAAAATTAAAGAAGTATGAAGCTTGGTAAAAAGTCACCTGTTCCCCAAATTATCTATAAATATATATATATATATATATATATATATATATATATATATATATATATATATATATATATATATATA
>CM040469.1:15493136-15547188 GCA_022758105.1 Pangasianodon gigas
GAGAAACTCTACACAGACCATAGCTCAGGATCCAACCCTGGAACTGTGAGGCGGCAACGCTTCCCACTGCGCCACTGGGAACGTTTGACATGAATAAAACAAATATGCTAGACTTTCTTATTCACAAACGTCAATTACACTCCTCCGCTGGCGCACACTCTCAAGCGTGAATTGTAGAGTTGCAGACCGCAATATTACACAAAATAATTTTACCCAAAACAAACATAAAATAGCCTATAAAGCCTAAACTGATAACCCATTCAAGATAACCAGCTTTAAAGTTTCAAGAATTTAAAACACATTTGGTTTCTAATAATGATGCAACGTCTTAGTGAGAATGGGGACGCATTTCACATTTCCTAAGCTGCCACCCCATTACGAAAAATGACTTAAATAATAATGTGTACTCTCACCGCACGCTTCGGAGACGCCACCACCACTGAGCTCTTCATGTTAACCACTTCTTCTCCCCGGACTGCCACTACTAAAGACCTTTCTGCTTCTGCAAAAACGTGCAAAAAAGCACAGTCTGTTTCAGATTTCTAGTGTCTTCCTGTCATTACGCGCTAAATCCATCAGACGTTAAGTGCTCACGCAGCGCCTCCTATACAGAGGTTGCGTCTTGCATGATGTGATGGAGTGCATCCGTTCGCCTTCCTCTTCATTCTAGTCAATCTCCAAACTGAGCAAAGAGCATCAGGGCATTAGCTCGAAGGGCACCCGAATGAGAAGAAGCCCAACCAGCGCCGCCCAGTGGTTCAAACTTCAGTGCCTGCAACCCACAGCCCGGGACAGAGTCATTTTTTCTTCCTGCTTATAACAGCTGACCTATAACACAACTAATCGTTAAAACATTCATGAAAACGTTCGTGCACAGGGTTATCTAGCACACTAAATGGTTCATTTGTTTGTCCCTTTGTGGAGAACCCTTAAATGTTCTACAGTATATGGAACCCTATAACAGAGGATTTCCATTTCAGAAAATAGTCCAAGAATAATCCAATTAGAAAGCTAGAGCCATTAATTGTTCAACCCAAGAGAGTTATTTCCTAAGAGTGTAACAGTGGTAAGGGCCCAAAAACTGAACATTGCTCTAGGCCTTAGAAACAAAAGGACAGAGCCAGGGGTTGAAGTAAAGCACAGTACACTCTTTAAAAAGTTTAAATCTAAATTTCATAAGGGCTCTTCAGCTCCACAGAGACTGTTTCAAGTAGAATCCTTTAAGGGAGCTAAAATTTTTTAATTATCTAAGAGACCCTGAAAGAACGCTTGAAGAACCTTTTTTTCCACTCTTAAACTCAGTAATGATCTGATGAGTTGAAACACATGTGCTTGACCATCACCAAACCTTGCCTAATTCCAGACATATTGGATCAGAGTCTGTCACATCTCACACATAAAATTATCTTGAAGCTTTCTTATTTCTTGGCCGCTAATTACATAAAATCATTAAACTGATTGGCCATGAGAGTGCATATATTTTATAGGCGAGACAGCTGAAATCTGAGATTTTTACATTTTTAAAGAACGTTTACTTGGGGAGTGGTGTGACTCTCCCAATAAGGATGCCCTTAGAGAATACTGAATACATTTATTTATTTATTTATTTATTTATTTATTTAGACATTATTATGGTTATTTTGATTTTTTGTGTGTGCATGTTCAATGCTATGAATACTGAATGCCCTCCTCCTTTGGTCAAATATCTTTTGGCCACAGACTTTCTCTCAATACCCATTCATTATCCAGTACTGCCCTGCACACTATAGCATGCAGCAGCCTGTCAAACTGAATCAGCCTGATGTGAGGGCTGTTAGTATTAAAAAATTTAGTTGCCGCACCTGTCAGGCTCTGTTTTGTCAGAGGGTGGCTTTGGTATACCAGATAGATGATGTTACATAGTCATGTTACATAGTCTTGAACTTGAGGTGTCATTATAAGTTCATAATGCTTATGAGCAAACAGTATAAGTGTAAATGCTGTCTTACTGTCCTTGTATATTTGACAGGGAGGAAAGAGATAAAGAGGGTGAGAACATTTGCTCATGCACTCTCATGCTTGTTCATGTTCATGCATGTTAATTTAAGCTAGAGCAAAAAACAAACTCTAAAAAAAGTTACAGAAAAAGGCAAAGCACTGTGCTAGTACTATTAATACTATATTACTATGTATATCATCAATAGTCTTATTATAAGCTAATAAACTCAGCATAAATCTTAAGACATTCTTTAAGTTAGTTAACAAAGAATACAGAGAACCAACATTGCAATTTCTTCCTCCAAACTATCACCCAGCTATTTGCTGTGTGTGGGTTGTGGTAACAGAGGGTAGAGGATGCTGTGATGTAATTAGAAATGTGGCCAGTGTAGGAGAATTTAAAAGTTTGATACTAGTATGGTGTTAAAAAATGATGAGACGTGCAGAGTCTTCAAATCTAATCACAAGTCAAAGTTTATTCCAAGACAGAAGAAAGACTCATAGCAACCTTAGATAGAGAATTTATTATTCTAAAGAAGTTCTAGAGAAGGAGTCTAGAAACAGAGAGAAGAGAGCAGAGCAGTAAAGAAAGTAGTTTCTTTGTGAAAACATGTTATTATATAGGACTAACCAGAGTGAAATCATTAGTTAAGCTACATTAAAATATATTATTCATCATTAAATGATAGGTACAGCCTATAACACCATTATGAATATTGATAAAATCATCACATGTCCATTACACGTGAGCAAGAGGATGACCAGGATGATGAAGAAGAATATTAGTTTAAACTACAATGGTTGGCATCTGTCTTCTAGGACTTTGTATTTGGGTTTACCTGGGAAAATGCTTTGCAGAAAGGAGCCAGGTGTTATGAAGGCCTTGAAGTACTCCCCATCCTTATCATCTTGCCAGGCTCACAGTAGAACAGCAAGAATAAGTTCACATAAGTTTCAAGCATTTTCATTACATTTACATTTATGGCATTTGGCAGACGCCCTTATCCAGAGCGACCTACAAAAGTGCTTTGAAGTCTCTATCAATAAATACATTCTGATACTGGTTCGCTAAGTCACAAACTAAGAATACCATCAGTCCAAAAACTCTGTTGGGGAGGTAATATAGTAACAAGTGCTCAGACAATACAATTTTTTTTTAAGTGCTAATGTAAGTACTTTAGGAAGAGGCAGGTCTTTAGACATCGTTTGAAGACTGCCAATGACTCAGCTGTTCGGACATCTAGGGGAAGTTCATTCCACCACCTAGGTGCCAGAACAGAGAAGAGTCTTGATGCATGCCTTCCTTGTACCCTGAGAGATGGTGGGACCATAAGTGGGTAAGTGGGTGCTGGTCTGTTTTTGGCTTTGTAGGCAAGCATCAGTGTTTTAAGTCTGATGCGGCAGCTACAAGAAGCCAATGGAGGGAGCGTAGCAATGGGGTGGAGTGGGAGAACTTAGGAAGGTTGAAAACCAGTCCTGCAGCTGCATTCTGGATCAGTTGCAGAGGTGGAATGGTGCTCACAGGCAGACTTGCCAGGAGAGGGTTGCAGTAGTCCAGTCTCGAAATGACAAGGGACTGAACAAGCACCTGAGTGGCCTGTGTGGAAAGAAATGGACGAATCCTTCTGATGTTATAAAGGAGAAATCAGCATGAGCAGGTCAGATTAGCAATGTGAGAGGAAAAGGACAGTTGAATGACAGTTGACCCCAAGGTTGCGTGCAGTAACCGAAGACGAGATCAGATAGTTGTCCAGGGAGCTCGCAAGATCCTGACATGGGGATGAATCACCTGGAATGAACAGCAGTTCATTTTTGCTGCTATTAAGTTTCAGCTCATGAGCTGTCTTCCATGATGAGATGTCTGCCAGACATGCTGAGATCTGAGCAGAAACAAACACAATTTAATTAATACAAGCAAACACAAGTTAATTAATACTATAGGTTTGTTACAAGCTGACCCCAAATACAGATCCATCAGACCCTCAAATGGGTCCCTTTGTTTCTCCAGAAAGGAGCCCTGTTCAGGAGTGAGCAAACTGCCAATGAGTTTCGTGACCCAAATGAGGTCAAACCAACCAGGCATCACCTACCGATCCTAAGAAAGGTATAAAAAGTGTAATGAGAAAGAAGAAAAGAAACACTCAAAACATATTTTATTATAAAAGAAAAACAAAAATACATTGCAGACTCTAACAGGTGGCAAAGACCTCAGGATTGCTATCTTTCATAATGCAGCACCTGGAAAAGACTGGGCAATTGCTTAAACACCAACCCGAAAAATACTTTTTCAAATTAGTCAATCTTTTTATTTTCTTCTGTAAGATCTTTGGTGTGCCATTGTCATGTGTTTTGTTTTGTTAAAAGTGTCTTCAGTGTGTACATTCATATTACTTATGACAGAGAAGAGATTTTAAACATCAGAGTCTCACAAGCACCCAAACTGCAGCCAAAATTGCATTCTACATCCAAAGATTTATTAAACCTTCTATTCACTGGAGTAGTTGCAATCAAACAAGGAGTACAGCAGTGAAGGAGGAGGGTAGAGCCAGTACCTTGGTTCACTTCAGGAAATGTAGATTAAGATCTCCGTTAAACATAACTTCACTTGCGTCTCTATTTAGAGCATAACATAACTTCACTTGCACCTCTATTTTCTGTTTCATGGAGACCTGGCTAAATAACTCTGTAGCAGATATATCAGTAGAACTTCCTGGCTGTGTCATGTACTGAACCAATAGCAAAAAAACAA
The DNA here is from genome assembly GCA_022758105.1 of Pangasianodon gigas. Lineage (NCBI taxonomy): Eukaryota > Metazoa > Chordata > Actinopteri > Siluriformes > Pangasiidae > Pangasianodon > Pangasianodon gigas. Next base: position 15,497,863 of record CM040469.1, read on the forward strand.
AGGGCGAAGGTGTGGGGATATATATCAACCAAAGTCGGTGGAATAAAGTCGAAGTTCTTTCTAAATCCTGCACTCCAGATTTAGTACTTCTAATTCTCAAATGCACACCATTGTACCTACCACATGAGTTCACATGATTAGCTCTCATTGGTGTTTACATTTCGCCACAAGCCAAAGCAAGTGTTGCACAGCAACAGCTGGCTGAATGCATCACAGAGGTAGAAAAACTTTTCCCAGATTCACAGGCATTCATTCTAGATGATTTTAACCAGGCAAATTTGTGCCAGGACTTACCAAAATACTACCAGCAGATAAAATGCCCTACAAGACATGCAAAAACTTTCAAGGATGTTCAAGGATGCCTACCATGCTGTCACCTGTGCCCACCTAGGGAACTTAGACCATGCAATGATTCACCTTATACCATTGTACAAAGGCTGAACCTGCAGAAGCTGGTGAAAACTACAGTTAAGTGGTGGACTACTTCAAATGACCCACACGGCTCCATATACGGCCATTACCTCATACATTAGTTTCTGTGAGGAAGTGTATATTACCATAAAAACAGTGGTCAGGTATAACAACGGCAACCCCTGGTTTGCTTTAGAACTGAGAAAGCTTCACTCTGACAAGGAGTCTGGCAACTGTGAGACATTCAGTGAAGCTAAGTATGTCCTACAAAAGGGAATAAAGGCTGCAAATAAGGCATTTTCAAACCATATGAAGGATCACTTCTCTGCTAAGGACTGCTCTTGTAAAGGTCTTCAACAACTCACAAACTACAGAAAGAAGCCACCCAGTTGTGAAGCCAACCCCCACTTGGCCAACCAGCTGAACAAGTTCTATTGCCGGCTTGAGAGACAAGGGTCGCCCAACAATGATGACATCATCACACCCCACACCCTCTCACACCTCTCTGCCTCTTCTACCAACATATCTAACACGCTGCCCCCTCACCTCACTCCCCACCTCCACCATCCATCACTACATAGGAAGTACACAGCCTTTTAAAAAATTGAATATTAGAAAAGCTGCTGGACCAGACCATATCTCCCCCTCTACAATCAAGCACTGTGCTGACCAACTGGCACCGTGCTGACCAACTGGCACCAATCTTCACAGAATTATTCAACACATCCCTGGATTTATGTACAGTTCAAGCCTGCTTCAAGACCGCCAGAATCATCTCAGTTCCTAAAACAGCCATGATCACTGACCTCAACAACTACAGACCTCATGCCTTAACATCTGTTTTGAAGTTGTCTGAATGCCTCATCTTGGCATACTTGACAAAAGCCATAGATGGCATGCTCAACCCTCTGCCTTTGCCAACTGAGCCAACAGCTCTGTGAATGACATGGGTCTCCATTACATCCACAAACAGTTGGATGCTTATGTAAGGATTCTGTTTGTGGACTTCAGCTCTGCCTTCAACACCATTATTCCAGAGCTGCTAGAAAATAAGTTGGCCTCATTCAACCTGCCTCCCTGCATATGTCACTGGATTACAAACTTTCTCACAGCAGTATGTTAGACCTGGGAGGTCACAAGTCCAGCCCTCTGACCCTCAGTAATGGGGCTCCACAAGGGTGTGTGCTTTCCCCTTTGCTCTTCTCACTCTTCTCACTATGCACAAATGACTGCATCTCTGGTGACCCATCTGTTAAACTCATCAAGTTCGCAGATGACACCACTCTGATCGGTCTTATTTCCTGGTACTGCCAAAACAGCCTGGACCTCAACATACAGAAAACACAGATGTTCACTGACTTTAGGTGGAAAATGCCATCATACTGCACACTGGACACAAATGGCCCAGTAGTCATAAAAATGGCCCATTAGCAACTCTTCTTTCTGTGACAGCAAAAGAAGCACAATCTCCCACAAAAAATATCATATCATATAAAACATCTGATAACAGTATAGTTCAGTGCAGCTTCTGCTCAGGCCAAGGCAAAGCTGCAGTGGACTATCAGAATTGCTGAGAAGACCAGTGGTAGTAGCCTACCATTCTTACATGACTTATACCTAGCCAGAGTAAGGAAGCGTGCACAAAAGATCTCAACTGACCCTACGCACCATAGCTACCGCCTTTTCCAGAAACTCTGTGGCAATCACCAGTTAGTAAAAATGAGAACCACAAGAAAGCGATATTTCTCAACAAACTCTGAGTCACACACCCACTTCTCAAGACTGCTTAATATTTTGCATTGACAGCACATTGATCCAAACACTCTTGGACATTTCTTTTACACCTTTGCACATTCTTTTTGCATAGTTACACATTATGTTGTCATGCTCTTGTGTGTGTGTGTGTGTGGTGCCCTCATGTATACATTGTTGAATACACTATGCTGTCCCTATATGTCTGCGCCTTGTATCAAGACAAATTCCTTGTACGTGCAAATGTGCTTGGTGAAATAAAAGTGATTCTGATTCTGATTAATGTGAGATAAGTGGGACTACCTAATTCTGTCAGGCTCAAGTTCCACTAATAAAGAAGTAGGAGTTGTCAAAATGACCTCCTATCGAGTAGCTAATTGTAACGATTCGCCGGAGGCGGGTTGAGTAGGATCCATTAGCAGTTTAATAGCATAAAATCCAAAACAGCAGGCAGAAAACGTAGTCGAGAAACAGAAAGCAAAGTCTGATAAACCAGGAAGTCAAGCAGCGATGTAACCAAATCCAAAAACACAAGGCAAAGGCAGAAAACTGTAAACGTGAACAGGGTCAAGCACAAAAGACAATCAAAACACTAAGGCAGAGAGAAAAGGCTTGGTAATGTCCTGAAAACAATACTTCGCTTCCTAGTGTGGTGAACGCGCTGTTTAAATGTCCATAAAACCCTGGAAGTGTTCCTCGTGGGTGGCGTCAAAACTCGGGCGAGGGCTCCCTCTGGCGGGCAGGTGCCGGTGGTGACGCTGCACTAAAGATGCCAATTTTCTCCATTAATGCCTTATCTCTTACTTGTACTGGGTTACTGTCAAATTTTGTAGAGGCAGTGGATGCAAGTGCAGGTTCTATTGAAAAAAATGCAACACAAACAACCAAAACCGTGAAACAAGAACCATAAACGTAAACACTGAATATAAAGCAAAAACAGGCAGACTATGAGCAAGGCTGTAGAACACATGATGACACATATGAGCGACAATGACAAAAGCTTGACAACGAAATGTACAGATACCAGGACTTAAGTAGGGGTGCTGATTAGGGGTGACACAGAACTGGTGTGGGTGATCAGTGAGACATGTGACAAGGTCATATGGCGTGCAGTGGCTGATGGGTAATGTAGTAAATGCAAATTTTGGCATAACCATGACAGAATCCCCCTTTAATGCGTTGCTCTTGACAAGCGAAACAAGTTTGAGGGGGGTCCTGAACAGCCAGGCGAGACATCCACCAGCTGATCAGGGTTTTTAGGAACACCCCCACCATGGAGCCGGCACAAGACGTGACACCCCCCACCAGGCGACAAGGCAGAGTGATCTCCTCTGCACAGCCGAGCGATGGTGCAATGTCCAAGGCCGAGCATGTGTGCAGAGCGATGGCCACCATGAAGCCGGTGGGGGGAGCAAAGTCCAAGGCGGAGCCAGAGGAGGAAGCGATGTTCTCCACGAAGCTAGAGGGGTGAGCGATGTTCTCCAAGGAGCCAGAAGGGGGAGTGACATTCAGCAGAGATTCAAGGCCATTGCTCAGGAGCAGGCAGAGAACCAACAGGTGTTCCAGGTGCTACTGCAACCTGCCATGCCTCCAGCTGCGGTGCCTCCATCCACAGCCGCTCTAGCTGGCCCGGTCATGGATGATGCCTCCAGGGATGATCTGGAGGTCTTTGTGGAGCTCTTCGAGCACATGGCAGCTGCATGGGGATGGCCAGAGGATGAATGGGCCCTACGCCTCCTCTGTTTGCTGTCAGAATCACTGCTGCCACTGTTTGTGCAGCTAGAGTACCAGAGCATGAGAAAGTGCTGCAATGGGATAGCTGGACCCTGGAGGAACATTGACTATGCTTCCGTGTCCGGAAACTCATGGAGGTTGTTCACCCATTTGTCTTCATGCAGCAGCTCAAAGACTCCTGTCGGTGGTGGATGCTAGCTGAGGAGCAGGGCACCAAGGGAATTCTCTTCTGGGAATTCTATTTGGTGGTGTTGGACCAGTTCATCACATAGCTCTCAGCAGGAACAGTGGAGTGGGTCCAGAGGCACTAGCTACATTTCCATCCAAGGATTGTTTTGCAAAAAAAGGTTTAGCACCTTTAAATGCTTACCGATATAGCTGATGGAAAAGCAAATTATTGATAAAAGTTAACAAGTGTCAACATAATTTTTTTTTCATTTAATATTAGCATATAAATTCTATGTCGATACTTCAAATGTTGCGAAAAATAGTTTGGAAACAGTTTTTGTCGAGAAAAATGGCATTCATGCAAAAAAAAAATGTGTCACATGACAGAATTTATTAATTCACTGAGGGAAGACTAGGCGTGCCATCCAGTGCACTGTAAACCTGTGGCACAAGATGCGCCAAGGAATTACGGTATGCAATTTCATTGGCCTCTGCTACATTCATCAACTCAACTCCATCTACTCAACTACTCCATTCTGACATTGTGTTCTGATGTTCTATTTCATATGATTGCAATTATTTATGAAATTAAAATGACAGTAAGCTGGCCAATTTCAATTAATTATCTCAATATTCACTTCATTTTACAAAGATTTGAGGACATGTGGGACGCAAAAGGTATACAATTTATAATATGTATGAAAACAGCTCAAGGGCAGATTTCCTTTGTAATACACCAAAACTTATGCAACAATTTGTTTTTATTTTTAAGGATGATGTCATCACACACACCATTTTATCGGTAAGGCCAGTTGGATGGAAACAGGCGGGAGACAGCAAATTTTGCAAACTTTATGCACTTTCACTTCGTCAATAACAGAAAAGTGCAAATAGTAGATGGAAACTTGGCTACCGACCAGCGTCCCAGGATGAAGTCATCCAGCTAGCGGAGGATGACCTGGCGGAATCTGTGGTGGCAGATGACTTTCCTTCATCTTCCTCTCTCCTCCCCCTCCGGTTCCAGCTCCCCATGACCGTGGTGCCAGGACCCCAAAACCGGCCCCCCAATCCCGGTTTCCACCTCACTCCCCTCTTCTCTGATGTCTCCCCCAGCTCCCTCTCTCTCCACACAGGTTTTCTTTTATTAAGCACCAAAGGTGCTGGAACCATATTGCAATTGTTAAGATTTATCTTCTTCTTCTTCCTTTTATTAGGGGTCCAAGCACTAAGTGCTTGTAACCCTACCGTTTTTGTTAGGAGTTTTCTTTTTATTATTAGGGAGCCAAGTTTGGGCCAAGCGCTTCCAGTGCTCTAGCGCCACCATTGGGTCAAATTTGGGCCTAATTTCGAAGTACGTTTATGGTCATAACTTTTGAAGCATGTTTCCAAATTTTAAAAGCCTTGCCTGGATTCCATGGGTCAGTACAAGTTCAACACACCTTGTGACATCAATTTCCACCTTTTCAAAAACAGTTTTTTTCGCTACTCTTCCTACAAAACTTATCAAAGGAGTTTTGATATCCAAACCCGTTCTCCTGCAATGCACTGGCAAATGCAAAAAAAAAATAGGACGTGAGGGTGTATCTCAGCAATGCATCAATGTATTGTCATGAAACTTGGTAAGTATCTTCAGAACCATGCCCTGAATGTATCCAAAATGTTTTGTGACTGCGCCACCTTGTGGTCAAGAACTGTAACAACTTTCATTTTTTTTCCTTATATCATTTGAAAAATTTGTGTTAAATTCACAGTTAATTTTTCCTACAATTCCCTGGAGTATGCTGAAGTCAACACACACCAACATCTGAAAGTTGGTACTTCAAGTGTACTTCCTGTCAACCTTCTTGGATTTTGTTTTTATGCTACTCCTCCTACAAATTTTGTCCAACACATGTCATCTTCAGAGGAAGCCTCATGAAAGTTATCAAAAGAATTTTGAATATTCCAAATGGTTTGTCCATAATGGGCCAACAAATCTGACAGTGAAGCCTCCAAACAGGAAGGAAGGCAACCTTTGTAGGCATCTTCAGGACCATGACCTGAGCCTATATAACAAATTTCGTGCCAGTGTCACCTTCTGGTCAATAACATGCAAAAAAAAAAAAAAGATAACTAACTGCCATTTTTCTACTCCTCATCCAAATTTTGTCCAATCTTCAGCAAATTTGGCTCACATCATCCTAAGACCAGTCTGAGCAAAAGTTTTCAAAGGAATTTTGATATTCAAAGCCAATCTCCTGTAACGTGTTGGCAAATGCAAAAAAACAGGACATGAGCTATAGTTGCAGATATATTTAGGGGCCAAGCACCGCAGGTGCATAGGCACCTATTGTAATCATTAGTTTTCTTATTATTATTCTGCTTCTTCTTCTTTTGCTCTTGAGTCTATGGCAGCCCATAGAACCATACATTGGAAGGTTATGAAATTTGGCACACAGATAAAAGACACTCTGAAATGTTAGCAAAGCAAATTGGGAGTCGCCATCTCAAACCCTCTAGCCAACCGGTCAAAACAGGTCAAAATTTCACTCATGCTTATGCTAATAACTTTTGAACTGTAAGGGCTAGAAAATTCTTTTTTCTTCTGATTCCTTGGCTCATGCCGAGTCGATTACATACCATGATTTCAATTTCCACCCAACAAGATTTTCTGCCATTTTTAATTTTCTGAAAAACGTTTTCAAACTCCTCCTAGACCGTTCGTCCGATTTTCACCAAAATCGAATCAGATCATCTTCAGACCATGCTGACAAAAATTTATGTAATTCAAGTTGATTAGTCAAACTGATCTCAAATAACCTGCAAACAAATTCGATGGCGAGCAAGCCAAAATGGACATGATCTCTGTAATGCTTAAGCATATTCAGACCAAACTTGGTGTGTCTCATAGCCATCATGACTTGAGGGTGCCTACACAGCTTCAGAACAGTGCCACCTAGTGTTCATGAGATATGAAAAAAGCATATTTTTGCTTATAACTTTTGAATGATTTGTCCTAAAATCATGAAACTGGTCTCTTTAGATTCTGTGGGGCATATCAAATGATATGAAATTTTCCTAGGTCGGCCATTTTGGGTGTTGGCCTTTTGAATTTAGTTGTAAAATGCTGTATTTTACGAATGTGTGTCATTACAAAATTTGACATGTCATCGGCACCATACCTTGAAGTTTCAGGACAGTGCCACCTTGTGGTCAAAAATGGTAACAAAATTTCAAAAAAGGCAAGTAGCTTTTGATTACTTTTGCCTATTGTCATGAGAGTGGTCTTGATAGTTTCCTCGGGTCATGCTGAGACCAATGATGCCTAATATGCCAGGGTTGGCCAAACTTGCTTTCTGCCATTTTGAAATGTTTGCAAATCTAGTTTTTCGAACTCCTCATAGACCGTTTGTCTGATTTTCACCAAAACTGAATCAGATCATCTTCAGACCATGCTGACCAAAATTTCTGGAATTCAAGTTTATTAGTCAACCCATTCTCGGCTATATCTCTGTAACGCTTTAGAGTATTCAGACCGAACGAGGTATATGTCATAGCTATCATGACTTGAGGGTACCTGCACAGTTTCAGAACAGTGCCACCTAGTGCTCACGAGATATGAAAAAGCATTTTTTTTGCTTTTCGGACCATTCGTTCGATTTTCAATGACCTAAATACTTAAAAAAAACATGGTGGTCATTGGCCAGTCAGGTTTCAACAGGGATTTGACAGGGTTAACATTTAGTTATCATCAGAAAACTTGAATGGTAGGTTTACAGAAGAATTTTCTTGATCAGTGTATGATTTAAGTATGATTATTACATAATCCATCAGGTCCAAACAAGAGCTAAAATAATCAGAAATGATAAGAGATGTAGTACATTTAGTATATTTTAATCATGAAGATAGGGTGACTTTATGTTAAATCAGCATTTACAGCATATCTTTTTACAAGAATATCTGTGTGTGCGAATCAACATTAAGTTTGTATCTTTTTTACCTGTGTAACATTTGTGATTTCTTAAAAAGTGTATTGTTAAGGTTTATGAAGAATATTAATCAATATTAAACATTTTAAAAAAAATAATAAACTAGCTGAACTTGTGCCACAATTAAAGATAAGGTACAGGGATATTGAAACAAATGTGGTGAGAGGCCAGGGGAATGATTAAAAGAAAAAATGAGAAAACTCCACCTCTGTTCTAGTATTGTATAAAAGCATGATGGCACATCATGCTTTACTGTGTAAATCAGATGATCTAGACATCTTGGCTTTGTTGGTTGTTTCAATAAAGTCTGATTTTAGGCATCCAATACCCTTTGACTTTGGAAAGTTATTTTTTCTTATTCTGAACTGAGAAAGTTTCCCACAACAAGTTCCGGTAGGGACCCACTACAATATGATGCAATCTTACTCAAATTGCCCACTGGGAGGTGTTATTCATGTTTGTGCATACAAAACCAAGCATATATCTTTGGGGAAAAAAAGGTATACACTGAAATTTACTTTTTACCTTTATTGTTTTGCTCAATCAATACAAAATTCAATTTTGCAACATTTAGCTCCACCCACTCAAATTTGTGACAATTTGCATAATATGTGAAAACTACTTTTGCAAACTAGTTCTAGTATTTTTTGGCCTATCTTCAAAAAATTCAAACTACTCAGGAGAATGTATACCTAATTAATTATCAAAAACATGCTGACATTCATAAACAATATGGCCGTGACATGCCAATCAATTCTTGTGAGGTGGAGCATAATTTACTCAAACAGATTTCATGATTGGTTGCATGGATTTGCATAAAACCTGAAAGTTATATACAGGAAAACATTCTGAGTTCATATGCAAAGTCTGGGGTGTGGTCATGCATAGGGGTGGGGCTGAGTTCAAATAACTGTTTGTCAAGAACATTAAGTCCTATTGAGCTGAAATTTGGTAGCGTGTATAATCTTGTGTGCTAATCTTTATACTGACCTTTGATGATGATGACCCGATTACTCAAAACCATGGCCACCACCTTAATCAGCTTTCAGCAGGCATTTAACAGGTTTAACACTGACATTTGAGATTTGCAAAGTAGTGGGGCGGAGCTTGATTTACTAAAACAGCTGTAACTGAGGACTGGTTGTATGGATCCACATGAAAATTGCATCTTCAGGCCAATGTTATAAGGAGGGGTGCAAAGTTTGGTATATGGATGTCAACAGTTGGTGGAGTAAAGTTCAAATAGCTGTTTCTCAGGAAGTGAAATCCTGATTGTTCTGCTAATCTGTAACTGGATTATAATTTCCAATGAGTTACTTCAAAAACATTGCTGTCCTCAGCAAATAGCAATCAGCAATCTTGATAAGTATGTTCTTCTATGGAATCTTTATTGTTCCATGTAACTTGGCAAGAACTGGCCACTGGGGGTGATATTTGCTGAAGGTGCTTGGACTCTGATGATTGCTGCTTATGGCTATATTTTTTTGTTTAATTTTTGAGCAGAACTGTGGGAGAATGGCAGAAACAAGAAGAGGTTAAATTCAAACCCCACTGGACTTAGCTAGCAGTGATGCATGTAATAAGCAGGGTCTACCAAATTAAACTGAGCTAAGTAACTAAAATACATGATTCATGTTTGTAAAAGGATATAATTAAGAAATGATACTGTTACAAGCCAACTTTACCGACATTCTATTTCTCATCTGGAGGCTGAAGTGGCATACAACCTTTGGAGGGAACCACATAAAGTTCCCCCCAAAAGTACTGAAATGGCAAGGCCAAAAAAAATTATAGCCATAAGTGGCAATCATCAGAATTCAAGCACCTCCATAATTTTGCTCACCAAAAAATTGGGTGGGTTCAAACAAAAGGTGCCATGTTTTAAGTTGTTTATCACATCTAGATGTAAATATCAGTAAATTCTGATCAATCATCTCATCTTTTCCATTTCATCTTTTGATCTCACACCTAAATGTCTTTAGTGTATAGCAAAAACGAAAGAATTGGCCTTACAGTTCCAATACTTTTGGAAGGAACTATATAAAAAAATCATGTAATTCTTACAACGTTCACCCAATTTGGATGTAAATACCCTCAAACTAAAGTGGAAAATCTGCAGTTTGAGCTCATATTTATTGTTTAATTTCACCTACAATATACTGTGGTAGACAGCTAAAATAACAATAACTTTGTCAAAGTCCAAATATTTATGGACCTGACTAGACATTACGTTTCCCTTTCCTATAGCTTCTAATAATGTTTGGCAAAGTTGTACATATTTTCCTGAGAAATTGTGGAAAACCACACCTTTAGCCTTAAGCTATGGGTTTACGACACCAATTATGTTGAATTCTTCAACTGAATTTTTTAATATCATTAATATATTTAGACTAAGCTTCAGAAAGCAACATAAGTCCATTGGTCATTAAATATGCCATCCCAGACCAGGGGTCAGTAAAAAAAGAAAAAAGAAAAAGAAGAAGAAGAAAACAGCTTCAGTTTGATTCCATTTAATTTCAAAGTGTCAACATTTTGTTGTTTACATCACAGGTTCCCAAATCTGTTTTCCTTGGTATAACGCACCCACTTCAGAAAGGGCTTGTAATTATCTGACCAGTTGAATCTAATGTATTGGGAGCAGGAAAACACTAAAATGTCCAGGACAGGGGGTACTCCTGGCCTAGGATTGGGAGCCTGTGGTGTAAATGGTAGCTTTAAATACTTTTAACTACTTCAAAGATAACTAGTTTTTTTAGAGGAGCTTTTTCAGGTCTGTCTCTCAGTTGTGCAGGTGTGTGTAGTAGTCCTCAGGACATGAAGGCACGTACGCTGCCACGTATCACTCCTCTACAGATGGGGCAGTGTCTCAGGCTGGCCGCACACTCAGAACACACAACCAGGTGACCGCAGGGGATAAACACCATGGACACCGGTTTATCCATACATACTTTGCAAGTTCTTTCCTCCTGAAGCTGCTTCAACTGTTCCTCAGCACTCAGGGTCACCAAAACTGCAAAATGCCCACACACACACACATAGTCATGTCAGGATGCTGCAAGTCACCTGACTTCAGAACTACACTCATTGAAGTGTTACTTGATTTGCCTGTTCTTATAAACAACTTGTGTGAATTTCAGGTGCAAGACAGTAAGTGGATAGTAAGACACACAACTTGCAAGGTCACTTCTTATAACATACACTATGCCACAATTTCATATGTGGAAATAAGATTATAAACTGTTCTCATGAATATAATCATGTCCACAAGCACAATAAAAGTGAAACTGCATTAATTTAGACCTTTCTCCCCAAGTGAGGTCTTCAGTTTCATTCCATTGGCACTGCTGCTCTGCCTCACCACAGGCTCTAGAAGAAACAAATCTCACATTCGAGAAGGAGCCAGCACATGATGTAATGTGTATATCTTTTTCTTCTTAGATAGCATCATTTATGTCATGCACTAAATTGCAGGTGCAATTGCTATACCCAGGTCCTGACACAATATTAACTATGAAGCTCTCCATCTATTTTATCTCTGTCTATCTTTTGAAAAGCAGTGAATGCTCTCAGCACCTCTGTTATTATCACTGCCCTGCCTCCCCTCCTCTTCAGCCTGCAGGATGTCAGCCACCAGGTCGGAGACAGAAGTGTAATGGTGGCCGGTGAGCAGGAAGCGAGACTGAACTAGGCTCTCAACTGCTGCTTGGTCAAAACCCATCTGCAGCACCGCCTGCACCACCGGCGAGAACATGGTCTCTGCTGGTGCACTCTGCCCACTCAGCACATCTTACCATTGCATGGGGAGAACACAAACATGAGTGTTTTTCAGTGCATAATAAATGCTCTCTAAATCCTGTGCTCAAGAAAGAACAGAGCTGTATTTTTATAGGTGGTTATAATTAGATTTAAAGAATACACTTATAATGACAGTTATATTGACACACAAATTGAATACACTGATACAATAGAATGCTACAAGTATGTAGTCTTTAGTACTTGATTTCAGTTAGTTGGACTTCTACTGTGAAAGAAAGATGACATAGGATTATTTTAACACTACACTGCTTTAGGAAAGCCAGATTAGTCTATCCTCCTTTTCTTGTTTTTTGTTTTATTTTTACTGACTTTGTTGTAATATACCCACTAAAACACTTACCATGTCCAGTGGTAATATTTCTTGCAGTCGAATTCTGGAATTCACTCTGTAAACAGAGTTGTCATTAGTCTCCAAGATCACTTGAACTTAGAAGTAGTTCATTAGCAAGTGTTACTGAATTAACGATACACACTGCCTGCTCTGTTGTGTTGAAGTGTGACTGCTGCACACTGTTGATGTACTGAGGTCCTCTTGACTGGATCAAATACTCACATCTAATGTAGAATAGAGAAAGAAGGAACAAATGAAAGAAAGAAAAAGGAACTTAAGTAAGAAAGAATTTACATAAAATTTACATAAAATCGCCTATTTTGCAAGTTACTCAAGACAGCAACCAAAGTAATTTCCCTATTGATGAAAATACAGCTCTTCCAGATAACATAACCTTAAAGAAAAAGAATGACAGTAACCACTTAGGACAAAGTACCTTTTCAAAGTAATTTTAATAAAGTGTACTTCCCAACAAAATGTAAACAATTATTTCTAAAATGAAAACAACCAACCATGGATATTAAAATGTGTATATTAAAATATTAAATAAAAATGTACATCATCTGTAACAATGTTTTCAGTATTTCAATATGCAGTAAATGGAAAGGTGATTGGCAAGCTAGTACCAAATTTAGTATAATCTATTTAAAAGTCCATTTCAGTTCTAGGCTGTAACACAAAACACAAAACGTGGAACTGTTGAGGTTGGTCTGAATATTTTTGAACAATTAGTTTAGTATTCAGTCCAGTTCTTACAGCCACTGTTTTACTAGGAAGAATTATGTTCTCCCATACAAACTGTGTGAATCAACAAATTAGTAATGTCAGAGTCATCAGCCCATGTAATACAATGCTTTTTCATTTAGCTTTGTGTATATATTTATCTATTTGTGTATGCATCGTGTGGAAAAATGTGTTACCGTGGGAACCACTTGGCATGTTCCTGCCACGGATCATCTCCAGGCTCCCAGTTCCTCAAACTACCGTCACAGAAGAAACACTTCACGTTATCACTATGACCTAAATGAAATGTCAATGAAAGGGTATTAATATTTGCATTTGTACTGTGGTGATATTATTACCATATCAGGGATGTGGGAAAAAATTTTACACTGGGGTGCTGGAATTTTAAGCAGCATACATATGGTGTGAGCTATGACGACACACCCAAATTAAGGCCAAATAATTTTTCTTTTAACAGAGATTGTATGTTGATTAAGATAATTATACCACAGCGCAGTTGAATTCTTGAATCAGAAGGTGTTGATTAATTTTCATTAGCAGCACCCATTTGAATATTTATGACTGTAAATGATGGTTATATTAATGTGTTTGTTCTAATACATTATCACTCCTATAACAGCCCATTTACAGGGACTTGTATGGACACTCCACTTAATCTAAGACTAATAATAAACAGATTAAAAATGTGTTGTTATATCACAAAGAATCACAAATGAAGTTTTTTGTTAGGAGATGTTTATTTAACGTTTATGGAAGTAGTGTCATTGATTTGTAAAAATCAGTAAGTTTACTGAACCACGAGTTGTTCCTGTTATCACTTACTTTATAGCAGCTCTTTACAGCTGTTTCCTCACCAGCCTCTATTTTTGTCTCTCTCTTGAAGTTTAAAAAAAACAGCTGCTTGTCATGTTACAGTGAAACCAGAAAGTGCAACCTCCTCTGCCCTGAAGACTCAAGTCTTGTGGCCGTTCCATAACATTAAATGTAACTTAAATATAAATGTAAATGTAAATTAAAAAGTGCAATTATGATACATTTGGATGGTGACTCATGTCAAATAACATGAGTTTTAGGTTTCAGTGCAAATTTTAAATATAATTTGAAATGTTACATGTAAATATTAAATTTAAATGCTAATGGTAAACGTGAAATATGAATAATAAATGCAAATGTATTTATTGTATTGTCTATTGTGCACTGCCACTTCATCTCCCTGAATTTTTGCACTACATATTGTCAATTATGTATACTGCTGTCTGTGACCCTTGTAATGTCACACCAAGGCCTTGGAGAACTCTATTTCATTTTACTGTATATGTGTATATGGCTAGAATGACAATGAAAACTCTAACTCTATAACTCTAAATGTGACTTTTGCTGTGGCTCCTCCTTCTTTGTCCTCCCTGACTGTTAACCACTTTGCTACCTGAGGCATTTTTCTCATCTATCAAAAGAACAGATCCTGCAAGTTACATTGTCCTGCAAACCCACCACCTGCCTGTTCCAATCCTTTCCACAATGCTCCAGACCATCTCACAAGACGTCCTCCCCTTCATTACTAATATCATTAATAACTCCATAACATCTGGTCATGTGCCAAATGCATTCAAGATAGCAAGGGTTATTCCTATTCTGAAGAAACCCACTCTGGATCCCTCAGACATCAGCAACTACCAACTGGTATCACTTCTCTCTTTTCTTTCTAAAGTCCTCTAATGCACCATGTACAATCAACTGTCTCGCTATCTCTCACAGATCAAGCTCCAAGATCCTAACCAGTCTGGCTTCAAAGTGGCACATCCCACCGAAACTGCCCTCTTGGCAGTCACTGCGAAGCTCCATCCCACTAGATCAGCCAAACGATCATCAGTCCTCATCCTCCTCGACCTTAAAGCAGCAGTCAACGTGGTCAACCACAAGACTCTTTTGTCCAGCCTTATGAGTCATTTCATGGCACATGGAAATGTTCTTGCTTCCTACCTGGAGGGTTAGTCATATCAGGTGACATGGAGGGGATCTACATCTGCTCCATGCAAACTCTCCACTGGTGTCCCATAAGGCTCAGTACTTGGTCCTCTTCTGTTCTCCCTCTATACTCAATCTCTTGGTGAAGTAAGATCCTCACATGGGTTTCCATACCACTGCTATGCAAATGACACTCAACTCATCCTCTCCTTCTCTCCAACAGACACTTATGTATCTGCTCAGATCTCAGTATGTCTCGCAGACATCTCATCATGAATGGCAGCTCATCAGCTGAAACTTAATCCCAGCAAAACTGAACTGCTGTTCATTTCAGATGATGCATCGCCATGTCAGGATCTTGTGATCTCCCCAGACAACTCTCAGATCTCACCTTCTGTCACTGCACACAACCTTGAAGTAACCATGGACAATCAACTGTCCTTCTCCTCTCACATTGCTAATCTGACACGCTCATGCCAATTTCTACTTTACATCAGAAGGATTTGTCCATTTCTATCTACACAGGCCACTCAGGTGCTTGTTCAGTCCCTGGGCATTGTAAGACTAGACTACTGCAACTGGCAGGTCTGTCTCTGCACACTATTCAACCTCTACAACTGAGCCAGAATGCAGCTGCACAACTTGTTTTCAAACTTACTAAGTTCTCCCAAACCACCTGTCACGGTGTGGGGATTGAACCCAGGTCTCTAGAGTGATAGTCCAACACCGATCCACTAGACTATTGGGGAATATAGACTCAAGTGCAGAGCAACACAGGTAGTGTCCAAAAGATTTATTAAAAGGTTCTAAAGGCCAACACAGAAAAAGCACCAAAAATAAGTCCAAACATGAAGGCAAACAAATCCAAAGGGAAAATACAAAAATCATTAACACAGAGGCAGGCAGAGGTTCAGGAGATCAGGCAAATAAATCCAAAGGGAAAATCCAAAAATCATTAACACAGAGGCAGGCAGAGGTTCAGGAGATCAGGCAAATAAATCCAAAGGGAAAATCCAAAAATCATTAACACAGAGGCAGGCAGAAAATTCAGGAGACCAGGTAATCCAAACAGCAACAAAAGGCACAGAGTTTGCAACACAAAGGAAGACAAAGACTTAGCAAAGACATGGACTTGAGACAGGGTTTAAATACACAAGCTAATAGATCACATGACAGGGAGACAATGAGGTACAGGTGAGCAAGGTAATTACAAGGCTAAGCAAAGTCAACAACATAGAGAGTCATTTGGCGACCTCTGGTGGTCAAAACTGTTCATTAGTGACACCACCCCATTGCTACGCTCCACTGGCTTCCTGTAGCTGCCCACATCAGATTTAAAACACTGATGCTTGACTGCGACGTGAAAAATGGACAACCGCCCACCTACATTAAAGCAATTATCACACCCTGCACTGCCCCACACTCCCTAGGATCCTCTAGTACTGCTTGACTGGTCCCACCATCTCTCAGGGATGGCATGCAAGGAAGGCATGCATCAAGGCTTTTTTCTGTTCTGGCCCATAGGTATTGGAATGAACTTCCCCTAGATGTCTGAACAGCTGAATCACTTCAAACGATGACTGAAGACCTACCTCTTCACGGAGTACTTAAATTAGCACTTTATTTTAAAAAATTGTGTTGTCTGAGTGTTTTTATACTATATTACCTCCCCAACAGGGTTTTCAGTACTCTTAGTCTGTGATCTAGTGAACCAGAATCAGGATGTATTTATTGATAGAGATTTCAATGCACTGTTATAGCATCACCTTTATCCATTAGCCTAGCAGTGGAGAACACTACCGTTCAGTGTGATCGCACATATGAGTACATATGATTGTTTATTTTCCGGCTAGGGCAATGATGCTGTCCATTAGGCGGTCCTTCGTTGCTGTCCGGGATGCAGTGAGACGCATTGAGACAAGGCATCTCTGAGACACATTAGACCCTATTCACACCTGTACTTAGCATTAGCCACTTATGAGCAGATCACCCAGGACACAGGATATATGCCAGATGTGAATGGGGCTTTAGATGCTCTTCATCCTGGCCTGGAGAAATCTTTGATGATGTAATTGAAATCCATATCTCTAGTCATGTCATTTTTCAGGGACATTTCAAGAACAACCAATTACAATTAAGCTGCGTCGGACCAAATCAGAACAAATGCACTGCATGAAGTTAGTGGCAGTTTCATGAAGAGATAGGGAGTTTCATGTGTTTTGAGTGACCTAATTAGCTAAATTAGCAAGCAGACTGGACTTGACAAGAAGAGCAGAAGAATGAAGAACAAAATATTAATGAACATTTAAAATTTGATTATGTTCTGGTCTATATAAACAATATTACCTAGGGCAGTTGCCCAATATGAAAAGTCCCCACAGAAGACAGAGGAAGGGGGCCTAAAGGGGAGGGTGGGGGTGGGGTGTTGGATTAATTATATCTTTCTTTCAAACAGACAAAGTAATGGAGGCCTATTAGGGGATTTATTTCATTTATTTAGGTTAATTACTAGATTTATTTAATTTATTTATGCTGAAACATCTGTTTGGGAGTCTGGTGTTTCACTCTTGATATAGTCACATGGATTCTGCTGCTAAAAATAAAACTACTAATCAGAACACTTGCTTGCCATCTACTGGTCGAAATGTAAAATCATAGAATACGTGAAATATATTCAAGAATAGTACTAATTATGACAAAATTTAATTCAGGTTGTTAGTCATTTTGAAACACAAAATGCCTTATTTAATTCATTGTCTTTAATTGATTACTAATATTGACATAGCCTATCTAAGTTTTTCTGACTCTATGCTGTATGAAAAAACATTCCTTTCTTCTTAAACGATATCTAAAAATGACACATCTTGCTCAGTTAGACACTGTAGAAATACTGCAGGAATATGAAGGGATATGAACTGATGGTGTCACTATATTTTTTGTGATCCTTCATAGAGTTAGACTTCAGAACTCCTACATAACAAAAGGCTGAGTGTTAACTTGTGGAATGAACATCCAAAAAACTCTTACAGTGTTTGAGTCTAGCTGCGATGTAGGTGTAAAGACTGTTGTGTTAATTGGACGCTGGGGATTTTAGCTGTGCACTAGGCACGTACATGTGGGATGTAGCAGTGTTTCACCCCACACACACACACACACACACACACACACACAGCAGCACTAATATGCTCTCGTTCATTCTAGTCACTTCGGCAGCGAGAGGTGCACAAAAGGGAATTCATGTACTGAAAAAAAATGTATAAAGTGTGTCTGTGAATTGGAGCTCCACATCAGGCTAATGAGCACATTTCATTCTCTAGGACACTTTCCTTTCCCTATGGCGGTCTTGGACCGCGGTAAAGTTGGTTTTATATTGGACATTCACTGCACATTAGAGATTCTCTCTTCTATTTCTCAAGAAATAAACAAACAAACAGGACAAAATGTGTACTTTCATACTCTGGAGTGGACAAAGAATCAAGCACAATCGAATATATTTTTTACTTTTTCTCCCGTTAAAGCAAGCTGAAGCTAATCTCTCAGAAACGCAGGTCATCAGCGCTCTATAGTAATGGAGTCAGTAAGGGACCGTCTAAAAAGTGCAAGACACGGGGATCTATGTAAAACTCTACCAAGATTATAGTCGTCTACTTCGCAGGATATCTGGATATCTAACGTATTACAGTGTCAGGTTACAATATGGATTACAGTATTTATTTTTTTTATAGCATATATTTT
The DNA here is from genome assembly GCA_022758105.1 of Pangasianodon gigas. Lineage (NCBI taxonomy): Eukaryota > Metazoa > Chordata > Actinopteri > Siluriformes > Pangasiidae > Pangasianodon > Pangasianodon gigas. The sequence goes on from CM040469.1 coordinate 15,516,487, forward strand.
ATTAATGATATACATTTTTAAATGAGTGATTACACATATAAATGTATTGTGCTACATAAACCCCAGGATTAGTTTTAGCAACTACAGCAAAATGCTGTAAAAAAATTTATTGCTAAAATAAATGAATAAATAGAAATGAAGCAACAAATTTTATGATTCGCACTATATTATACTCCATTCCTCCTATCAAAGACTCAACTCAAGATTTTTGTTTAAAAAAGAAAAATAAAAAATTCAATAACTTTTGGACTGTAAGACTTACACATGTAAAACTAAATGGACTATGATACAGTCTATTATTCCTATCAACTACAGCAAATAGATTCTAAAAACTCAGCTTTCTAATTAAAAAAAAAATTTATTTTAAAAAAGAAAAATAATCAAAAGTCAATAACCTTTTGACTGTAGGAGCCACGGTCCGTGTACCTTCTGGTCATTCAATTTTCATTTCCAAAAGAGATTTTGAAAAATGAACAACAAGAGTTATTTCAATCATCTATTAATAATCAAAAACAAAACAATGGAAAAGCATGCCCTTTTCCCGTTTCTTTTTTGCTGGAAAAAAAAAAAAAGAAAATCGCAGGAAAACAGAACAGAAAAATATGTGAATTTTTCAATGTATTATGCATAATACATGTTGACGCCCACATACACATAGCCCTATTACGCAGGACGTTGTCACCATTTAGCAGGGATATGCGCTAAAATAGCTTAGCTGGAGATCAAATGACAATGGCTTTGGACGCTTACTCTAATATAATTTTAGATATGGCAAAAAAGGTCTGTTGTCTTCGTTAATATCAGAGTACATGGTTGAAGAATATGGGGAAGCAGGGTTTTCCGCAAGAAATATAAGAAGATTTTTTGCTGAACGAGGCTTGATTCCTCTCTCCGACTCACATTTGGAACCTGAGGTTGCAAAAGCTATCACTGAGGTAAGATGTTAGAATTCCTCTCGTAATTCGTAGTTATGGTAGTACCAACCTGGCGGGAATGAACAGTAATGTCTGCATTGTCTGTTACCACGACAAGAAGTGCACCTGGTGATTCCCCTGCTGCCGTACAACCGGCATAATAAACAGTATACAAGCCGGCTATGATGGACAAACTAGATTAATTAGTAAATCAGATAAACTAATTCGTCAAGCTAGAGGGGAATTCTAACATCTTTACAACATTAACGAAGACAACAGACCTTTTTTTTTGCCATTTCTAAAATTATATTAGAGCAAGGTTCCGAGGCCATTGTCAATTGATCTCCAGCTAAACTATTTTAGCGCATATCCCTGCTAAAGCTTCTTCTTCTTATCTAAAAAAAAAACCCTATATCCTACTATACAACTTTGTTCCCTTAAGATATTTTAAGAGAGCTTTGTTCAATTTTGAGCAATTATTTTGCAGATTTTGAGTAGACATATTTTTAATACTCATTGACTTTAATTCCTCTATTAACTGAAATCTTTCTCTGTTATATGCAACACAATTTAACAGCACATATTTGACTGTTTCTGGTAGACCACATTTTTTGCAGCAGTCAGATTCAAGTTTGCCAATGTTATACAATGATTGAGAGCAGAGTCACCAATCCGCCATCTAGTTAATATTGTATCATCCCTTCTTTTTCCATATACAGTCCTTTCATATCCAACTTGACTTTGAATACTGTACAGATGTCATCCCTTAACTTCCTTATGCCATTTTTTTTGCCACATCCCTTTTACCGCCCCTTTGACTAATCCTTAATTTCTGATTTACTCAACGGGACATTAACCTCTATTCTTGAATGTCTCAGAGCCTGCTTAGCCATGCCATCTGTCTCCTCATTGCCCTCCACACCAATATGAGCCGGTACCTGTAAAAAGGAAACTATTATTTGTAATTGACGTATCCTGTATAGACTCTGAAGAATTTCATATAAAATATCTTGCCTCGATGAGGACTTCCCACTAGTTAAACTAGTTAGCACTGAATATGAATCTGAGCATACTACAATATTTTGAGGGCAGGTTTCTTCAACCTATTGAAGAGCCAAATTAACAGCGATTAGCTCTGTTGCATAAATTGATAAGTGATCAGATGTACTTTTTGCGATTGTGTACTTAAAATATGGAATGTAAACTGCTGCTGCTGTACATCCATTATCAGGAGACTTCGAACCATCTGTATATATTTGCATAATTAAGTAATATTTCTGAGCCAAATACTGATTCACTACTGTATCTTTAGGGACATTCCTATTTTTATCATTGATTCTGTCCCGCAGCTGGAGGTCTACTAATGACACTGGAAAGAGCCAAGGGGGTATTACAGGTACAACCACAGTTGGGTTAATTTCCACATTTGATATTCCTATATCTTCAGCCTGATTATTTGCAGCCCATTCAAAGCTATGTAACTGCTTGTATTTATACTCCCAGCAATCCTTCAAAAAATTTTTACCTGGGTGATTAATCGAATGCCCTTTTAACGAAGTCCAATAAACCATTCTTAGTTGTAGTCTTCTAATGTCTAAAGACATTTCCCCCGCTTCCACCTGTAAAGTTATTATTGGGGATGATCTGAATGCACAACAGTATAATCTTAAAGCTTGGGATTCAATGGCATTACCTTATTGATCAAAGATGCTGACACAGAACTATACACTATACTACCATAATCTACTGCATATCTTATCATTGCACAATATATTCTTTTTAAAGAATAACGATTTGCACCCCAGTCTATCCCTGACAGGCACCTTAAAATGTTTAATCCCTTTTTACATTTATCCACTAGCTGTTGAATGTGTGTTTTAAAAGTCAATTTTGAATCCATCCACACCCCTAAATACTTAATCACTGATACTTGCTCCAAAACCTGTTCATATAATTTCAGTTTAACTTTGGGAGGTATCATTTTTTTGATAAACAAATTACTTGGGTGTTTGTTACAGAGAGGCGGAATCCCCAGATTTTACCCCACTTCTCAACTTCACCTACTGCCTCCTGCATTCTTCTCTCATAGTACTGAACATTTCTTCCTTTCTTCCACAAAGCTCCATCATCTGTGTAAAGAGATTTTCCTATTCCTGGGTCAACTTTAGAAAAAATATCATTTATCATAATGTTAACACACACTACACACACTCCCTTGAGGAGTTCCATTGTCGATGGAATAGACATTTCAAAGGAAGATCCTACTCTCACTTGTATGGTCTGATCATGTAAAAAATTCTTTACCCATTTATATAAGTTCCCTTTTATCCCCATTTAATCTAGTTTAATTAGAAGCCCTTCCTTCCACATCATATCATATGCTTTTTCGATGTCGAAAAATACTCCCACTAAAACTTCTTTATTAACTTGTGCTTTCCTTATATCAGACTCTAATTATTGCATCCATTGAATTCTGACCTTTTCTGAAATCACTCTGATGAGGGCAAATAAGACCTCTTGTTTCAAGAATATAAGACAGCCGATACATAACCATTCTTTCCATTAAATTACATAAACTGATTGCCAATGAATGATCTTTTCCTGGTTTGGCAATGGGAAAAACAACACCATGATTCCAAGAGCAAGGAAGTTTTCCTAATTCGCACACTTTGTTAAAAAGGCTTAAAATGGAATATAATGATTTATCTGAGAGATGTTTTATCATTTCATACCTCACTTCATCCATCCCAGGGGAAGTATTTCTGACCCCAATTAAAGCCTATTTTAATTCATACAAGGAAAATTCCTCATCAAGTGTACATCCAGAAGAGCCTCTTTGGACTAAGACCTGTGGATTTTCTCTCATTTTCTGGTCTCTGTAATTTCTCATCTCATCTGATATAATATCGTTGCTATGGATCTTAACAAAGGCCTCACTTCTGCTTTTTCATGATTTGTAATAATCTGCTTGTCCCCACTTATAAGGACAGGTATACTGCTGTATGTCTGGATCCCTCCCATCTTCTTAATCATTCCCCATATCTCACTTATACTTATTTTGTCACCAAAGCTGTCACAAAATCCTCTCCAATAATTTCTCTTTAAAAAAATAAATAAATAAAATAAAAACTAAATTAAAAATCTGAGTTTTTAAAATCTATTTGCTGTACTTGGTAACAATAATAGACTGTATCATAATGCATTTGGTTTTACATGTGTATCTCTACAGACAAAATGTTATTGGATGTTAATTATTTTTCTTTAAAAAAAAACAAAAATTAAAAAAAAAATGAGTTTTTAAAATATTTATTGTAGTTGGTAGCAACGATGAACTGTATCTTAGTGCATTTAGTTTTACATGTGTCACTCCTACAGTCAAAAAGTTATTAAATCTTATTTATTTATTTATTTTTAATTTTACTAAATTGAGTTGTGTCTTTCATAGAAAGAATGGAGTATAATATAATGTGACTCAAAAAATTTGCTGAGTTTCATTTCTATTTGTTCGCAGAAAAAATTAGCAATAAAAAACCACTTGTTTTCAAAATCATTTTGCTGTAGTTGCTAACACTAATCCTGAGCTTTATGTGGCACAATGCATTTATAATCACTCATTTAAAAAAAAGTTTATCATTAATAATCATTAATAAATTATATGCTATAAAAATAAACAAATAGCATATTTAAATAAACTTCTAGTGAGTCTTATGCCCCACTACAACCTTCAGAAGGTAGAAACCTCAATTTCTGGATTTTTAGTGATTATAGTGATATATATACACATATTTGCCCATGTCATGCACTTTTTAGACGATCCCTTACTGACTCTATTACTATAAACTGCTGATGACCTGCGTTTCTGAGAGATTAGCTTCAGCGGGCTTTAACGGGAGAAACATTTTAAAAAATACATTCACTTGTGCTTGGGTCTCTGTCCACTTCAGAGCATGAAAATACATTTTGTTCTTTTTGTGTGTTTATTTCTTGAGAAATAGAAGAGAGAATCTCGAATGTGTAGTGAATGTCCAATATAAAACCAACTTTACCGCAGTTGGTCTTGGGCTCCCTTCCTACTCAGAGCCCTCGGACTCATGTCCACCTTTCCCCGTTACGACACACCTTACTGAACAGACAGTATGCTCATGTCCCATAATTACTGTAACTGTACTGAACAGACAGTATGTTCATGTCCCATAATTACTGTAACTGTACTGAACAGACAGTATGCTCATGTCCCATAATTACTGTAACTGTACTGAACAGACAGTATGCTCATGTCCCATAACAAAACTTACCTGCCGTCGTTGTGTGTTTCATGTTTAGCACTGCTCACTTCAGCATTACGTTTTTGCTCACTTTAGCATTACTCAATTTAACACTGGAGAAAACGAGTGTTAAAATGAGTGAAAACCCGCACCTGTGTAAAAGAAGCCAGCGCGCGCCAGTGTTTCCGGTTGGATGGAGGAGCTTGTGGGCCAGGTGCTGAACGTGGTCAGGCGCGTGTCCTCGGGCTCCATCTCTGGATAAGCGGCTTGACCCGTTGTCACCTGCTCGCCCGCGGCCAGGCGCTGCAGCTGGCTCAACAGCTGGCCGTCCACCGAATCCGTCGAAGCGGGGACGCGCGGAACAAAGCTCGTGTCCCTCCTCGAAACGAGCTCGCGCGCAGGAAAGTGGCGCCGGTGCGCGCCAGTCTCACGGTCCTCGTGTGCGCAGTGCCTCAGTGTCCTGTCGCAGCGACAGCAGCGCACCATATCTCCTGGTCCCAGATGCGCTAACTCAGCACATCTATCTGAAGCGTTTAGCGGCCAGTCGTGGAAAGTGCTCAGTGGTTCCTCCTCGCGGTGCATCCTGTTTCCATCGCCATTACATTCTCCTGTATGAGGCATATAGCTTGCGTCTCATGAAGGAGGAATCCAGATATGGGCCGAAAGCCCCAGTGCCTGTGTTATAGGTTAGCTTTCTAGAAAGGCTGTCAGAAAGCGCTTCCCGCGTGGAGAGGATATGAAAAGCACACACAATGGTACACGCTCCCTGGTAAACACCCTATTGTAACCTCGGTGAACACAGCTAACTTTCATTTTTGTTTGTTTCAGATGATGTGCTGTGTGCTGTGGGATTTTTGGGATGCGGAAAATTCTATTGCCTTTTTATCCTAAGAACCAAGACCCCTGATTATGCTGAATAAAAGACATGCGGGGGGAAAATAGTTATTTAGGTGGTGAGGGAGCCCTACTTACTGACGTGGAAATACCGTTCAGTGTGCATGCTTTTATAGTATAGTAGCTCCCATGTATACAGTGAACATGTGATTAAACATGTTTAAATCATGTTTACATGTTTGGTGGATCCTGAGCGAGAGGGCAGCCGCTTCACGGAAACACGTTTATTACGCATCAGTTAACGCCTGCTGGACACGTTCATCACGTGTCACACTGAGCCGCAATAACGCCTGAAGGGTTTATTAAGCCGTTTATTAAGCCTCATTTTGACATGTGTTATTACAGCTGTTTGTGTCAAAATGAAAGTCTTTTCCGGGTTGGAGCAAAACCAAACTGATACTCTTAATAATTTATTTCTGTAACATTGCTTTAAAAGTAATAATATTAAGAGATCATAATATATTATTCATATAGTCTTGAATAATTTGATTGTCAAATAATTGTGTTAATCAGATAAGAAGCGCAGTGTCAGTCAGTCAAATCTGGTGTGGCACTTAGAGATTAGTCCATATGACACCTGTGTGGTGTTAGAAAACCCCCCAATTCCCAAAATTCCCAATTTTTTTTATTTATTTTTAATGGATTTACACAGTCCATGTATAATGTCATCACAGTTTTGGTAAATCCATTTTTAAACTATCAGATAAGCAATCATTCCCTTTCTGTTTGCCTTTTTTGTATTCCTCTGACTGTGACACACTTTTATAATTACAACTTAGTCTTATTTTAATATATAGTGATATAAACAAAATGATTTGTATTTTAGACTTCTATTCTTCATTCAGGCATATATACAATAATTCTTAACGTTTGTTTGTTTGTTTGTTTGTTTATGTAAAATTATTGTAAATTGATTAGAAAAGCTCAATGAGTAAAATCAAAGTTGCTGTCTGTTATGTCTAAAAACTATCAAGGTTAGCAACAGGTTTTACATCCATTTTATTTTACATATCTTTTCATATCATGTAAAATATAATTGAAAAATAAATAAAATACAGTAGTCAATACAGGTTTCTTTATTATAGTAGATATTCATAATAAGGTATAATTAAGTATACCACAACATGGCTGAATCCTTGATTCCAAAGGTTTCCCAATAATGATTAATCTTAGTGAATGATGAACAACTTAAAGAAAGACATACATTGCGTACGAGTCTGTTTTGCGAGTGTTTTCCAAAAGCCTTCTTTATCAGAGATTTAACAAATGAGTTGGAGGTAATTCTTTGTTGGCTCTGCCCAGCCCGAGTCTGGAGAAAAGCTACACAGATAGTCAAACAATCGATTCACATTCTGGAGGTAAATTTAAAAGATGAATCAGTGACTTAAACACTAAAAACAGATACAGATAGACAGTATTTTTAAATACCAGACACAAGCATAATCAACAGTTTACAACAAAATTACATTTGTTTGGAGGAGCTACATGGAAAAGAAGAGAATATGTTAGGGCTGTCTAGTATTGAATTAACTTCACTAACTCATGAATGGCATGGTAAGTGTTGTGGGTAATATTGCTGTTACACTGCTTCAGTGTCTTGGGTTCAATCCTGTGCTTGGGTGACTGCATGGAGTCTAATTTTATTCCAGGGTTTTCAATATATATTATCAAATCAGGTTGGCTGTACAAAAAACTGTGTTAAGGCAAATTGGTTAATTCACATAGAACTGATGTACACATATCAATCAAATAAATTCAGTGAACTTTTTTTTTAGTGTACAGAACAATGAACAAAGGAAGTAGAAATGCTACACTAAAAAAGTTAATTGAGGTTACTTGTTTGAAATGTGTACATCAGTTACACGTAACATGTTAAGTTAACTTGTTGGTTTCACGTGAATTGATTTACACGAAAAGGACACAGAACACTCCACATAATCTAAAACTAATAATAAGATTTAAAAAAAACAACAACAACGTGTTGTTTAACAAAGTAAATCGGATAATCATTGATGTAGTGATGTTTCTTGTTAGGAGACATTTATTTACATTTATGGTTGGAGACTTGGTTGTAAGTGCTTTGTAACAGTCAGACTTACCCAGCTCAGGAAAGTTTTAAGGACAGCACAGAGGAGTTTATGCTTTCCAGTTTCTCAGTAAAATGACAGGCTGCATTTTAAGAGAGAGAGAGAGAGAGAGAGAGAGAGAGAGAGAGAGAGAGAGAGAGAGAGAGAGAGAGAGAGAGAGACTGGTGAGGGAACGACACATACACACATACACATACACACGACAACGACAAAAAGCTTGACAATGAAACACACAGAAACCAGAACTTAAATAGGGGTGCTTATTAGGTGTAACACAGAACAGGTGTGAGTGATCAGTGAGACACCTGACATGATCATGTGATGTGCTGGGGCTGATGGGTAATGAAGTTCAGTGCCCCTTTGAATGCATCTAGTACTCACATGCATCACCATTCAAAATCCATTAGGTGCCTGAAGTGTGTACACATGTGTGGGTTGACTATGTTCTTTTCCCAAGAAACCTTCCCACCTTTCTTGCCCACAAATGCTATGTGAAAATACTCCTAAGCTGCTGCTCTAGACACTGATCATCTGTGCATTTTCTGAATTTCAGATGTTGTAGCTACTACACTAAGCATGGAGGCAACAGGTAGGGTGTTCAGGTCCATTATGCCAGGCACTACCAAGTGAATAGGAAGCCATCTGGGATTTGCCCTAAATAGAAAATGGTGGATTTACTAGGCTCACAGGGAATTAATGTAAGATCAAGCTAAATAGCAAAAACATTACTGTGGGTAAAAATGAAAATGAACTGGAACATATTGCTTTTTAAAAGTATGATAGTGCCTCATAAATTCCCCAGAAAAAATTACTTTCGAAACTTTGACACACATTCACCACACCAGTCGTCTTCACCCTTTAAGCACAAGTTCACTTTGGAAGTCAAAATCTGAACCGAGATCTACCACACTATATGTTGCCAAAAGAAGCAAAAAGCCCACCAAGCGTGATGCCATTTTACTTTAATAACAGTAAAGCAGTTCATCTACCAGTACAGGATTCAAAAATCACAGTGACACAGTAATACAGTTCAAATATCAATAGGCAACAATAGGAACAGAAACACATTAATAGTATCAGTATATGTTAATGCAACATGCACAGTTACACAGTCACAGCAGCAGATTGTTAATTGTCGTTTTTATGTCTTCTTAGTTTTTAAAGTCCTTGAATAATGTGTCACCAGTGAGCCATCGCTTCTTTTAAAAACTCATTGTTGGTGAGGGGCTTGTGCTTGGCCAGGAGATGGCTTACACGGAATGAAGCTTCGGCTGCAGCTTTAAATTTCGAAGTGGATTTTGTGAAAAGTAATTGCTGGGCTTTTAAAACCAATTTTAACTCTTGAATTCTTTTCTCTCGTATTTCGCTCTTGGATGGGAATGAGTCCATGAATTTCTAATGGTTAGTAGTGTGATGGCACTCAACATTATCCCTTTTTAACAACGCTAAACATATCAAGCAGTAGTGATATATTGACATATCAAGCAGGCAGTCTTTTCTTTCACCACTGTAGAAGCAAATTCGTTTTTTCCATTCAGCATGGAAATGATATTTTTGCCTTCATTTGCTGCTCAGCCATAGTTTCCTGAACAGAGCTCACTCATTGACTTTGCACATATGGAGTTAATGTTAACTAGCTATGTAGCTTAACAGCAGGTTGAGGTGATGCAGACGGAAACAGTTATCTGAAAAGGTAGCCTAATGTCACAACTGTATTTGGCCATCTTGCACACCACCAATTAAATATGGTTAATATCTAGCCAACTAGCAAACATTTTAAAATTGAATGGTTTTTTTTTAAATTTTAAAATGTGTTGCGAACATTGACTGTACATGGATGGTTGCGATCTACTAAAAATGCGATTGACCAGTGGATTGCGATCAACAGGTTGACGGCCACTGCACTACACTATGGAGATTTTCTGTGCCAGTAGCTATGTGACTTAAACCAGAGACATTAATAAGGAGATTCTGTGACATTTGATCAAACTCTGCACTATTTTCGGCCATATATTCTGGCTCAGTTCACATGGTAGCTGGCCAAGAAAGGTAACGTTAACCAAATTTAGCATGGATACAGCTCATATGGTGGTGTAAACAGTAATAAAATGGGGGTTCACAGGTAAAATTGCCTCCTCTGATGGAAGCGCTTTTAGCTTGACATAGCTAGCTAGCAAGGTACCTAATAGCTAGCTTCCAATACTTGTGGGACATGCTACCTTCACGACTAACATTACAAGCGCACAATTTATTACATGACATTACATGTTATATTTGACTGGCAAGATGTGATTTCCAATTCCAACTCCGATATAAATTAGCACTTACTGACTGCGCCTTTTGTCAGAAATGCTTTTCTAAGTTCAGTCTTCACCTGTCTTCCATAACACAATCCCATAGTGCAGCTGTTTTACAATAGATAAAATTGTAAAACACACATAATACCCTTGCATGTAATTGTGCTCATCAACTATTGTGAAAAATGCTGTTTTTGAAGCAAATAAAACTGGTGATGGTACCAATTCTGTTCCTCCTCTGACTGTGGAGGAAGAGAACATTTTGGCCATCCTGGGGCCTGAGGCATTGGAAGGGATCCCTGGCGGCGTAGACACATGTGCTTTAACCAGCACTGCGCCTTTGCCTTCAAGGTTGAGCCCCTCAACATCAGACCCCCTCCAGCCTGGTCCCTCAACATCAGGCACCATCCAGCCTGGCCCCTCAACATCAGGTCCCCTCCAGCCTGGCCCCTCAACATCGGGCACCCTCCAGCCTGGTCCCTCAACATCAGGCACCATCCAGCCTGGCCCCTCAACATCAGGTCCCCTCCAGCCTGGCCCCTCAACATCGGGCACCCTCCAGCCTGGTCCCTCAACATCAGGCACCATCCAGCCTGGCCCCTCAACATCAGGTCCCCTCCAGCCTGGCCCCTCAACATCGGGCACCCTCCAGCCTGGCCCCTCAACATCAGACCCCCTCCAGCCTGGTCCCTCAACATTGGCAATAGGTTCTGGTACTGGGCTATTGCTACCTTCCCCTGATTCACCTCACTCTGAGGGCTCCTCATGTGCTGAGCAATATCCTCCTAACATTTCAGAGCACTGGCCATTACTCTCCCGCCGAATGAGAAAAGGGACGTTGTAGCTGCAGTCTGAAAGGAAAAAGATAGCTGAAATCCAGGGAATCAGGGAGGAATTAAGAGCCCAGAGGGAGCAGCAGGACCACCATCATGAGGAGGTTATGGCATATAGTAGGGCTAAATTAGAAATATTGCAGCAACAGGCCAGCAGGTCCTCTTTAACCATGTTTTTACCAACAGACGGTAAGTGGAAATTGCATTATTCTTTAGACTATATGGAAAGTCAAATGATGATATGTGTGGCTGATACCTTTGTAACCTTTTTTGAAATTTTGTTTTTCCCAGACACATAGATGTAACCCTCTTCTTTTTACTTTCTTTTTTTTTGGCTATGTTGGCCACCATGCCTCCCAAAATCCAGCCCCTCGTCCTTGTCGTGGAAACAGACTGAGTCTGGCAAATGGGGCTCTGTTGAAGCTGTGTGGTACATGGCATTCAACTTGCTGTTCAATGACAAGTTAAAAGCCTTCACCAGTTGAATTGAAATACAAAATAAAATATCCCATTAGATGACCAAATATACTCTTTTGTAATATGTAGTTTGAGTAAATGCTTTTCTAATATACTGGGCATTCATACAGTAGTTTAACATGTGGAAATGAGCCCATAATTGTAACTTGATTCATCAAAGTACCATAGTAATGCCAGGTCAAAATGTAAGCAATTGTTGAGTGAAGCTGAAGCATGTCTACCATGCAATGTCATCCCTTATTAAATAACTGAATAATGTGACTAATAATAAGTCTGAATATTAAGCATGTGTATGGAATGGAATACAAACTTTTAATACTTTGCAGTGGTGAGCCACCATCACATACACTACAACCTTCAAGTAACTGAAGTTAGCTATGTGAAGATTTTGTCAATACACAACAATAATAGCCATGAAAATATAAGCCAAGCGTGACACAAACACATCTTTTATTTAAGTATTCAGATAATTCTTAAGAGAGGTCTTCTTTGTCTTAAGCCACAGCATGAAAACTATGAAAAAACAGCCAATACACATTAATATAATAAATTGATATTCAAATTCAGCTGTGCCTTATTACTGTCACAAATCATTGATGAATCACTCATGTTTAGTTAATTTAGAATGATTATTAGCCATCAAGGTGTTTCTATCCATCCCTCAGGTGCATCAATAGCAGGTGTTCTAATGACTCTACTAAAAACAGTATCTATGAATGTTTCAAATGCTAAACAATGGCGGCTTTACAGAGAATCCTACAGCTTCAGCACAGAAGGCGACGCAGAAGTGTACATAAATGCCTACATCAGGACCACTTTTTCCCCACTTGACTCTCTATCTGATGACAACATCATAAGAACATTCTGGCTTCCAAGGACCAAGATCCTTGAACTGCTGCAGGTTGTGAAACCACACTTTCAGAGGATCACAAGACGAAACTTCACCTTAAGTTTAGCGGTGCAGTTTTTAGCTGCACTGCGTTATTATGATGATGGCAGTTCTATGGAGGTAGTGGGTGGTGGCCTGTGGCTCAGCAAGTCTTCAGTCACCAAGGCTGTGACAGCAGTTACACCTTTGCTGTTACAGCTTTTGAAGAACATGCTGACTTTCCCCAAGACTTTTCAAGAAATCCAGCTGGCCAATCAACACTTTCACAATATTGCCAACATCCCCAGAGTGATTGGCATTATTGATGGCACCCTTATCCCAGTGTCAAGGCCTGTGGTAAATGAGCCCCCTTGTACATTTTTAGGAAGAGTTATCCAGCCATTAATTTTCAAGTCGTGTGGGATCACCTGGGGATCTTCACTGACATTGTGGCAAAATGGCCTGGAAGCACTCATGACTCTTTTGTGTTGGCCAATTCTACAATTTGCCAGGCGGCTGAAGAGGGTGGCTTTGGTGATAGCTGGCTGCTGGGAGACAGTGGATATCCTCTTTGCCCATACCTCTTGACACCTGCATCCAGCCACCACTGCAGAGGAAAGGTTTTAATCAGGCCCATGGAAGGACATGCTCTACAGTGGAGAGGGCTATAGGAGTGTGGAAACAATGTTTTCGCAGCATCAGCAAGTCCAGTGGTGGCCTGAAGCTGAACATTCCATATTCTATTCTACTTCTGTGAACATGACACAAAACCACTTACAGTGACATGCAATCCCATAAAGAAATCAGATATATAGCCATACACTGACATGTATAAAATTATTGTTCATTTATTTGGGCATATTGCCTATAAAAATTACTGTGGATTGAGAAATTATTTTTACAAATATTAAAGTGTAATATTTTCAAATATGTGAATGAATGAATTTTACATTTGCTTAGCACTTTTCTGACACTTCACTCAAAGCACTGCAGATATGTTGTATATATGTACAGTACAGATAACCTTTTATATAAGTCAGAACCATTAACATACATATTTTGTTTGAAAAACATTGCTATATGAGAAATTTCTCTTTGGAAACCTTGTAACAAAGATTTTCGCTTGTAAATGATAAAATAACTCAGCTTTCTTCGCACAAACGAAGCCAATGCTGTGTTCCAAAGAGTATAAACAATGATTTTGGAGGGCAATTGGAAGGCAGAACAATCGCATTAGTCACTCTGGAAGATCATTTCAAACTGAATTTGTATTAAAAATAACTTTATAAGTGAATTACGTAAAATTAGAATTACGTAAAATCTCTCTAAGTGTATGGTGGAAGTCTTCACATCCCAGCCGCGGGTAAACAATGACGTCGACACTGCAAACTAACAAGGAACTATGCTTCTAACCACAGGTGGAGAGCTGTAGTTTCGGGAAACAACGAATCATTATCACCAATGTTGATAATGACAGAACTTGTGACCATAGTTGGCTAACGATGCTTTTGGAAAATGCACCCCAGGTCGTCATTAACAATACCCTTACCAATTAGACTAAAGATGCAGAATACCAAGTTTCAGCTCAGTCAGACTTATGGCTCCTGAGAAACAGTTTTCAGACCTTAGCCCCGACCCTATTGATGACCACCACCCAAAACTCTGCAGACTTCCTTAGAGCTTCGTCCTGAAGGGGCCTTTGAAGTTTCATTCAACTGTATACAAAGAATTATAAGTTACAGCTGTTTGAGTGAATTAGACTCTGCCCCATTAGAACTGATTGACAAGCGGTGGCAATATTGTTCATAAATCACAACATGTTTTTCACCAGTTTGGAGGCAGAGACTCTACTGAGGCATCTGACCCCAGTGTTGTGAAGATAGAACAAAAATTCTAGGATTAATTTCCAAAAGTATGTTTTGCATATTATGCAAATTAGCAAAAAAAAAAAAAAAAAAAAAAAAAAAAAAAAAAAAAAAAAAAAAAAAAAAAAAAAAAAAAAAAAAAAAAAAAAAAAAAAAAAAAAAAAAAAAAAAAAAAAAAAAAAAAAAAAAAAAAAAAAAAAAAAAAAAAAAAAAAAAAAAACTAAGTGGGTGGAGCTACATGATCCAAACTGCAAATTAGTTTTATCCAAAGAATCAGTAGAAAAAAAAAATTCACAATGTGCAATAATAATAATAACAATAATAAAAATAATAATAATAATAATAAACTTTTCCCCAAATCCAAAACCTTTAAATGCCTCATAAATCAATCTATGCTCCACTCAGTCAAAGGCTTATCAAGAAGTAGTAGATTTTTGTCTGATGTGGGGATTAAGGTTATGAGGCCTTGCTTCATAGACTCAATACATTCAATAAAAACATTAAAGATTAATTCTTTAATTATATCCCAAAATTTTCTAGAAAATTCGAAGGGGAGCCCATCTGGCCCTAGTGCCTTATCTGAGGGAGTCTTCTTCACTTCTGCCCTAGTTAATAGGGAATCACAGATTTCTTTGCATGCATGTGATATATGTTAGGGATAAACCCATGAGTTTTGTCAAAAAGTTCTTTAAATGAAATCAGGCTTCGTGAAACTTACAGACGCCTTTTCTGTTTTCATTTTCCTTTAGTATTTTTCACTTAGAGCACTAACGTCTCTAAAGCTGGTCCACACCCCAATCCAGTAGATGGCGGTAATGCACTAATTCAGTTTGCCAATTGTCAATACAAATCACAGAAGAAGACCAAGACGACGACGACGACGACGAAGAAGAAGAAGAAGGAACGTACAGCTTTCGTTAGCGGTTTATTTTCGACTTCAAGGTAATTTTTTTCCTCAATAAAATTAAGGCAGGTTGTAGAGTAGCTGTGCATTACTATTAAGGAGATTATCTTTTATAAGTTAGTGAAAGTCCTGGGAATTTCCGTCCATTTAGTGTATCTTGTCGTAAGTGTTGAGTGCTTTAGCTAGAAAATGCAGCTATGAAGATACTGAGCTGCGTTTAGCTCTTAAGTAGAGCCCTCTCTAGATAAAAAGCCTGCTTTCATCTAACGTCAGATTTTCTGGCGTTTTTTTAATGTCCTTTAGCCATCTTACTGCAGCCAGCATGAAATGTTTATACTTTCACGTAAAGCTTATTGCCAGGTTTAGTCCTTAACAGTTTCTCCCCACGCTGATAGGCTCTATTTACAAACTCCTGCATCTTTTTACTCTAGAAGCGGAATGGCCTTGTACAGCTTGGACACAATGAACTAGGAATATGATGAACTAGCAGTCTAGAGATCTGATGCAGTAAACACAGTTAGTCAACAGCAGAGTCTACTGCAGTTAACTATGTCCCCCCCCGCAAGACTCAGATCCTCACCTACATTATGGAGGTGCAGGAAAAACACACCACGCGCAGTGTAAAGGTTGTGTGTTGATTAAAAATCATATTGTCATCTTTGCTTATATTAGGCTTTATTTGTGCCTGCTGGTTAATCTCCACCTAGAATTATGCAATTGTCAAGTTAGGTTAACAATTAATGTTTCTTGTCTTGTGCATTATTTCTTTTTAAAGATGGCTGGTGACTCTTCTGAAAAAAGAGACCTGGATGTCTCCGGGAGTAAAGAGCGAAAACGTAGCCGCTCACGTTCCCGGGACCGTGATCGAAAGGGTTCTCCAGGGAAAGAACGCAAGCGCCATCGCTCACGTGAACGGAAACGATCACGAAGCCGCTCTAAATCTGCAGACAGGTTTTTAAGAGAATTCATTGTTTGGTTGTTTTTAGTGTAACAGTGGTCCTGGAGTCAGGAATTCAGTCTGGTTTCAGGCAGTGCTTTAAAGAGCAACTCCAGTGAATTTCATGAAAAAAAGTAACAAAACTTTTAAGGTTAACCTTAAACCCTAACCCTAACCCAAGGCATTAGCATTAAGTTTACTTTTGTTTCAGGTCAGAAATGGTCAATGTTCTGTTACGAGCATATGTTACAGAAAAGATAGGGCTTGGTCGGAACAGAGCCCTGAGAATCAAGGCTCGTCAGGCCAGGTAGAGCTGGGTATACCTTATTTTGGGGAATACCAGCACTGATTCATGTAAAGGTTCATTTTAGTATGACCTACAGTAACAGTATTTTTCTGTTGCATATTAAAACTTGATCGTTGCAAAAGTATGTAACATACACACAATTTCATAGCCCAAAGTTACTGTTATGTCATAGCAACAGAGATAGCAGATTCTCTTTAAAACTCGATTTTGGGATTTGAGATAGGAAGCTAGTTTGTTTAGTGGCGGTATATGGACAGGGAAATTTGTCTTTTTCTATTGTTGAATTGCTACGCTAGTGCAGCAATATTTCAGTAATACTTCAAAACACAAAATCCGTTTTCATAGTTAGAGCGATTATTTGTAAAATAAATGAAGTATATTAATTATTATTAGTATATTAAGTATTATTAATAAATTGTGAGTTTCTCTCACCACCCCATTTGTAAATCAAGTGACCCCAAGTTTGGGAAACCCTGCTCTAAGACCCCAGTTTGAAGAAAAAAAAAAATAGCCTTAATGTTGTTTTTGTTTATATTTGCAAACCTGTTCTACTAAAGTTACATTGGATCAAGTTGGCTGTTTAAATCTATTTTTATATTTCTATCTCTTTGTTCTTCCCATGTCGATCACCTCACTATTAACAGGACTATGGGTTGTTTAGCATTGACTTTATATGATATATTTTAATTTAAAAAAATAGTATTAATGTTCTATTGTCGTACTTTAGACTTATGATGTTAGTTTTCGAAGATGTCAGAATGCTGAGCATGCAAGCAAGAGGAAGTTGGCAGCAACTTAAAAAAGAGCAAAAAAAACCCCACTGATTTTTATATTTTTGTATAACTGCTTTGTGACAATGTCCATTGTTAACAGTGCTACATAAATAAAACTGAATTGAGTTATACGTTTATTATAGGTGAGTGGTTTTGAACTCGTGTAGTCAGTCTAAAATTTAACAAATCCCCTTTTTGTGTAATGGAACTAAAGGAGCAAACAGATAGGACATAGTGAAAAGACATTGGGCCTCATTCATCAAACTGGATGCAAACAGATTTATTCCTTAATTTTTCATAGGAGTATTTACACAAGAAATTTGGTATTCATGAATATCACATAATTTTGGGCGAATGTTCCTATCCTACTTGTGCTCCTTAGTGTGTGTGAATTTATGCAAAAAAAAGATTAACTAATGCAAACCTTGATTTGATCGACTTCAAATCATTTGTTTGGTTTGCATGGACTACGGAACCTTTATATATGGAATATACTGTCAAGTTTAAATTGCTTATTTTTGTTACGTTTATCATTTAGCAAATGCCGTTATCCAGCGCGACTTACAGAAGTGCTTTGTAGACTCCATCCAACAGACATCCTCATGCTAGTTCACTAAGTCAGGGACTAAGAATACCATTGAGAAAATTTTGTGAATCCCAGTCATTTAATATTATTGACATTATATAAAATACAAAAATACACCCATACCAAAAGTCATTCATTTATGACAAAAGAATTACTGCTGTATACACAGAGGATGGGCTGGACTGGCTGCACATAGCCCTAAGCCATATACAAATCCCTCAGCTGACGGAAGATTTAGTGCATGCCCACGGTTATAAGGCAAGGGATGTTTAAAGACTGATATGATTTCCCCGCCCCCCCGGAGGTTGAAAGCTGGCTTATAAATCTGTTCTGTTTGCCACGGCATCTTCAATGCTGTGCAACACTTCGAGCACTTTGGCTGATCCACTTAAAAAGAGAGAGAGAGATCTTTTTTCTTCTCCGTTTTCATGTCTCACCATTGTCTTGTCATCTCACTTAATTCACACCTAATTCACCTTTTCTGTAATTTGTCTGGAGATTTTGACCTTTTCAGGTGCTGTTACACTGCAAAATATTTTTTATTGGCATAGAAGTGAGTCAAAATAATAAAATAACTTTAAGTAGTCATTTTGTGTTTCTGGCCCTCTATATTCTTGACCTTTTGTGGAGTTTTGTGGGCGAGCATGCTTTTCTCTTTACGGGTGATAAACATGCACACCAGTACAAAGAAAATCAGCGTTTTCAGACTTTTGTAAATCCAACCGAAAATTTTACTTGAGTTTGGCTTACACAAACATTTACACACCACTTTACTTAGAAACAGATGAATGAGGCCCAGTGTTACGTTGCCATATAGTCGTAGAACCTACAAAGTTTTAATAAAAGTGGAAAATGACATTTCTGACATTGTGAAAAATATTTTTAAAAAAAACCTCTCAGGTTCAGTAATGTATATAGGTGCAAAGGGACAATATCCGAACAGCTTAATTTGATGGAATAGCTGTAATTTGATCTAATCACTCATTTTCCCCTAACAGAAAAGCAGTTTTTATTAAACAAACACAACTTTACTAAAAATTGATAAATGAGACCCATTGTTCGAAACCAGTGAGGAAAAAAAATCACAAAGCAGATGGGCAGGAGTTAAAAGATGGAAAATAGAATGAACCTAAACCTAATTTTGGACTGGTGTCCATTTGACACCATTAAATCACCAGGATTTTGGCTCAGTTTCTTGTGTTCGTATTTACCACAAGCTGCTTCTGCCAGTGACTGGATTTCAGTTATCCTGCTGAAAGTACCGTCAATCTGTATGTTTACAAATATTCTGATTTGGTCTATAGCATGGACATGCCTTGGTTTGAAGAAAAAAAAACATTGTGTAGAAAAACAAAATATGCAAGATGTGCAAATGTTGTGTTGCTGTGCTTAAGTCAAGTTAGTTTGGCAAATAAAATATCGTCAGATACTGTAATACCTTCAATAAAGGGGCTAAAAGCAGAGAAAAGTAGGCAAGGGGCATTTATAAAAGTGATATTGGTTATAATGCTTCAATGAGCTTTTAATTCTACTAATACCAGGGCTGGATTTAGTTTTTCTTGATTGGGGTGCAGTCAAAATGTCCGGGTGGTTGTCTTTTACAGTCATGCTTGCTAGAATATAATGTTTGGATCATGATGGAGAACTCCAGACTCCCTGGCATATGTTTTGTTTAAATTTGATTTTACTTTTCCTTACACACTGCCATCCACAAGGACAGTGGGATAGTGCTCCTGTAGCTCAATACTATCCTGTATACAAGACAGGCATGTCAATTTCAAATTCTTCCTGGGTCACCTCAGCATTTTACTTTGATTCTGAAGTGTAACCCAGGCTCTGAAAATAGAAAAAGAAAAGCTAACTATTTAAATATATACACTATTAAGGGCTTATCAGAGTTAACCCTGGGTCATTCTAAACCCTGGGTAAATGGAATCCTGGGCTATCTTATTTCATGTTTCACATTGCTTATACTTTACCCGGGGTTAACAATTAATCCTGGGTATTCATAATCTGGGTATTCATAATATTTTTTTAAATTCCTTTTAAGCATGGAGAGACTTGTGTTTACTTGTACAGTAGCGTATTTCTGACTGTGCCATGCAGTTTGTCCTGAACAGACTTTTCTGACCCTAACTGTAAAAATAAAACTCTCCTCTTCGCTCCAGTTGACAAGTTTTCTGTCACCATTTGACAAAAGCGGTGCTAACCCTGCTTCGGACCAGGGTTTCATAACCCCGGGTAAAAAGGGGTGCTAACTCCACTTCTAAATTACAAGTGTGAAACGTTCCTCTAGCTAGAGTTAAAAGTGAGGTTTAGAACGATGATAACCCGGGGTTAAGCACAGTGTGAAAAGCCCTTTAGAGGCTCTATTAGATGATAAATTATTATACTGATTCCTTTGTTTAATCACACTTTATTAGCTACCAGCTGCTATGGTAAGAAACTGGATTAACCAATTAGGATCATGCATTTTTCCATTTCTTTTTGAAAGCTACACTCCAGATAGCTACACTATAAGCATAGACATGAGTAGCCTGCTGGGGGTTTATTGCAGTAAGAGGAAAAGAAAAGTAGATATATATTTACAAGACGTAAGGTGTAATTTCCAACTATTATTAACATGCTATTTCAATTATTTTCAGTGGAACTGTTATAAAGGTATTTTATGGCAAGATTGACAGTAGAATGTGCCTTAAAAATGATAGTGAAAACAATCATGGTTTTATTTTTTATATGTCCTCATCACACCTGAAGTAATTACTTACATATTGTAATGTTAATATGTATAATATCATAATAAAATGTATATTATTTTTACTGTTGTTGCTAATATTAATTGGTATTGTGTATATGCGGTAATTATATGATTAATAGATGTTATGCTATTAATATTGTATTACAGACCATATATGTCAAGTTTGACTTACGTATGTTTTATGGTGATTTCATTTTATATCATGGTGGTGTAAAGAGGCAAAATTACAAAAATTGTGTCACTGTCCAAATACATATGGACTTGACTGTATATCTAAGGTGTGAAATATAGAGTAATAGACACTGCGGGCTGCTTCAGGTTCACGCAGGCCAAGCAGCGAGCTGTATTTGGCCAGCAGGCCTTGAGTTTGACACGTGGTTTAATTAAGGTGCTAGATACATAGAGAACACAAATCAGGTAATAAAAGTACTCACATCTGTCAGTCTCAGATATGCACGCAGCTGTGGTGAAATTGTTTGACATGTGGTTTAATTAATGTACTTAACAGTGGGATCTTAAAAAAAGGCAAGCAAGGCAAGCATTAGCGGGGCGTAGAGAAAAGGAGGGGGAGCTATAAAAGAGAGAACAGCCAACGGCTTGCTACTATTTTGTCAAGCGTGCAAACACGAGAAGTTTTGACGCTTCGTATTTGAACTGTGAAAATGCCAAAATACACACCTCTGTATTGCTTCTACTGGCAAATAAATAACAGAGGAGTGTCTGTCTATGGTTGACCTCCTACATGATTATGATGCAAAGGGTGTGTGACAACTGGGAAAAAGGCAGCTGCAAAAATGTATGGCCTAGACAGTCTTGGTGTTTATCAGAACATTAATTTAAGCCCTCTTTCTGTTTTGGGTCTTCAGAGATCGCAGACAGAAAGACAAAGAAAGAGACAGAGAGAAGGACAGGGAGAGAAGTCGTAAGGATCGGGACAGCCACAGAGGGGCCAAAGACAAGAATAAGAAATCCAGGTATGAGCTGCCTTCTCACTAACCCGTATGCCAATTTTTACATTTGGATACCAAAACCTGTCGGCTTCAAAGCGGGATAAATTGAAAATAGGAACTGTTTATCATTATTAGCTTGAATTTGTACTCTCTCTTCAGGAGCACTTCACCTAAATCCAAAGATACAAAAATTAAGAGAGAAAAAGATGTGAAGATGGAGGAAGAGGATCAGGAAGAAAAGAAAAAAGAGAAGGTACCCCCATTATAGAACTGTTTATTTGTAAATGGCTTATGTACCTCTTCGTTTATTTCTCTTCTCTTTATTTCAATCTATTTCAGGTTCAGCCATTGTCTTTGGAGGAGTTGCTGGCTAAGAAGAAAGCAGAGGAGGAGGCAGAGTCCAAGGTGAGAAAAAGAAATTACTCTTACAAAATGTCGAGAAGTGACATAAAATAATAG
Source organism: Pangasianodon gigas (assembly GCA_022758105.1). Lineage (NCBI taxonomy): Eukaryota > Metazoa > Chordata > Actinopteri > Siluriformes > Pangasiidae > Pangasianodon > Pangasianodon gigas. The sequence continues at coordinate 15,538,661 of CM040469.1, forward strand.
TAATCTGGCTTTATCGTTGATTTTTTTTTTTTTTAATCATGCAAAATGTGCATAATTAAGCAACGTCTATGCAATGTCCTGAATAACAATTTTGATCACTTCATGATCACATCATGTTTTACCAAAGAGTTTTTCAAACCTTGTTATTTTCTGTCCAAACGTGACCTTGGGCAAGAGTAGCATTCATTATGTGTTCAGTGTATGTGTGTGATTTATTGCTCCTAAATAAGCAGATAATTGCTGTTCTATTTTGTGTAGCCGAAGTTCCTGTCTAAGGCTGAACGAGAGGCAGAGGCTCTGAAACGCAGAGAGCAGCAGACAGAAGAACGGAGGCGGCAGATTGATGAGGAAAGGAGAAAAAGGAGGGTTTTTCAGGATATTGGAAGGAAGATGTTAGGTAAGGACTGGAGGCAAATTGGCAAATTGTGTTTGTTTAAAAAAACTGCTTTCCTGTTGGGGGAAGATGAGTGATTAAACCAAATTCCAAGTATTCCATCAAATTAAAATATTCAGATATTGCCCCTTTGCACCTATATATCACTGGAACTGAGAAGTTTTTTAAATATATATCACAATGTCATAAATAAACATTTTCCACTTTTATTAAAACTTTGTAGGTTCTATTACTATAAGGCAAAGTAACACTGGGTCTCATTCATCAGGTTTTTTTTTTTAATTTATTTTTTTTTTGGTAAAGTTGTGTGTAAATGTTTGCATAAGCCAAACTGAACTAAAATTTTCCGCTTGATTTACAAACGTTTTGGAAACGCTGATTTTCTTTGCACTGGCGTGCATATCATGATCATCCATAAAGTGCATGCACGTTCCCGACACCGCTCATTTGCATGTAGTTACGCCCACAAAACTCCATATAAGTTGAAGTGCACAGACAGCTGGGAGCACCAAAATGATGAGGGTAAAGACTGAAAGACAGAAATGGAAGTATTTTGTCTCACTTCTATGTCAAGAAAATATTAAAAAATGTAGAATATTAATAATAAGAAGAATGCACTAAATCTTCCATCAGCTGAGGAATTTGTTTATGGCTATGGATAAGGCCGTCTGCTAAATTCTGTAAATGTAATAAAAGTAAGCAATTTAAACTCATCAGTATAATCTATATAAAATCATCGATCAAGTCAAGGTCGACATTAGTTATTCTTCTTGTGTGGAAATTTACACACAGGAGAATATGAATATTGTTTCCAAATTTATGGGATTTTCATGAATACTAAATTTTTTTGATGAGGCTTGTTGGGATATTGAATTTCTTAGTGGTGTATCTGTGGTCACCCTTGTGATATGATGTTTTTTGCATGGTACAGAGGATCCTCAGGAGAGGGAGCGGCGTGAACGCAGGGAGCGGATGGAGAGAGAGAGCAATGGAAATGAAGATGATGAGAGTCGACAAAAAATAAGGGAGGAGAAGGACAAGGGCAAAGAACTTCAGGCAATCAAAGTGAGGATCTTTTCATATAGTAAATAAATAAAAGCTGCAAGCTATACCTGTTACTTGAAAAGTATAATAGTGTAACATGGTGTGTATATTAACTAGATAGTGCAGTTCCTGCAGAAACTGCAAGAGTAGCAGCATGCAATCAGTATGGCCAATTGTTACGCAGACACACACATCATAATTCTTCACTTATTACACAATGTTACATTTAACCCTGGGCTAATTTGTCCCCTTTCATTGTCCATATTTCTGGTATGAGACAGAAAAACTAATTTGTCAGTATGAACAGAAGAATTAAGTTGTTCCATTTTCCCATCCATATTGCTGGTATGAGAGAGAAGCAGGAAGCATAGTGTAGGGTAATGACATTACTGTAGGGTAATAACGCTTAGCTAATGACATGATTAGTGACGGGAGATCAACACGATCAATTTGATGTCTAATTTGTGTAGTTTCAGCTGGAACTGGATTTATAACCATTTAAAAAGATGGTTTTAAATCAAGTGGAATTGATTAGAGCAGGGGTCTTCAATCTTATTCACAAATGGCCAGTGTGGCTGCAGGTTTTCATTCCAGCCAAACAGGAGGTACACTTGATTATTGATTGGAGACCAAAATGAACTGATTAAACAAGTGGAATGAGGTGTTGCTCCTGCTTTGTTAGAATGAAAACCTGCAGCCACTCTGGCCCTCTGTGGATAAGATTGAAGACCCCTGTATTAGAGGAAAATAGGCACATTTGCAGACACGTGATATAGTGAAACATCCTCAAGCTACACCCCAGAATATTCACCAAATCGCTTAGCTAATGACATGGTTCGAGGTCCACATGATCAATTTGATGATTGAGAGGGAGTTGTTTGTCTTATGACAAAGGAGGTAATGAGACCAGTGAAAATTTGAGCTCAACCACACATGTAATTGTAATTCCAATATATAGTCTTCATAAATTCATTTCCAACATTTCCCTTTATCTCAAGGGTTTACAATGACTGTTTTTGACATACACATAATACATCACACCAGTGCTACTACTCATTAATGAGGTTACCAAGCTAAAATGTCAAAAGTTAGAAAAAATATATATATTTTTTTGACTTTCTACCCTTGACATTATGACGGTATAATATTATAGTCACGCCCTTGTATTTATGTACAAGTTGTGTTAAAACATGTTACGGCATGGTGGCTAAGCTGAAGTGACTTAGCAGGAGTTCACTGCCTGGTGTCACTCAGCTGTGAACTAGATTTATGAGCAATTTCACGAGCATAACATTTTATCAAGATAAATTGATTTACAATGATTATCAAAAAGATGATGCATCAAAAAATAATTAATAAAAGAGAAGCCCACACTCATAGTCCTCAGGGTTTATTTCCCATATTTAACAAAAAGAAACAGTGACAAATTAGGCAGTCTCACAAACTGAGCAGCTTTGGGTTAGACATTTGTGAGCTTTTTATTAAAATATGTAGAATGTAATGTAAAATATATAGTAAAGTTTCTAAGTATGTGTGTAGAAAATGTAGTATGTTTTGTTGTATTTGTTTGTTTGCTTTTTTATAGAAGGAGATGGTCTAGATGGTCTTGTCTGGTCTAGTGTGTATGGGAGTCTAAATACCTAAAAATATTTGATTGTAAATTCCTATCTAAGCACTTGGAAAAGTTTACAGTCAAATTGAATTAAAACCATAGAATAATGAAGGCTGGATGGAAAGAGAAGGATGAGTGCAATCTGTCTGAAATGAAATTGATATGATGGGTCCTAGTGTAACCAAGTTTGATCATGTGAATTATGGTGGTTGTTGCTTGAGAACTGTATGAATTAGAGCAGTTTAAATAAATCCCATTCAAGTGAATAGGGAAAAAGGGGGAGATAAAAGAAGAGTGTAAGGTCACATCCCTTAGAAAAGCACAAGCATACCTTGTGGATAAATTGGATAATCTGTGAAAGTTTTGTGGATGTAGGTTAAAAATCCTAGGAGGGGATAGAGTCCAAAATGTAGCTGGAATAATAATAAAAACTAGATGGCTAAAGTTTGTGAACAAACTTTGATGTTGGCTAGACAGAACCTGGTATACATGCTAAAAATATTAAACAATATTACAATTTTATGTTGTCATTGATCCAAAATTGTAAAAAAAAAAAAAATTGTGTAACAAGCATGTAAAGTTTAAAAGTCGAAAGGTTTATTATATGTAAAGGGTAGAATGGTAAAAATGCTGAAACATGTTTAAAGGTTATAAATGCTAAAATGCTGCTCTGATATTCCATGTGGTTGCTAAAGTGTTGCTAGGTGGTTGTTATGCTAACCAGTTGGCTGCTGGGGTGTTGCCATTGGTTGCTATGAACAGTCAAGCGTGTGAAGGTTAAAAGGCTAAAGGCTATGTTAAAACGTTAAACTGTTGCTATCATATACAAGTTGGCTGTTAGGCTGTTGCTAGGTGGCTGCTATGGAAACCCATTTGGTTGCTACGGTGTTGCTAAGTGTTTGCTAGGCTAAACCAACTGATGGCTAGGGTGCTGTTAGGTCATTGCTATGTTAATCAATTTGGTTTGTAGAGGGTTGCTAAATGGTAGCTATGTTATGCCAGCTGGTTGCTAGGATATTGCTAGCTGACTGTTGTAGGGTCCCAGGTGGTTGCTATGGTGTTTCTAGGAGGTTGCAGTATGATCCCAGTTGGTTGCAAGGTTGTAGCTAGTTGTTGCTAAGGAAAATCAGATGGTAAAATTTGAAAGGCCAATAAGTAAAATCGTTTGTTATTGTTGAAGAAACGGTAAAGTTAATAATAAAAAAAAAAAGTTGAAAATGTAACAAAACTCAGTCAGAATTACGATTCCTGAGAAACAGTTATCTGACCTTAACTCTGCCCCTATGAATGACCATGCCCCAAACTTTGCCCATCACCTCATAATCTAATCCTGTATTTGCCTTTCAATTTTTGTGCAAATCCATGCAAGAATTCATGCTACAGCTGTTTGGGTAAATAAGGCTCATCCTTGTTAGCACTGATTGACAAGTGGTGGCCATATGTTTACAAATGTCAACATGTTTTTGATAATTATTGAGGTTCACACTCTGAGTAGTTTGATACCAAAACTGTGAAGATAGGCCAAAAAAAATTCTAGGACTAGTTAGCAAAAATATCTCAAAAGTAAAAATCTGGATCTAAAGTGGCTGGATCTAAATGGTTCTTGAGCCTTTTTTTGTTTGGAACCCAAGGAATCAGTGGCAAAAAGAATTTTGTTTGTAGGACTCATGGTTCATGAGCTATGGACCAAAACATAAACACTTGTGCCCTAGCATCACCATTGGGCCAGTTGGACCCATCTTTCTTGCCTGAGTAGCGGGAGAGAGTACTACCTATTGACCAAGTTTCATGCCCATGTGACGCAATAAAATGTGTAAATTAAGTGAGAATTGTTGGATTTATGGCTGTTCAAAAACTCCTTCAAGCCAAAATAATAATAATAAGAAGAAGAAGAAGAAGAAGCAAAAGATGATTAAAAAGAATGGAATGTTTGCCCCAAACTTTGCAGCTGTCCTCAGAACCTTGTACTGAACACGTCTTTTATGTTTGGTTCATATCCATGTCACCAATCATGAATTACCGCTGTTTGAGTAATCCAGCTCTGCCTCCTTAGAACTGATTAATCCACGGTGGCCATATTGTTTATAAACTGATGGTTGTGAAGATAGTTTCATGTCCCGACGACTACGGTTTGGTCTGCATGATTCATTTTAAGGCAGATTAATAATAATAATAATAATAATAATAATAATATGAAAAAAAAATCTCAAAAATAAGTTACAATAGGGTCCCAGCACCATCGGTGCTTGGACCCCTAATAATAATAAAATTGGAGAATTATAACAACTTATATTATATAACATTGTGGACATGTTAACAGATTAATAAGTAAAAATATAGACCTGGAAGTAGAAAATGTATTTTACTTGCACATGAAGTTCTGTAGTGGATTTTTATTTTATTTTTTTTTAATTGTATTGGTCCTGCTTGTTTCACAGGAGCGTTATCTAGGTGGAATGAAGAAACGGCGTCGCACAAGACACCTCAATGATAGGAAGTTTGTGTTCGAGTGGGATGCTTCTGAGGACACGTCAATTGATTATAACCCATTGTGAGTATCGAAAAAAAGACTATCTAACCAGTTTGTGTAGCTACAGTGTCTTGTAGAGTTATTAGTGATTTAAAATTGAAAGTGATTTCAAAATTCAGGTGAGCATAAATATGAAAATTAGCAAAACAATTTAGTTAGTTAGATGCTTTTAGTTGCATTAATTGAGCACACGTAACCTTTATTCAGTGTAATATGTTGTCACAGACAATGGGCCTCATTTATTAAGCTGGATATAGTAAATCGTTCATATGAGTGTTAACACAAGAAATTTATTTATTCATGAAATCCTGTAAATTTAGAAAAAAAAGTTTGTATTCTACTCATGCTCCTAAGTTTTTATAAATTTGCTCATAAGAAAACTAATGTAAATCTCAACTTGATCGCCTTCAAATCATATAATTTGCATGGATTACTGCACTTATACACTTACCAAGCACTTTCAGGAACACAATACTAATACTGGATAGGGCCTCCCTTTGCTCTCAGAACAACCTCAATTCTTCATGGCATGGATTCCACAAGATGTTGGAAACATTCCTTTGAGATTCTGCTCCATGTTGACATGATTGCATCATGCAATTCATGCAGATTTTTCAAATGCACTTTCATGCTGCGAATCTCCCGTTCTGTCACATCCCAAAGGTGTTCTGTTGTATACAGATCTAGTGACTGAGAAGGCCACTGAAGATCACTGAACTCCTTGTCATGTTCATGAAACCAGTTTGAGATGACTTTTGCTTTGTGACATGGTGCATTATCATCTCTGCTCATCTCTGTATTTCTTTGTGCATTCCAATCTGGCCTTCCAATTCTTACTGCTGCTGAGTGGTTGGCTTCTGGTCGTATGGCCTCTATATTTCTGCTCTCAAAGTCTTCTTCGAACAGTGGATTGTGATACCTTCACCCCTGCCCTGTGGAGGTTGTTGGTGATGTCACTGTGGTTTTCCTTCATAGCTCTCACAATGAACTGCTTTTGTTTTCCTTGGCTGACCTGTTCGATGTCTGGTTGTTAGTATACCAGTGGTTTCTTTTTTCAGGACATTCCAAATTGTTGTATTGGCTATGCCCAATGCTTGTGCCTCTTTCCTCAGCTTCAAATATTTTTACTGTAATAGAAGTAAGTCAGAATAACTTTATGCCTAATGAGCAAGCCAGAGGCAACGGTGACAAGGAAAAACTCCCTGAGACGATATGACGAAGAACCCTTGAGAGGAGCCAGACTCAGAAGGGAACCCATCCTCATCTGGGTGACAATGGATAGTGCAATTATAAATAAATCCCTTCTATAACTGTGTACTACATGGTCAAATAGTGCAGTTTTGTAACCAGGAAATTGATTACAATTTTCACATGAAGTCTGTTTTGTTGAACCTATCCACCGTCCACTGACCTGAGTGCAGAACTGCTCGCAGCAACTGCAGGCCCAAAGCCACCACAGCCCCAAAGCCACCACAGCAATCGCAGTCCCAAGCCATCACAGTACAACTGCCCATATGAACCACAGTCCAAAGCTATCGCCATCCCCAGCAATCCCAGTGATCTTCAGGCCGTCCATGTGGGGCCACCCCCAGCAGCAGCAAGTGACTTCCAACTGATGAGAACTCCAACCAGAAGTAGGGCATCAGGATGGATCAGGCAGGTCTGGAGAGCAGAAGGGGTCAGGATCACTGGTATCTCAGGAGTAGCATGTGTAGCTCGACAGAGAGAGGGAGAGAGAGGGGGATTGTTGGGTATGCTTTTTGTCCCGTAATGGTTAAGGACAGTGTACTTTGCGTGCAGAGTAGAAGCAGGGACTCCGACAAGACTAGCTATGACAGCATAACTAAAAGGGAGAGCCAAAAGGTAATGCAAAAATGAGGGTGCCCTGGGACATAAAGCGGACAACCACTGAGAGTGGGGGGGCGACAGCATCCAAACAGCCTGTGAACCCTCCAAGTCTGCTCCTTTACCTAAGAAAAAAACTATTCACAAAAAGCTTGACCAAGCAAACACCTTTTCAGCCTAGACTTAAACACTGTAACTGTGTCTGAGTCCCAAACACTAATTGGAAGGCTGTTCCATAACTGTGGGGCTTTGTAAGAGAAAGCTCTACCCCCTTCTGTAGCCTTCACTATTCGAGGTACCAAAAATTTGCGTTCACCTTTTGATTGAAGTAGGCATGACGGATCATAAACGACCAAAAGCACGCTCAGGTACTGCAGTGCGAGACCATTTGGTCCTTTATAGGTCACCGGTAGTATTTTATATTCAATACAAAATTTGATTGGGAGCCAATGCAGTGTGGATAAGAGGGGTGATTTGGTCATATCTTCTGGTTGTAGTAAAGACTCGCTGCTGCATTTTGGACTAACTGGAGCTTGTTTATGCACCTAATGGAACATCCAGACAGTAAGGCATTACAATAATCTAACCTAGAGGTAACAAAAGCATGAACTAGTTTTTCTGCATTGTGTAGTCACATTATATTTCTTATCTTAGCAATATTTCTGAGATGAAAGAAGACTATCCTAGTAATATTATCTACATGAGCTTCAAATGAAAGAATGGAGTCATATTTACACACATCTTTACTAAAAGATTCCATCCAAGGCTCTAACCAAGAAAACAAATTCACCTCATGCCAATGCAACTAACTCTAAATAACTAAAATCACAGTTCAGTCAGTTGTCTCTATACCTAGGCCTTCCTAAAATGTATGGTATGGGTATGGGCAGGTTTGGATATACACTATACTGCCAAAAGTTTTGGGACGTCTGCCTTTACATGCACATGAACTTTAATGACATCCCATTCTTAATCCGTAGGGTTTAATATGGAGTTGGCCCACCCTTTGCAGCTATAACAGCTTCAACTCTTCTGGGAAGGCTTTCCACAAGGTTTAGGAGTGTGTTTATGGGAATTTTTGATCATTCTTCTAGAAGCGCATT
>CM040469.1:15547288-15566369 GCA_022758105.1 Pangasianodon gigas
TCCCAGTTGCTTCCACTTTGTTATAATACCACTAACAGTTGACCGTGGAATATTTAGTAGTGAGGAAATTTCACGAATGGACTTATTGCACAGGTGGCAACCTATCACGGTACCACGCTTGAATTCACTGAGCTCCTGAGAGCGACCCATTCTTTCACAAATGTTTGTAGAAGCAGTCTGCATGCCTAGGTGCTTGATTTTATACACCTGTGACCATGGAAGTGATTGGAACACCTGAATTCAATGATTTGGAGGGGTGTCCCAAAACTTTTGGCAATATAGTGTAGTTCATAAAACATAAAGACTAAATATCAATTTTGACTTCACTAAACTGCTTCTTGAAATAGCGACGGGATTTTTGTACAGTTTTACCAGTTGATAGTAAGTGATTTATAAATGTTAGAATAATTTTCAGTATAAGCATTCATTTGTTTTATTATTGTGATTACAGTACGTTTCTATGTCTTCAGGTATAAAGAGAAGCATCAGGTGCAGTTATATGGTCGAGGATTTATTGCAGGCATTGACCTGAAACAGCAGAAAAGAGATCAGTCTCGTTTCTATGGAGATCTGATGGAAAAGAGACGCACCATGGAGGAAAAAGAACAAGAAGAGTGAGTCTTTCTCTCTGTCTCACTCAGTCACTCAAATGCAAACAAAATGTTTACACCATTCCTCTAAACTGCACCAGTTCAATTTCATGTCCACATGAAACTTGAATTTTGGTGTGAGCTTTACTAAAGTATGTTTTGCATGCGTTGTGTCTCTGTAGGCAGCGTCTGAAGAAGATGCGCAAGAAGGAGGCCAAGCAGCGCTGGGACGACAGGCACTGGTCTCAGAAGAAGCTGGATGAGATGACAGACAGGGACTGGAGAATCTTCCGGGAGGACTACAGCATCACTACTAAAGGAGGCAAAATCCCTAACCCCATCCGCAACTGGAAGGAATATGAGCTGCCCCCCCACATTCTGGAGGTCATTGACAAGTGCGGCTACAAGGTACCAAGATATAAGGACTTCTTATATGTTAAAGCATTATTGTAGCTCGTAAAGTGAAGTTCGCATGATTTTTTTTGCCTTAAGCTTTTAATGGTATTGGGTGTAAAGCTGATATGAACATAGGTTTGAAGAATATTTTGGTTTATTAAGTCTGTATCATCTCTTAACATTCATAATTACACCAGGTTGTTTTATTGACATGTGTATACCAGTATTATAAAAGCTGATACTAAAAAGTAGAATGTGTTAATGCACCCTGTTAATAGATGGGTTGAGTAGATTGGATTGAGTTCAGCTGCTCAGTGATGATTTAATTACAGGCTTCATACTTCCCAAACAACATGCACATGTTTATTATGTGCTAGTTTACCAATGCTGTACTGGACCAAGTACTGTACTGTGTTACAACTGTACCAGCAAAGCGGTGCAGTAGTAACATTGCCTGGGTCAACTGTAACACCACTCTAAAAACACTCTAAAAAAAGAGATAGGTATACACAACTGCATAGGTTTCAGTTTTTGAACTTGAGGGGGAAAAAATTAGATAAATTCTTCAAGTTTCCGTTTTTTTAATATACCTAATGCCATATAATGGGGCTTTTTACGAACATCTCCTGCAGGAATGGACGAATCCTGCTATTTTTTCAAATGGACACAGAGAAGTGACGCACTTGTATATGCGCTTAAAAGTCACAGTTGCATGCCTGCATTGAGAGATGAGTGTTACAGTTGTGCCAACTCTGCCCTAGTTTATTGAGCCTTGAGGGAAATTGTTTTTGGAAATTGTCTTTTAGCTGTAGATATGAGTTTTATTAATTTTCACACAGCAAATTTAATCTTACATTTTGTCTTTTCATTAGGACCCGACACCTATCCAGAGGCAAGCCATTCCTATTGGCTTACAGAACCGTGACATCATTGGTGTGGCCGAGACCGGTAGTGGTAAAACTGCGGCCTTCCTCATTCCCCTATTGGTCTGGATCACCACACTCCCCAAGATTGACAGGTGAGATCAGGCTAGCAAAATCTGGTGTGGGGGTGTGGGGGTGTGTGGGTGTGTGTGTATGGGAAAAAGAAAGTACATCCTCCTTCAATTCTATGTTTTTATTTATCAGGGCCTAAATAACAATTGTGTGGTCCTCACCTTCTATACTTGTATAAACAAACAAATAACCTTAAAAAAAAAAAAAAAAACACAACAGAATTCAACATATAGTCATTTTTTCCCAAAAAGTAAACCAACATTCAGAAACCAGGTGGGAAGAAATTCAGTAACATGTTGAACCACCTTTATCAACTATAATTTGAAGTAAACGTTTTCTCTAGGAGTTTATCTGTCTCTCACATCATTTTGGAGAAATTTTGGCCCACTTTTCTATACAACATTGCTTCAGTACATTGATGTTTGAGGGCATTCGTTTATGCACAGCTCTCTTAAAATCTCACCACAGCATCTCAATGTGGTTGAGGTCTGGACTTTGACTTGGCCATTCCAACACCTTGATTTTTCTTCTTTAGCCATTCAGATGTCTTTTTGCTCTTGTGCTTGGGATCACTGTCCTGTTTCATGACCCAGTTTCAGCCCAGCTTAAGCTGCTGAACAGATGGCCTCACATTTGTCTCAAGAATATTCCGGCATAAAGAGGAGTTCATTGTTGTCTCAATGACTGCAAGTTTCCCAGGTCCTTTGGCTGCAAAACAATCCCAAATCATCACCCCTCCACCACCATGCTTGACAGTTGGTATGGGGTATTTGTAGTGATAAGCTTTATTTGGTTTTCGCCAAATGTGCTGTGCATGATAACCAGGCATCTCCACCTTGGTCTCATCAGTCCAAAGGAAATTGTTCCAGAACTTTTGTGGTTTGTTCAGATGCAATTTTGCAAACTTAAGTAATGCTGCCATATTCTTTCTGGAGAAAAGGGGCTTTTCCTAGCCACCCTTCCATGAAAGCCATACTTGTTCAGTCTTTTTCTGATTGTGCTGTCATGAACATAAACACTTAATGCGCTTACAGAGGCCTGTAGGTCACATGATGTAGCTCATGGGTTTTTCTTTATATCTCTGAGCATTAAACGGTTTGTCCTTTGCTGGGACACCCACTCCTGGGAAGATTGGCAACTGTCTTGAAGGTCTTCCATTTGTAAATAATCCTTCTCACTGTAGAGTGGTGAATTTCCAATTATTTGGAGATGTCCTTATAACACTTCCCAGATTGATGAGTAGCAACATTTGCTTCTCTGAGATCATGGCTGATGTCCCTTCTTCTTGGCATGATGTAGAGACACACCTGAGTTCTCCAGAACACCAAACTGCCGAAAGTTAGTTAGAGGTAGTCCCACTTCTTGATGATTAATTAAACTTGTTCATTTTTTAATGCCTGGCTGCTAATTACTCTCTTAATGATTGTGGAAGTAGGAAGGGTGTACTTATATTGCCCCACCTGGTTTCTGTTGGTTGACTTTTTGGGAAAAACTGATTATATATCAATCTTTTGTTTTGATTTTTTTTTTTTTTTTTTCCTTTTTGTTGTTGTTGTCACCCGAGGTTATTTGTTTGTTTATAGAAGTTTGTGAAGGCCACACAATTGTTATTTGTGCCCTGATAAATAAAAACCTAGAATTGAAGGAAGGTGTACTTTCTTTTTCCCATGACTGTATATATAAAATTCCTGAATTAGCCAAATGTTGTCATCTGATTATTTTTTTTTTTTATAACCCTAAATACAAACATTAAAACCAACCAATACACAAAGTGAAATTATGGCTTTCAATAATCATAAAAACAATAGAAAGGTATCATACTGTGGTGTTACATGTTCGCAAATGTGCATACGTTTGTGCTTGTGTTCAGGCTTGAGGATTCCGATCAGGGACCATATGCAGTGATTTTAGCCCCCACACGTGAGTTGGCCCAGCAGATTGAAGAAGAGACCATTAAGTTTGGCAAACCACTGGGCATTCGGACAGTGGCTGTGATTGGTGGAATCTCCAGAGAGGACCAAGGTTTTAGACTTAGGATGGGATGTGAGGTCAGCAACTATGCTATTTTTCTTCCCTTTTATTTTCAGGGAGCCAAAATTTGCTGTTGGTGGGGTGGGCGATATGACAAAAATATCATGATTCTCGAAGGCATTTGTACAATACACGATATGTATTATGATGTACAGTTTTGCTACTGCCAGCAGCACAGTAGTGTTGCTTTAAAAAGGAAAAAAAACTGTGCAAAAAAAACCCTTTCTTTAATGTTTAATACTTTCTTTTATTTTTTATATTTAAAAATAAAAATTTTATTTATAAAAAGAAGAAAAATAATTAAGACTGAAAGGAGGAAAAAATTTAATCTGCAAATAAATTAGCATTTTACAATTTTAAAGATTAAGTACAATTTTTTTTTATATCAAATCAACTTCTTCTAGTCAGTTTGTAACTATTTACAAAAAAAAAAAGATATCACAATATCAACTAAATGAAAGCAGGTTATAATGACCAGCCCTAGTCATTATATGGTCATTAAATGTAAATAATGCATACATAGCACCATAAAGAATAGTTAGCTTTATTAATATATTATGTTCCATAAAGTTCAAAATTATAGATCCTGACGATTTGTCAGAAAACAATATTAAATAACAATATAATAATCATCATCGTCATCAACAATATGTAGCACTTTTTTAAAGAGTTTAAAGTGCTTTACAGACAGTGAAGTACTTAATGGCAACAAAAGTATTAAGTGGCAACAAAAAAAAAAAAATAGGGATGGGCAATACTGCAAAAATAAAATCTCAGTTTTATGAACGATTCTTGATTATGATTTCGATTTTTTTTTTTCTTACATAATGCAGTTGAAAAATTATGCAATGTATTTATTAACTTTATTTATTAGAATGGACTTTGTAAAAATAGTAACAGCACCATCTATAGCAAATAGTGCAAACAATGGTTCTTTTAATAAAGGAGATTTAAAGAAAGGATAGTTTAAAAAAAAAAAAAAAAACATTTGCACTATTTGCTATAGATGGAGCCGTTACTGGTTTTGCACAACATGGTGGACCCTTCTTTCTCAACACAGTAAATGGGGACCATGTGTTTCTTGACATGAAATGCCACCGCAACTGAGAAGTTAACTTGGGGTATTCTCAAATCCGAGTTCCTTCCCTGTTTACGGAGTGACATCAAATCAACATGGCTGCACACAGCATCAGAAATAAACGAAGTAAAACTTCTTACCTTTAAATGAGTTACACTGTATATACAAGTATTAGCTTTAGATAAATCAACATACAGACATATTTGTTCATTAAATCTAAAACACTGACCAAACAGTTTGCTGTTTGAGAGAGAAATTATACGTTACTCAACCGAGTTAGCTGCCTAGCTTGTTACTAACAAAATAAGAAACATGGGGGTGTCCATTTTCCCACTTCCTCTGTCGAACGTGCCGAGCTCAAACATGACGCAATTCCACCCGGAAAATTACCGCTTAGGATGTAATGCAGCATTATATTTTACATAAACTTGTTACTCTGACTTCAAACCTGTACCAATTCCATACCTCTAAAGTGATATTTGAACATTTTTCCTATGGGCTCAGTCTTGGCATTTATAAGTGCTGCCTATTTATCTTGGCTTTTTAAATTAAAAAAAAATATATATATTTTTTTTAAACTAAGCGTGCACGGTTTGGGAGTAACGCAGGCTGTAGGAGGCATTTATCAGGTTAAGAAGGCTGTGTTTTCTTTTGTATTGGTTTAAACTTTTAAATAGCATTTATGGGTGTTCATACATCTATATATATATATATATATATATATATATTTCTCACACACACACCCCGATCAGCCATAACATTAAAATCACCTGCCTAATATTATGTAGGTCCCCCTTATGCCGCCAAAACGGCTCCAACTCATCAAGGCGTGGACTCCACACGACGTCTGAAGGTGTGCTGTGGTATCTGGCACCAAGACGTTAGCAGCAGATCCTTTAAGTCCTGTAAGAAATGAGGTGGGGCCTCCATGGATCAGACTTGTTTGTCCAGCACATCCCATAGGGACTCGATCGGATTGAGATCTGGGGAATTTGGAGGCCAAGTCAACACCTTGAACCCTTTGTCATGTTCCTCAAACCATTCCTCAACAATTTTTGCAGTGTGGCAGAGCACATTATCCTGCTGAAAGAGGCCACTGCCTTTAGAGAATACTGTTGCCATGAAGGGCTGCGTAATGCACCCCATGCGTAAATTAAAAAAAAAAAAAAAAAAAAGGGACATTTCAAATTGGTAGACAATTAAAGCCACTTTCATCAGTTCATAGTGACTACTTACTAGCTCAAGACCGTACCCAGGACCCTGGAGCTGTAAGGTGCCAATGCTACCTGCTGCACTACAGTGCATCCCCCATTAGAGCATAATGGTAGAAGTTGTTTTTTTTTTTTTTTTTTTTTTTTTTTTTTTTTTTAATATCAGCATTACAACACTAACTATTGGTTAATACTAATTCATAATATGTAAATACCTTGGTAGTTAATACTTAAATAATTAATAAGAAATGCCTAATAAATGATACTATTGAAATATTGAAGTTTTTTTTTTTATCTAGATTGTTAAATTGGTAGAATTTGATTTTCAATTTTGCAACATTGTCACAGTTTGTAATAACCTATTAAATTCGTCATTGCCAATGCAATCAAGATTTAAACAAGATCTTTTGGTATGATGGTCTGTCAATTTTAAATGAGCATTCTGTAGTAGATTAAACTTCTCAGCTCGATTCATTGATCTTTAAAACTTGAACTCGAAATATGCCAACTTTCTAGAATAAAATTAATAAATTTTTATTCAGTGCCTATAGAGTACCTTACTGTGAACTGAAAAGTGGGTTTGATCGTCAATAAGGGATTTGAAATGTCAGGTTTTTTTATAGCTTAAAAAGTGCCTCCTGGCACAGTTATACTGACAGATCTTGTGATTTTGACTTGCAATTACTTGCAGTCTTTATTGTGAGCATAGAGTAGCTGACTGTGAACTGATATTAGTGGGTTTGATTGTCTTCTTTTTATAACAGATTAAATTGTACCTCCAGGCTAAATTATACTGACAGATTCAGTGACTTTGAAGAGCAATTAATTAAAAATTCTACAGAAAATTTAATTCATTTCTATTATGAGCATAGAGTAGGTCACTATGAACTGATACGAGTGGGTTTGTGATTTGAAATGTCCGTTTTATTTCAGCAGTAAGCTGAAGTAAAATATTTAATATTTTGGTGTCAGAGACTTCCTCTGTGAAAACAACCATTTATATTTATTAAAATTTATTTGTGGTTTGAGTTATATAATAATAATAATAATAATAATAATAATAATAATAGTTTCTTAAATGCTGTTTTATAAATTTATTTGGCTTCATGCTGTATAGCGTCACTTTAACCATGATCGATTTTGCCCATTTTTAAATGTAAAAGAGTTTTAAAATGTTTAGCCTGTATACTCATAAATACTGTGAATTGGTGTGTGTTCGTTATTTATTTATTTATTGAAATTACCAATTTGTAGAAAGTCGCTTTGGGTGTGTAGGAGCTCGCGGACGCTTGCTTCAGCGGTTAAAACACTGGGGACACCGAGGTGCTATAAACTCTCTTGTAAGCTGAGCAAAGTTAGTTTTGTTCCCGAACTGCATTATTTTCGTGTAATAGCACGTTCGCGAGTGTTAGTCCGCTTATACCACAGCAACTTGCCAACGATCACATTGTTTAATTTATTAATGAACGACACGTTGCGCATTTTAACGGTTTATAGTTAAATGTTGTGGACATCCAAGAGACAAGTTAGTTCCTGTAAACGCGTACGTCATAGCTGCGATAAACAGTCCCTCTCTCTCTCTCTCTCTCTCTCTCTCTCTCACACTCACACACACACACACACACACACACACACAGGCGCAGCCGTGAAAACGGAGAAAACGTAAAGCGTAACCGAGACTGAGAGCGCTGACCGAGACTCCTAACATAAATGTTAAACGTCTTCTAACAAAAAAAAAAAAAAACACTTTACCACATCAATGGTTATAAGAATTACTTTGTTAAACCTCACGTTTTTAAATCCGTTTATTAGTGTATGGATTAGATCAAGTGCGTCTGCCGTTCAAGTCCCTGTGTATCAGCTGTTACTATAGAAACAATGTATTAGATATTGAATATATATATATATATATATATATATATATATATATATATATATATATATATATATATATATATATATATAATCAATATCAAGACACAGTAGTGATTGGAAATTCTAAGATCAACACCCGATATCTAAACCACGTTATAAAACTAGATCTAATGTAAGGCAAAGTTTCTGTCAGAAAAATCAAGTCTAGGTCATAATTTTCTGTCCGGTTAGGAAGGACTTGTTGCTTAGTGACCTGATGTGAATTACAGCAGCTTTTAGAGCAGTAGCTTTTGTTCTTTGGTTCATGAGGTTTCAAATCACTAGAGTATCAGTATGACTAATTTACATATAACTTATGTGAACCATTTTTCAGTCTCTTATAGCCATGTCTCTGGCTAGTGCATAAAACCAGGATATTAAATAACAAAATAACACAAAGGTAACAAAACATCAAAATGATTTAAGAAGTGTTGTATTAGATATGTTAATATTTATTGTTCTCATCATCAGATAGTGATAGCCACACCTGGTCGTTTGATTGACGTGTTGGAGAATCGTTACCTGGTACTCAGCAGATGCACATACGTGGTACTGGATGAAGCCGACAGGATGATTGACATGGGTTTTGAACCTGACGTCCAGAAAATTCTGGAACACATACCTGTGACCAATCAAAAACCAGACACAGATGAAGCTGAAGATCCAGAGAAGATGACGTTAAATTTTGAGTCTGGAAAACACAAATACAGACAGGTCTGAAGAGCTAAGTGTGCCTTTTAAAATTATGTGCCTTAAATGCTTTGTTTTATGAATAAGCATTTGTGCAATTGTGGGTAATTTTATGTTGTTGTTTTTTTTTTTCTCCTAGATTTTTCCAATTTTACCATGTCTCTTTTATTTTCCTTTTTCAGACAGTCATGTTTACAGCCACTATGCCTCCTGCTGTTGAGCGATTGGCCAGAAGTTACCTGAGGCGCCCTGCTGTGGTCTACATTGGTTCTGCAGGTAAACCACATGAGAGAGTGGAACAGAAGGTTATTCTGATGTCAGAAGCAGAGAAGAGGTAAGAACACACACATCATACAATATTTATTAAGAGCACCGGCAATTTTTCATACTCCCCAGAATATGTTTCCATAATGTATGACTTCTGATGCATTTTTTCTTTGTATTGGCAACAGGAAAAAGCTTTTGGAAGTCCTGTCACGTGGCTTTGAGCCTCCCATCATTATTTTTGTTAACCAGAAGAAAGGGTGTGACGTATTGGCCAAGTCTCTGGAGAAAATGGGGGTATTGTAGATTCACTTACCACTACTATCACCATTTGCACCAATATTGCCCAGGACTACCCACATTTACCACTCAGCATTGTTCTAGTGTATTTACATGCTCCCACATTCTCATATCTGCTACATATGATGAGTTATGATTTTGCTTATCATGCTTCTGTTCTGTGGAGTTCAGTTTTTAAGGCATAAGATTTTTTTTTGTTACAATTTGTATTATTGAGTCAGAGGACAAAATTGAATAGATCTAGATGGCGTTGATTAGAACAAGATAGCGGCACCTGCACGGTGCGAGGCTCAGCATCTCACCAGGTTTTTCAAGTTAACAATTTTTCAATTGCTGAACAGTTTATTGAACAACAAGCTCTCTTGGACACCCGGATTCAACTTTCATCAGCTACCACTGAAGATAACGAGGACACTGTGCTACTGTTCAATTGGTTACACCAATGTTATTCATGCCTACAGAATCATTTCCCTCCCCCTCCTCAGGCAATTTGATCACCTGTCCCAGCTTATACTCACCAAATACACTCCCATCATCAAGTGTGTGAGGCCCTCAGTGGAGTCTGTAAATGTGGCTAGAGGGAGCAGACCCTTCACTACAGCAGCAGTTCCAACACAGACTGCAACATGGTTGCTTCCAAGGCTATCCTGGACTCCCACACGGACATTATCTACACCAATTCTGTTCTGAACCACATCAACAGGTGTGTTGACACAGTCACTACCTGTAAGAGAATTAAAACACTCCCTAAACAGAAGCCATGGATGAACAAGGAGATCCACCTCCTACTGAGATCCATCTCCTACTGTCTTCATGAACATTTTCAACCTGCCCCTAGCCCAAGCAGTGGTTCCTAATTGCTTCAAGACAGCAGCCGTTCTGCCAGTGCCGAAACATTCCACTGCCATGACCCTCAGTGTCTGCTGCCGTGTCGCCATCATCCCCCAAGCCAAGTGTTTTGAGAGGCTGTTCCTTTCCCATTAGAAATCCTGCCTGCCCTCATTACTTCATCTGTATCAATTCGCCTACCACCCCAAAAGGTCAACAGAGGACACAGTCACTACAGCACTCCACTCTGCCCTGTCCCACCTAGATAACAGCAACTCCGTTATAACTACGTTATAATGCTATTCATTAATTTCAGTTCGGCCTTTAACACCGTCAACCTTTCCAAGTTGATCTCCAATGCTCACCTACCTAGGCATCAGCACTTTCCTCTGTAATTGGATCCTGGATGTCCTTACTAACAGACCACAGTCTATTTGGCTTGACAACCACACCTCGTCCACCCTTATTCTGAACACCAGCGTACCACAGGGCTGGGAGCTTAGCTCTCTCCTCTACTCTCTTCACCCACAACTGTGTACATGTCATGGCTCTGACTCAGTCAGGTTAGCAGATGACACAACAGTGGTAGGCCTGATCAGTGATGACTATGAGAACGCCTGCAGGGAGGAGGTCCAGCAAGCGCTGGTGTAGCGTGCCAACACCAACCTGTCCTTCAACACCCAGAAGACCAAGGGCTTCATCATGGACACTTCCACCCTAAACGAGAAGGTGCAACAGCAGCAGAGATTGAGAAAAGCTCACCTATCTACTCGGATACTAGTGAGTTTCTATTGCTGTACCATCGAGAGCATACTGACAAACTGCATCTCAGTGTGGTACGGCAGCTGCTCAGTCTGACTGGAAGGCCATCCAGTGGGTGGTGAAAACCACCCAACACATCATTGGTGCCAGGAGATGCCACACAGAGGGTGTGTGGCATCATCAAGGACACCCCAGCCATGGATTGTTCACTCTTCTCCCATCCAGGAAACACTAAGGAAGCCTTCACTGTCACGCCAGTAGGCTAGGCAACAGCTTCTTCCCCTCAGCGATCAATCTGCTGAACTCCTCACAACAGTGCAAATCCTCCTTTTTCCAGCTCCCCTAATGCTGTTTATACTCTGTTTAATTTACACAGTATGCACATTCTTCTCTTTCTGCAAACCTTTGCACATGGTTTTACTTTATACAGTTTGCACAGTCTTGCACATTCTTCTACTTGCACCTTACATTCAGCTACTATACTGTTATGTCTTTGGATTCCACTCATGTCACTGGATCCATATTCACTTCCCAACATTCTATTTTGCACCCGTGTTCAATTGTACTGTCTTGGATACATTAATCCATGTCTCTTAACTTTGGCTTCATTACTCACATATGCAATTTCACTATTTTGATGCCATATAATTCCATATGCACATGTCACTTTTGCACTTTACTGACACCCTACATCATTGTCTCTTCTTGTACTACACACTTAATGCTACTTGGCTGTTTTGCAATTGTGGTTAGATGTAAACTCCATTTCGTTGGCTTGTACTCTGCTCAGTGACAAAGTTGAATCTAATCTAATCTAAAAAAAAAAATACTCTATAATATGATGTTCGTGAGCTGCTGTGAGTCACCCAGACAATCATGTAATAATAATTTTAAAAAAAAGTGTGCCACAGAGGGTGGAATTCCAAAACTTTAAATCCAGCAGCTTGTATAGTGTATAGTATTTTTTTATTGTCCTGTGTATTAATTATATTATGCTAGACTTGCCATTGTAGTAAAATTGTATTTTTATACATCATGGTTGTCTTAAACTTGTTGCACAGTGGATGGAATGATATAACTTGATATAATATAACTTTATTTGACACTACCATCATGCCTTATTTTGCACGGACTGCTTTGACTGCATTGAGGAAAGCGGGTACACCTAAACTTCCTCCTTACTCTGTTACTCTGTTCTTCCCAGTACAATGCTTGTACACTTCATGGTGGTAAAGGACAAGAGCAGAGAGAGTTTGCTCTGTCCAACCTGAAGGCTGGAGCCAAGGATATCCTGGTGGCCACAGATGTTGCAGGAAGAGGTATTGATATCCAGGATGTCTCCATGGTTATCAACTACGACATGGCCAAGAATATTGAGGGTGAGTTTTCTCTTCTCCCTTTTCTCTGCCCTCTTCATCTCAACTGCTATCAAATAAACAATATTTTTGGAATAGACAGTATTCATTGTTTCTCCTTATGATAGATGAGTGTAAAAAAGAGAAGAGCTGATGTGACAGGGACTTACTTTCTTTTAAACGTATTACTTTGTAATTGCCAATGACACCAGCAAATTTGAAGTGATGTGTCAAGCACTATATGGCCAAAAGTCTGTGGACATCTGACCATCGGACCCATATGTGGGCCTTCTTTAGACTGTTGCCACAAAGGTGTAAGCATACAATTAAGTGAAATGTCTCTGTATTCTGTAGCATTAAGCTTTTTTCCTCATGACAATGCCCCTGTGCACAAAGTGAGGTCTATAAAGACATGGTTTGCCAAAGTTCATGTGGAAGAATTTGAATGGCCCAAGCCCTGGCCTCAACCCCACTGAACATTTTTGGAATGAATTGGAACACCAACTACACACCAGACCTTCTCACTTGACATCCGTGCCCAACCTCACTAATGCTCTTGTGGCTGAGTAGGTTCTAATCCCTTTAGGCACATTCCATGATGTAGTGCAAAGCCTTCCCAGATGAGTGGAGGCTGTTACAACAGCAAAGATGGACTAACTCCATGTTAATGCCCATGGTTTTAGAATGGGCAAGTGTGCACATACTTTTGGCCATGTAGTGTAGAATGCTATTGAAAGTAACTTTTGAGTTGTTTCTGTGCTATTAGACTATATCCATCGTATTGGCCGAACGGGTCGTGCTGGAAAGAGTGGGGTAGCTATGACCTTCTTGACCAAAGAGGATTCGTCGGTGTTCTACGACCTGAAGCAGGCCATACTGGAGAGTCCTGTGTCTACATGCCCGCCTGAGCTCGCCAACCATCCTGACGCCCAGCATAAGCCTGGCACCATTCTCACCAAGAAAAGGAGGGAAGAAACCATCTTTGCCTGAAATGCAAACATGACTTCAGTCATACTTGACACTGTTGTGTCTCCCTTTTTTTCTCTTTCCATTATTCTATTCTCTCTCTTCATGTACATGCAGTTAATCTCTGTCTCATGACTGTGATGGCTTTCTCATTTCATTCTCCATTTGATTCTGTGTACATCTTTTATTCAGTGATGGCCACAGATCACTGTAGTCATATACTGTTATTTGGCAGAATACAATCACATGCACCATTGACATGAACAGTAGTACAAGCATATGTTTTCTCTTTTATATTGTTTGTAAATGATTACTCATTTAATATTGTGTAAAAGAAAAAAAATCATACAGGCCAGAGTGCTTTTGAAGATATGAGACTTTTTTCATTAGTCAGTGGCTGTCATAGTTCTTAGTGAATACATTAATTTGTATGAACTGGAAATAAAGCCTGTTTGACTGAGCTGGTCTTATTTCTCCTCTTTTCACAAACTTGTAGTTTGTCAAACTTGTAATAATAATATTGTTGACTGAAACAAGCTACAAAAAAAGCCACCACAGCAATATTAAAAGTACATCAACTGTTTATTACAACTATTAATATTTAAAATAATTTAAAAAGAAAGCATTCTATACAGCATCAAGCAGATTATTTTTCTTCAGAAAGTTGGGGTGAGAGGGTGTGTATATCATAGCTAGTGCATTTATTTCATTACAATGCAGACATCAGAAAAGAAAATTGGTACTATACAGTCAGTTCCATAAATATTTGGACATTGACAAAGTTACTGTCAATTGTATTTAGCTATCTAACTCAGTATATTGGTGCTAATGGAAGTGCAGACTTTCAGCTTTAATTTGAGGGTATTTACATCCAAATCGGGTGAACAGTGTAAGAGTTACTGCACTTTTTATATGTGGCCCCACACTTTTTAAGGGACAAAAATAACTGGACAGTTGACTGCTCAGTTATTCCCTGGCCAGGTGTGTGTTATTCCCTCCATATTTCACTTACAAGTAAGCAGATAAAAGGTCTAAATTCCAAGTGTGGCATATGCATTTGGAATTTGTTGCTGTTAACTTTCAATATGATGTCCAAAGAGCTGTCAATGCCAGTGAAGCGAGCCATCATTAACCTGAACAAAAGGCCCAGATACCCATGGCTTTAGATCATGAAGATACAGTGTTCACTCTAAGTGTAAATTTGAATTTCCAATACATTTCTGTGGATATGGGGACAACCCTTCAAGCACCATTTCTTATGGTAAGTGCAAATAACATTAAAATAACATAAAATTTTCCTTGATAAATAAAGCAATGTTATTTAGGCTTATTTAGGCTTAGTAGAACAGTTTTGTGTAATCAACACAGGAAAAATAAGTTTGGTGCTCCAGAAGTAGAGGACTACACATTGATATAGCATGATACTGACCTTAATAAGCCCTTACTTTATGGTAAAATATTAATATATTTAATGTAAATAATGACTACATGCACACAAAACCCTATGTATACCCACCTGATATTTGTTACACTTCAAAGTACTGTGGGTAGTTTGACTGTGTCAATATTGTAAACTTCTCAATGAAACTAGGTGCAGTTCCATAATAACAAAGTACAATGACTTGCTAAAGGGTTATATTCAATATCAAAAGTAAAGAAAATTAAGAGTAAATTCTATATACTCAAATATATATATATATATATATATATATATATATATATATATATATATATATATATATATATATATATATATATATATATATATATATATATATATATTCCATTCCCAGCCATTCCTAATATGCAAATAGTCCAAGATAACAGTGTTAATCATGCAATGTTATAGACAGAAAAAATTAAGTTCTGCTAAAATTGTCCTTAGCTTGAGTTACTACAGGTAAAATCCAAGTTATGTATTCAAATGCAGTCATTTTGTCTTTTTCTTTCCATTAACTTGTTTGGAAAGTAATCATAGTTATGCATGCTAATTTGATTACATTCAAAGTAACAAATGTGAAACTAGTTACCCTAACAAGTATGAACTTTATGAGGTTTAATTTTTACCCAAACCAAAATTATGTTTTCATGAGTAAGGAGAAAGCTAACTTTTTTCAAGAATTAGCAAGAATTTGGCAAGAAGTCACTGGTCTGATTACATGCCAAGCTAACAATCCAATTGATTAATACAGCACTTTGCCATTTCCTGGCATTTTCTAATTTAGAGCTGCTTCAGTATATTACCTCCTCCAATAAAAACTGAAATGAAAACATGAGCTGATACAAAAAATGGATAGAGGTAATGGCTTATAAATTTGATTTCTGTTCATACCTCTGTACTGGTTCTGTGTGTTCTTGTTACAATTGTTATGTTATTAGCATTGCAAATATGGACAGGAATCTGTACCACATTTAAAAACAAATTGTTATTAATAACAGTTTTAATAGCTTTTTGACTGTAACGTGCAATGAAAATGAAAGGCAGGCCAAATGCCAAAATGAAAGGCAAAACCTTTATTATGTTGGTCTCAGCTTGGCAAATTTGTATAGTAAAACACAGTGAGTTGTGAAATAAAGTAATCAAGTAACATGAAAATTACACAAATGTTTTACTTTACATTTGGGTTTGTATTTTTTCAAGGATTCAAAAGCTTTATTGTCATATGTGCAAGTACAGTGTACCGAGTACAATGGAATTCTTACTTGGATGCCTCTCCACATCCAAAATTAGACAGTAAACATACAATTTAGTACAATAACAATAAACATATAAGACAGACAGATGACATTAAATAAAAAATATACATTAGTGCAAATATTATATATTTAAAAAAAAAAAAACTATGAATATCATATATACAGCCAGGTCCATAAGTATTTGGACAGTGACACAATTTTTGTAATTTTGCCTCTGTACACCAAGACAACTGATTTGAAATGAAGCAATCAAGATGTGATTGAAATATAGATTTTCAGCTTTAATTCAAGGGGTTTAACAAAAATATTGCATTAATCATTTATGAATTACAGCCATTCTTTGGAAAGTACAATGACTTGCTAAAGGGTTATATTCAATATCATGTGCAGTCATTTTGTCTTTTTCTTTCCATTAACTTGTTTGGAAAGTAATCATAGTTATGCATGCTAATTTGATTACATTCAAAGTAACAAATGTGAAACTAGTTACCCTAACAGGTATGAACTTATGTTCATAAAGTATGAAAGTAACAAATGTGTGCCTCCATTTTTACAGGCTCAAAAGTAATTGGACAAACTGATAATCATAAATATTAGGATTATTTTTAATACTTGGATGCAAATCCTTTGCAGTCAATGACTGCCTGAAATCTGGAACCCATGGACATCACCAAATACTGAGTTTCCTCCCTTGAGATGCTTTGCCAGGTCTTTACTGCAGCTGCCTTCATATGCTGCTTGTTTGTAGGTCTTTCTGCCTTCAATTTTGTCTTCAGTAAATGAAAAGCATGCTCAATTGGGTTGAGGTCATCGGACATTTAAGAACATAATTTCTTTGCCTTAAGAATCCCTTGGGTTGCTTTCGCAGTATGTTTTGGGTCATTATCCATCTGTACTGTGAAGCACCATCCTATCAGTTTTGCAGCATTTGACTGAATCTGAACAGAAAGTATAGCTCTATGCACTTCAAAATTCATCCTGCTACTTCTTTCAGCAGTCACATCATCAATAAGCACCAGTGACCCAGTTCCATTGGCAGCCATACATGCCCATGCCATAACACTACCTCTATGTTTGACAGATGATGTGGTATGCTTTGGATCATGAGCCCTTCCTTTCCTTCTCCATATTCGTCTCTTCCCATTCTGGTATAAGTTAATCTTGCATCAGAACTCGTCAGGGTTTTTTTTTAAAGAGTTTTTTTTTTTTAAGCAAAGTCTAATCTGGCCTTTCTGTTCTTGAGTGTAACCAGAGGTTTGCAACTTGAGGTAAACTATCTGTATTTACACCGATCAGCCATAACATTAAAGCTACTGACAGGTGAAGTGAATAACATTGTTTATCTCGTTACAATGGCACCTTTCAAGGGGTGGGATATATTAGGCAGCAAGTGAACAGTCAGTTCTTGAAGTTGATGTGTTGGAAGCAGGAAAAATGGGCAAGCGTAAGGATCTGAGCAACTTTGACAAGGGCCAAATTGTGATGGCTAAACGACTCGGTCAGAGCATCTCCAAAACGGCAAGTCTTGTGGGGTGTTCACAGTGCATTGCTGCTTGCTGTGTATGGGGCTGCGTAGCGGCAGACCGGTCAGAGTGCCCAAGCTGACCCCTGTCCACTGCCGAAAAGCGCCTATAATGGGCACATGACTATCAGAAAAGGAGCAAAGGAAGAAAGTGGCCTGGTCTGATGAGTGGCTTGATGAATCACATTTTCTTTTACATCATGTGGACGGCTGGGTGCATTTGCATCGCTTGCCTGGGGAAGAGATGGTACCGGGATGCAGTATGGGAAGAAGGCAAGCAGGCGGAGGCAGTGTGATGTTCTGGGCAGTGTTCTGCTGGGAAACCTTGGGTCCTGGCATTCATGTACCACCTATCTAAACATTGTTGCAGACCAAGTACACCCCTTCATGGCAACAGTATTCTCTAATGGCAGTGGCCACTTTCAGGAGGATAACGCACCCTGCCACAATGCAAAAATTGTTCAGGAATGGTTTGAGGAACATTACAAAGAGTTCAAGGTGTTGACTTTGCCTCCAAATTCCCCAGATCTCAATCCAAACGAGCATCTGTGGCATGTGCTGGACAAACAAGTCCGATCCATGGAGGACCCACCTTGCAACTTACAGAACTTAAAGGATCTGCTGCTAATATCTTAGTGCCAGATACCACAGCACACCTTCAGAGGTCTTGTGGAGTCAATGCCTTGACGGGTCAGAGCTGTTTTGGTGGTACAAGGGGGACCTACACAATATTAGGCAGGTGGTTTTAATGTTACGACTGATCATTCATGAAGGTGTCTCTTGATTGTAGCCAAGAGGGGGCAGTGGTAGCTCAGTGGACGTTGGACTACTGATTGGAAGACGCTGGACTACTGATTGGAAGGTCATGAGTTCAAATTCTAGCACTGCCAAGCTGCCACTGCTGGGCACTCCTTGAGCAAGACCCTTAACTGCTCAGTTGTATAAATGAGATAAATGTAAGTTGCTCTGGATAAGGGCGTCTGCCAAATGCCATAAATGTACATGTCTTCCAGAGTGTTCTTGACTTGGCTAGATGTTGTGAAGGGGTTTTTCTTCAACAAGGAAAGAATTCTGCATTCATCCACTTTACTTGTCTTCCATGGTCTTCTAGGCCTTTTGGTGTGGCTGAGCTCACCAGTGCATTCCTTCTTTTGAAGAATGTACCAAATTATTGATTTGGCCACTCCTAAAGTTTCTGCTATCTCTCGGATAGGTCTGTTTTGTTTTTTTAACCTAATGATGGCCTCCTTCACTTGCATCGACACCTCTTTGAACTGCATAATGAGAGTTCCCATGAACAGCTACCAAATGCAAATTCATCACTTGGAATCAACTCCAGACCTTTTATTTCCTTTGTCATGAAATAAGGATGAAACAGGCCACACCTGGCCATGAAACTGCTTATCAGTCAAGTGTCCAATTATTTTTGAGCCTGTGAAAATGGAGGGACTATGTAAAAAAAAAAAAAAAAAGGCTGTAATT
>CM040469.1:15566469-15585242 GCA_022758105.1 Pangasianodon gigas
AGCAGCAATGATTTAAAGTGACTGTGCAGAATGTCCTGACGTTGCCAGTGAAGTGTCAGGGAGACTTATTTGTGGTATGTGGGAAAGAGTTGAAAAGTCTTATGGCATTGGGTAGAGGCTATGCCTGAGTCATGGGGTACATGTTCTGATGGATCTGAGTCTTTTGCCAGTGGGCAGAAATGAGAAAAGTGAATGTGCAGGAAGGCTGGAGTCTTTCATGTGTAGATTAAATGTCTGTGTAGTGTAAATGTCCTCTAGAGTTAAAAACTGTGTGCCTGTGATTTTTTATTCAAGATTGGAGTGGACAGCCAGGCTTTCCTTTCAGGCGCCTCAGGAAATGTAGGTGCTGGTGGGCCTTTATAATGACAGCTGTTGTGAGCTCTGTCCACTTGAGAGTAGAAGTGAGGGCGACCCCACAACCGCTCCCTGGATGTAAATGGGTGTGTGCTGCTCCCTGTTTCCCATAGTCAATGATTAGCTCCTTAGTTTTGCTGATATTGAGAGAGAGGTTGTTGTTCTGGCACGACTCTGCCAGTAGTCTCACCTCCTCCCTGTAGGCTGCCTTATCATTGTTTGTGATCAGGCCCACTATGGTGGTGTCATCAGCAAACTTTATGATGTTGTTTGAGCTGTGTCTTGCCACACAGTCACGCATGAACAGGGAGTATAGCAAGGGGCTCAGCACACTGCCCTGCCAGGTGACCGTGTTGAGAGTCACAGAGGAGAAGGTTTTCTTGCCTATCAGCACATGTTGGGGTCTGCCAGTAAGGAAGTCCAGAATTAGGGACTGATTTATGTGGTTAGAATTGTTTCATATTTCCAAATAAACAGATTATGATCACACAAATCCACAACTAAGTGAGCTCTACCCACCGTCTACTCAAGGCAATCGGTTAACGGCCACATTGTGCTGACCAATCGTAGCATATTCTCACTCCAACCAATCACATTTTGTTTTGTTATTCCTTTAAAATAAAGAATTTATGACCCATAACGTTGCTTGTTTTCTTTTAGGTGGTTAGAACCACTCACCTGTCGTGATTCTTCCCGATCGGCCATGTTGGAGAGCCTTTATAATATGCAAGTTTCGTGCAATATGACTCTGTTCCCGCCCTGATTGTAAAACAAAATGTGATTGGTTGGAGCGAGAACGTGCTACGATTGGTCAGCGCAATGTGGCCGTTATCCGATTGGCTTGAGTCGACGGTGGGTGGAGCTCACCTATTTGTGGATTTGTGTGAACGTCTTGACTCTAGAAATGTTTCAAAATTCACAAATGCACAGGAAGCTATCCACAAATGAATGCCAGGCAGTGTTGTGCTTGTGACATAAAAACATATATGTAAATATTTTTTTTATTTGCAAATATCATTTTATTTATTTGTGAATTTAATTCATTTTTGTGAAACTTCTAACATATCTATTTGTGAATCTCGTATTATTTATTTGTGAATTTGTTTAATTTTTGTGAATCTTTCAACATATATTTGTGGATTGTAATCTATTTATTTGGAAATATGAAACAATTCTAACCCCATACTGACTGAGTCTAAGAAAATCTCTGACCAGACAAATAGAGGATTGGAGCCCACCTAGGGTGTGGTGGCTTTCTAACCTTCTGTTTTGTGTTGAGTATACAGTATTTACAGAGACAAGCTCTCAAAATTCTGGGACATTATACAGGGAAGCTCAGAATTTCACACATATAGAGAAACATCAGAGTTATACTTACCAAGGTTATGCTTATAGATGCATAAAATAAATCCATAAAGGTACAATTCCTCCACAGTATAAATGTTTACTGTATACTATTATAATTATTTCATACAATTACAAAATTACATGTGTGGTCTGCAACCTTTTAAAGATGCAATAGTCAATTTATTTCATTTGTTACTAGTACAAATAACCTGGAAAAATATGTAGAACATGGTATTTAAAAATGGTTTAAGCCATGGCCTCAGCACAAGTGTATTACATGGCTGAGAAAACCTGTTTGGAAAACTGCTTTCCGGTCCAGAATGCTTGTTTGTGTTTGGATGAGCTTCTTGTCAGTCATTTTATAGTCATTGACCAATGCCCCTTCACTTCGCTCTCTTCCCAGTCTGAAATCGCAAGCCCCAAGCCCAGCCAGATTATGTGCTTGTGAGCAAAAAAAAAATCACTGGGTCTCAAAACAACTTAATAAGAAACACAGTAAAACTAGAATAAACACTGGCAGGGCTTTTCCATAATGGAGTAATTTATTGCTGGTGAAGGGGATGAAGCGGGATGTGGAATTAGCCATGTTGCTATGTAAATGCAATCCATATAAAGCTTTGAATTGTTTGAATGGTCACTTCACATAATAAATCAAGTAGATCCTTTTTTTTCATTACAGAGAAAAACAGGTAAGCGACTGCACTTGTGACCATTCCCATAAATCAGTATGAGATTAATTTTCTGTGTTTATAGGGTAAACAGGCTTTCAAGTAGTTAAATGGCAGTAGCTTAAAATGCTAACAATGCTAGCGATGATAATATCAGAGCCTAAAACCTCAAAAACTCATTACAAAATAGAACCTTAGAAACTAGAACCTTGACTGCATCCTTGACCATTCTCAAAAATCAGCAGCAGAATTTTGCATTTCTAGTGTGACAACTTGGCTTTCAAGTAGTTCAGTGTCCCATGGTGTAGCTGATAACGTTAACAATGCTGAATGTTAAACGCTCATGGGAGCTCATTATGAAGAACAAAACTACAGGAAATGCACTCGTAAACTCACAAATCAGTATGAACTGAATTTTGTGTGTTTTATAGTTTAACTTAGCTTTCAACCAGTTGAAAGCCCCAGTGCACTTGAAAGTGATGTCATGACAGTTCTGGTCATTTCTAGTGCTATTTAGCATGCTAACTCTAGTTGAACTCTACAATCCAGATCCTGGGGTGGAGGTTATTCAGCTCTATCCATTTAACCCTTAAATGGTGACGCATCCTGTTTGTCGATACAGAGCTGCAAAAATACTGGTTTTATATAAAGACAAAACAGCACATTCCACCTTTTTTCATACAGTTAACTGAATTGTCACACACAGATCCATCCAGACTATGGTATAATGAAGACTAACTGATCATGTGGTACTGTTGAGTACCATCAACAGTATCAATAGTGGCTCACAACATCAATTAGTGTGGTAAGAAAAAAGACATTTTATTCTCATCTGGGCAGGAGCAGGTGGTCAGTAAAATCTTTTAAAGTCTCACTTTAAACAAGCAAAATACTGTAAATTTTGTCTTATTTAGTCATCATTTTAAAAAGCCCATTGCAATGGTGTATGACTTTCACTATCACTTACCAGCAACAACAGATATGAAAAAAAGCTTTCGTCACTGGTTGGTGAAGCCAAGGAGCTGAAATATCTAAGACACCTGTCTTAAACTCAAGGCTGTGGGCCAAACATTGTTTCATTAGGCCTGCATGAATTTGCAAACAATAATATTGAAACAGCCTGTTGTCCATAACACTCACAACATTTTCACACTATCTATAATTCAGAGCTTGCATCACAGAGAGCTGAAACAGGGGTTAAAACCAGCACCTATCAGCTAAAAACAAGTCAGACCTGCAGCTAAAAGCCAGTATTAGGTAAACGCATCAGGTGCTGTCCTTTAGTGTGATTCAGTGATTGACTCCTAATCCCAAAATGTATCACCCAGTGTAGAGACCTACAAATTTGTTAAAAAAAAAAAATGTTGATGGAGCTCAAAGACAAGAGAGATGGTAGACTGAACATGTATGTTCTCAGTGTACAAGCCTACGTGAGTTCTTAAATCTCTTTGTTAACATTATATATTTTTGATATTTGGAAAACATATAAACATATCAACCTGAAATTCAAAAAGGTAGTGAAATAGTTGTCTTTTCCATAGTTACAATAAAAACCGATTAATGCAGTATACTTCACACAAAGTGATATCAAAGTGAATTAGCCTACTTTTGTGAAGCACATTCCATTAAAGAAAAGAAAAGAGAAAAATACTTTTCCCAGAGTAGTCTTACATAATGTGCAATTGACTGTAGTATTGGTTTCCTCTAGGCTGAAATATTAGGTTTAGACTGCTTTTTTAAACCACCTGCCACCTAAAAACACCTCCACTGTTTTTTTTTCCACCACCCCACAGCAGCGATTAATGAATGTTAACTGATAGAATAGATAATATGTTTTTTAAAAAAATTAATAACTTTAGTTTATGGCTCTTCAAAGGCTAACAAAATACTGATGTGACCTGAGCAGAATTCAAGTTTGACACCTGATCTAAGATATAATAAAAGTGGCAAAGGTTTAAACTATGATGGACACAAATCAGGTACCTCAGTTTGATGATCAATAAATCGTTCATGCATTCATTCATTCATTCATTCATTAACTGCTTTATTCTGGTCAGGATCGCTGTGGTTTAAATTACTTGTTTGTTTATATTTTTGGGAATAGAACCAACTAAGTTTAATAGAAAATATCACTGGTGGGTACAAACAGGCATTAGATACAGGAATAATGGAATTGTGATTAAAAACACATTCGTGCACACCTGTACCTACAAGGCCACTTTTGGTCATAATTAAACCCTCTCATGTTTGCATGTTTTCTGTTATACTTAAAAAACTGAATTAATACAATTCAAGGGTTGAAATATACTCCTAAGCCGGAGATAGTCGATGGTGAAGTCATCAGATTTTGCTCAAATAGCTGGTTGAGTGGTGGTCCCTGGCAGGTGAGGGGTGCGCCAGTAGCCCTAAAGGTATTCAGCCAGGGGTTCGCAAGTATCCTCTAACTGATTCTTGTCCAGAATGACATCAAACATTTCCTGACAGGAGAGACAGTGGAGAGATGATGTGGGGGATGGAGTTAGTCTTGATGTGCCTCATGACGAGCCTCTTGAAGCACTTCATGACGATTGAGATAGGACACTGAAGACTTCTTTGGCATAGGGACGATGGTGGCGGCCTTGAAGCACGTTGGAACGATGCCACTGATCAGGGAGATGTTGAAGATGTCAGTGGGAACATCCACCAGCTGGTCTGCACATCCACTGAGCACTCTGCTAGGAGGGTTGTCTGGTCCAGCAGCCTTCCGTGGGTCAACTCTGTGTAGAGTTTTCCTCACATCAGCCATGGTAAGACACAGCACCTGGTTGTTGGGAGAAGGGGTGGTCTTCCTCATTGCCACATCCTTCTGTGCCTCAAAACAAGTGTAGAAGTTGTTCAGCGCATCTGGAAGGGAGGCATCACTGTCACAGGCAGGTGATGTCCTGTAGATGGGGATGGCCTGGACGCCCTGCCACATGCGCCGCATGTTGCCGCTGTCCTGGAAGTGGCTGTGGATTCTCTAGGTGTGTGCACACTTTGCCTCTGTACATGCCGAGGATGTGTAAACAAGATCGAGCGCGTTCGCCCCTCTCGTGGCAAAGTCCACATGCTGATGGAATTTAGGGGCACTGACTTGAGTTTCACATGGTTGAAATCTCCGACAACAATAAACAGTCCATCAGAGTGTGCATTCTTCAGATCGCTAATAGCCCCATACAGTTCACAGACCTCCTTAGAATTAGCGCTGGGGGGAATGTACACTCCGACTCTAAGGACAGTGGTGAATTCCCGTGGTAAATAAAATTGCCTGCATCTAACAAACTCCACAAACTTCACCAGTGATGAGCAGTAACTAGAAATTAGCACTGAGTTCTTGCACCATTCCATGTTGATGTAAACACACAAGCCACCACTGTGAGCCTTACCGCACAGAGCTGCATTTCTGTCGACATGAAATGAGGCGAGCCCATCTAGCTAAATGGCGGTGTCCGGAACTTTGAAAACAAAGACGAGGTGAGGCACGTACTGGTCCTTGTCAACCAGCCAACCTGGAAGTGCATCAGCCGTCGAGGCGGCACAGACCTCACCCCGTTTGGTTTGCCGGGACCCACCCAGTTTTATATCTGTGGCAAGCTCCCGAAACCTAGGCCAATCCGTTCCCAAGATTACTGAGTGGGAATGGTGGGGACTAACTGCCAATTTTATACTAGGTTTTTGTCCCTTATATATAATTGTGAAAGGCACCATTGGATATGTGTGCACATTCCCATAAATACACCTCACCTTCACCTCCCAGCACCTTTCCAAAGCCTAGTCTTGAATCAGGCTTTGGTGGATTAAGGTCTGAACACTGCCTGAATCCACCAAGGCCTGATGTATACCCCCTTGAGTACTAACCGGCACTCTGTGTATTGGCTCCGGATTGGGGGATGGCTGTGGGACTGTGGAGATCTGGAGCACCTGACTCACATCCATCCTCGTGCACTCCCCCGGAAATGCCCCGGTTCTCCACAGCCCCAGCAGACCTGCCCGGGCCCTCTTCCAGCTCTCTCCTTCTCTGGGGAGGGGAAAAAGAAAAAA
This sequence comes from Pangasianodon gigas, assembly GCA_022758105.1. NCBI lineage: Eukaryota > Metazoa > Chordata > Actinopteri > Siluriformes > Pangasiidae > Pangasianodon > Pangasianodon gigas. The sequence goes on from CM040469.1 coordinate 15,572,898, forward strand.
TAAGGTTAGAGTGAGACTGGGATTGGACTGCACTCCCTGTGCACCAGCCGGCCTTCCCTACCGGCACTCATGAGGGAAAGGCACATCTGGGAGGTAAGGCTGCCGAACTCTTCTTCTGTGGTGCCAGGGTAGGAGGAGTCCTGATGGGGGGCATGAGGGCTTGCAGTGCACACAGACACTGGCGAGTTGAACAGCTTTGGTCTGCGAGGCACTGGACCCACTGAGACGTTCTGGATGGCAGCTGATGGACGAAATGCTCCAGTGCCAACTGCTCGAAGACCTACTCTGGTCAGGCAGGGTCCAGTTGCAGCCAGAGTTTGCAGGAGTCCAGGAGTTGGTGGGCGTATGTGAATGGCCAATCCCCCTCCTCTAACTGCATGTGTTGGAAGCACCAACGATGTTCCTCCAGCGTCAGCGTGACCCACTCAAGTACGGCCTTCCTCGTGGCCATGTAGTCCAGCTGGCACTCAGGTGGCAAACTATGGGCAGCCGGCTGGGCTTCTCCCATCAGGAGGGCCTGAATGTGCAGCCCCCACTATGCACTCGGCCATCCAGACACCCTGGCCAGAGAGAAGTAGCTGAAGGGGATGCTCATGGAAGAGGAGGAAGAGGAGGTTAGCAGGCTCTGGATGGCAGCTTGTCCTGCAGCTTGCCCATCCACCACTCTGGACAGAATCTCCTGCTGCTGCTGTTGCAGACTCACAAGAGATTGATGCTGTCACTCCTGCATCTGTCCTAGCAAATGGATCATCTGGGCAAAAGGACTGGACTCCATGTCCACGTGAAGATGTTCTCCGAGCTGCTTCCTCCTGGGTTTTGGCACCAGTGTGACACTACACAGCTCAAGGATACAGCGGACTCAGAGTGAGATGACTGGGGAGCGTTTAGTTTTCTGTCCATGCCTCTGCATGGGGCAAACCCCAGAAAAAAAAATCAACAGAAAATTGGCAGCTTTTCTGAGCTGAGCTCAGTTCAGCTCAGCTGTCACCCCCACACACAACTACACACACATAGACCCTGCTCACAGAGAAAGAGAGCAGAATTTCCTTAAACCAGCATGTTAAATAAGGATCTACAAATGAGAGACAGTTAATTTGCTCATTCCCCCACACTCCCGCTGCAGACTCCCGCTTACCCAACCAAACCCGCCTTCCCCCCGCCTGCACAATAATTATATAACAGCAGCACAATGAATAAAATCAGGCTGATACAGGTCAAGAGCTTCAGTTAATGTTCAACTCAAACATCAGTATGCGGAAAAAGTGTGATCTCTGTGACTTTAACCATGTCATGGTTGTTGGTGCCAGATGGGCTGGTTTGAGCATTTCAGAAATTGCTGACCTCCTGACAAAAACCAAAAACATCCTGTGAGGCTGATACACCTTGTGGATGGGCTAAAACAGAAGAAAACAACATCAGGTTCCACTCCTGTCAGCCAAGAATAGAAACCTGAAGCTATCTTGGGTACAGACTCACCGAAACTGAGTTGAAGACTGGAAAAAGACCAGGTGATTCTTTTTTTCTAATTTTCAACTGTCCAGTATCTGGCATTTTTTTGTATGACCTCTCTTATCAACAAGGTGTTGTCACCCACAGAAATGTTGCTCAAGCAATGTCTTTTGTTCTTCGCACCATTCTGTGTAAACTCTAGAGACTGTTGTGTGTGAAATTCCCAGGACATCAGCGGTTTATGAAATTGAATATATATAAATTGATTATGAATGTCAAACCAGCCCTTCTGGTACCAACATCCATGCCACGATCAAAGGCACAGAGATCACACTTTTTCTTAATTCTGATGTTTGATGTGAACATTAACGGAAGCTCTTGACATGTATCTGCATGTTTTGTTTTGGTTTTTTTTGTTTTTGTTTTTTTTGCATTGCGCTGCTGCAACATGATTGGCTGATTAGATAACTGTATGAACGTGCAAGTGTACAGGTGTTCCTAATAAAGTGGACAGTGAGTGTATACATGCATACTGTATATATTATACACTGTATCCATCAAGTTTAGCTTGTTTGTTTATGATGTTAGCTGAATTTATTCTATAATTTAAACTAACCATCCCTGAATGAAGCTACCGCCGGCTAGGTTGTTGCTAAGCTATTGTTGCTGTACTGCAATTTCAGTACAAAATGTTGCATGAATGTTTGAAGTTCACTATAGTAGAACAGTACCAGTAGCCACTGAGGCCTGTAACTGTAAAAGTGCGGTTAAAGTAACTCTTCATAAGTTTCACGTGCTCTGACAGAAAAGAGAGAGAGAGAGAGAGAGAGAGAGAGACACACACTTTCGTGGAGGTATCCGTGTTTTTTTTCCACTTCGAAAGTCAAACGCGCGAACGCAGCATAGCCACTAAGCAAACAACCCTTCAATTCCAGTTTTTCTAGACAGCAACAGAAAACTGTTTTGAGTGTTCATTTTATTTCCTACTTCCGACGGCTAAGTTCGCATGAACGCTCTAATGTGGGAAGTAGGTTCCGAGTCATGAATGCATTATTATCATACGGACATAACGCATGCGCAAAACCCTTGCGCATGCGAGTTTAAGTTTAATGCATCAGCTTTCCACTGCGCCAACTAGCGGTAGTGAAGTCGTTCTTGGGCCTACTTTGCAGTAGCAACTGTTAGCTGCTATGAAGTCATTTTGACATATATATATAACAGATTTAGTTGTGCACATTTGTCTATAGCTAATATATTTTAATCCGTACGGATACAGTAAACGTCGGTGACTTTTCAAAATGAATATTCGCAATGCGCGGGTGAGTAATGGCCTTGTAGTATTTGGTATCAGGGTAAGCGGCCACATTAACTGACGCTGTAGCGAGTTAGACCGGTTGTTGTTACCCAGTGGGACTCACTAAATTAGCCTCCCTACTAGCTGCTCAGATCGATTTATACTGCTCTCGCTCCCTAGAGCGTTAATGTATACTGAAATAATTCCAAATGACGTGGGTTTGTAAAAAGATAATAATAATAAAGTGTTGTAATTATGTAGCTAGCAAAGGCTAACTTAGCATTAGCTTTGGATGGAAAGCATGCGCACAGGGTTTAAATACTCAGTGAATATCCACGCGTGGCTCCCATATCATTTTTGTGCAATGTTTTATTTACAGCCAGAGGATTTGATGAACATGCAGCACTGCAACCTGCTATGTCTTCCAGAAAACTACCAAATGAAATACTACTTCTACCATGGATTGTCTTGGCCGCAGGTCTGCAGCAAACTTAACAATATGAAAATAATCATGCTTGTGTATGGTTGTGTTTGTGGTTGACTCAAGTCTTGTATTTTAGCTTTCTTATATAGCCGAAGATGAGAATGGAAAGATAGTTGGATATGTTCTGGCCAAAATGTAAGTTAAAAATAGTTTGGTTTCTTTTCTTATGTACATATGCCATCAAGTTTAAAGATGTAATAGTATTTGTGTTTTACTATGCAGGGAGGAGGATCCAGATGATGTGCCTCATGGACATATTACATCATTAGTGAGTAAAAGTAGTTGTCCCAGTGACAATTGTCTCAGTCTTCTGTTGTTTCAAATGTAATCTCTTTTATCTTTATGGTTATGTATGTTAACATATTAATGTGTATTCTCATATAGGCAGTTAAGCGTTCGCACAGAAGACTTGGTCTGGCTCAGAAGTTAATGGACCAGGCCAGTCGAGCCATGATCGAGAACTTCAATGCCAAATATGTATCTCTTCATGTTAGAAAGAGGTATGGTCTTTACAGCTAATGCTCTAGTATATCAGAGGCTCTGAATAAAGAATCTGATAAACTAGATAAGCATAAAGCATAATTATTCTATATTACTTATATATATATATTTTAACTGCATTGCTTTTTCAGCAATCGGGCAGCCCTTCATTTGTACTCCAACACACTCAAATTTCAGTAAGTATCTTTCTTTCTCTCTTTTTTTTTTTAACCTCCTTTGTTTTATGTGAAAAAGATATTCATGACCTACTCTACTCACTCTATTCTAGAATAAGTGAGGTAGAGCCAAAATACTATGCAGATGGTGAAGACGCATATGCAATGAAGAGGAACCTTACACAGATGGCAGATGAGGTATGTTTGAGTTGAATTCTATGAAATGTAATGGTGCTTGTGCAATATGCCTTTATTTAGTGCAGTATCCCAGCCAGCACGTCCATGTACGGCCCACATGGGTCCAAAATGGGCTTGAAACTGGGGCCCACAGTTTGAAATGGGCAGCCAAACTGGTCCCCACTAACTTTTTTCCACACTTTCCATGGTGGCCCCACATTTGGATGCCTATATGGGCCCAGACGGGCTGTATGTTAGGCCCTTGTAGGCAGAAAGGGTGGCCCCCACATGGGCTTAATGTGGGTTATTATGGAACGGCAACATGGGTATATGGTGGGTCCTGCATGGGCTGTGTGTGGGCATAATGTAGCCCATACAACACTGTGTCATATTACAGTGAACAATTTTTATTTAAAAAATAACAGCAAAGAATAAGCAGATCAACAACAATGATAAAACCATTAATAGTAGTACACTGATGTCTATACACCAACATCAATATCTTTTTTTTTTTTTTTTTTTTTTTTTACAAGTCTTTTTAATAGTCTCTTTTTAGTCATACTCCTCAAATTTTAATAACTCCAAAGATGTTCTTTTTAAATTACCAATAATAATAATAACAGTACTGTAATTGTTTAATAATATTTTTCTTAAATGTACCAATAATGTTATTCAGTGACATAAAGTTGGATACAACAACTTATAGCACTCAAATTTTGAAACTTTGTTCTGAAAGCCCATCAGAATGCATGGAAAGGGGGGAAATATTCAGTCAACCCAAAGCACATCAGGATTCCTGAGGAAAAAGAAAAAAATCCTATTATTTATTTACATTGTTCAGAAAGCAGGGATACAGTTTGTTTGTCAAAATCCAAAACTAATTCTTTAACTCGTGAGACTTAGCTGCTGGTAGATGCTGTGCAAATGGTTCCCCTCCATCATGGGTCTTGTTAACCACTCGGACATGGCTTTTTCAATCTTCGCAGTTAATACTTTTTTCCTTAAATAAGGGTACGAAGTCAGACAATAAGTTCAGTAATGTGCAGTCTCATTATGTATGCCAACAGTCTACATGTAATATTTATAATACGTTGATGACCTAGGCGATATTCTACGATATTCTGCAAGATCCAAACATGCTTCAAGCCATACTTCATTCAAACACTACTATGTCCCAATGAACATATCTTAAATTGGTCAAAACACACCCACTGCTGCAGAAAGAAATAATACTGTAATAATGTGCATATTTATGACCTTTCCACAGCCTGCTGGCATTGTATTGGAAATGTGGTGTCAGAATGTTTCACACAAAGACAGTCAGACTAAGTATGGAATTAGATATTTTTGCAGCTGATTTTTAATACTGGAATGTTTGAATGGTCCTATGATGATTTGCTCAAAAAGTTGGACACCACAAAAACAATCCTATGTAATTAATCTTTCACTAAAGAGAAGAAAAACAGATTCTTAACTTTTCCAGCACTTAAAACAATTTCACAGGCCTTGGGCTTAGGCTCTCTGGAACAGGATGTGCCTTTGAAGCATTCTTGTCTCTCTCTCACTCAGATCCTGTTTTGCATGAAGATGTGGTTCTCAGTCTGAAATACACAAATACAAAAAAATAAACAGTACTCATCTAAGTTTAGAACTGAGCAAATTGTAAAACAGTGCAATTTTGCAGAAATAATTTAAGTTTAATGATGGATGAGCAAATGTGATAAAACATAATATTTAATGTCTACATAAATAGAAGCAAAACGCTGCAACTTGTTTTTGTGTTTTGTTATGCTCTTTGATAGTGGTGAATAACAAATAATAAAGATTCACTAATATATAAAACACATCTTCACCACACCTAAATTAGGACCAGCTTACACTGAGTGATCACTTTATTACTGTTATTAGTATTTCTCTACTTTATAGCTGTAGCTAATATGCTGCCATACATTTTACAGTTATAGTCAATAGTAGTAAACATTATTGTATTGTTGTACTTTATGTAAATATGAAATCAATGTTTATTCAATTAAAAAGGTATTTTGGCAGTCTTAAACAAATTAATAAATGTTTTTGTTTTTTTTTTAAGATCAACTGCAACAATTTATTAATGATTAATACAATTGGTCATTTGGTTAAACTGTTTGTCAGTACCCAAAAGTGGGAGGAAATGAAATTTCCTACCATCCTTTTGCTTTTTCCCCATCTGTGTCTGGTTCAGTCTGGAGATGAGAAGTGACATCTCTGGTAGCTTCTTTCTGGCAGATGCATAGGTTTAATTACAGCCATCAGTCTTTTTGGATATGTCTGTACTAGCTTTGCACACCTTGATTGGGGAATATTTGCCCATTCTTCCTTGCAGAATTGCTCAAGTTCAGTCAAATTCTGTGGTGAGCGGCAATGGAATGCTCTCTTCAAATCCATCCACAGATTTTCGATTGGATTTAAGTCAGGGCTCTGACTTGGCCACTCAAGGACATTTACCTTCTTATCCTTAAGCCATTTCGTTGTTGTTTTGGCAGTATGTTTAGGGTCATTGTCGTGTTGGAAGGTGAATGACCTGCCCATCTTCAGCTGTCTAGCAGAGGGACGCAGGTTTTCCTCAAGAATTTGGATGTACTCGGCAGCATCCATTTTCCCTTCAATCCTGACCAATCGCCCGGTCCAGCTGAAGAGAAACACCCCCACAACATAATGCTGCCACCACCATGCTTCACAGTAGGTATGGTGTGTTTTGGGTGGTGTGCTGTGTTTGCTTTTCGCCAAACATAGCGCTTGGAGTTCAGTCCAAAAAGGTCAAATTTGGTCTCATCAGACCATAGCACCTTTTGCCAGAAACACATTTGTCATCAGACTCTTCCAAATGTGTTTTTGCATAGCGCAAACGAGACTGAGTATGACACTTTTTTAGGAAAGGCTTCTTTTGTGCCACCCTGCCATACAGGCCAGCTTTGTGTAAAGCTTGGGAGATAGTTGTCACATGCACAGACTGACCAGACCCAGCCATAAAGCCTTGTAAGTCCTTCAAAGTTGCCTTTGGCCTCCTGGTAGCTTCTCTTATCAATGTCCTCCTGGCTCTGTCATCCACTTTGGACGGACAGCCTGATCTAGGCAATGTGCTGGTGGTGCCATACGCTTTCCACTTATTAATGATGCTCTGAACAGTACTCCGAGGGATAGCTAAAGCCTTTGAAATGTTTTTGTAGCCGCCTTCTAACTTGCGCCTTTCTACAACTTTATCCCGGAGGTCTTTTGAAAGCACTTTCCCAACCATGGTGAATTCTTTGCCGTACCATGCACTACTAACAGTGGAATCTTCAAGAAACAGCTCGTTTTATTCTGAAGTAATCAACACCACTACTATTGATGTCAGGTGGGGCAGTTAGCCTGGTGTTTAATCTGGAAGTTGATTGCTTGCAACTGAGCAAGTTTATAATGGGGTACTCTAAGGGGCTGATTCCTTCACCAAACCAGGCATTTCACTGATTAATTTTTAATAATCCTCCAGAATTTTTTTAAATGATATTTTTACTTTAATGATGAGGGTTATAATGTGTACATGCAGCTCAAAAAAGTTAGACTTAATTTATTTTATTTTCCAGGGTGTAATGTGACAAAAGGTAAAGGTTTTCACAGGGTATGATGATTTTCTATAGGCACTGTATATATTTTCTGGGCAGCTCAACTGTAACAGTAACAGCCCCAGTAACAGCCCATGTATGAGAGCCCATGCCTATGTGGAACCTAGCTGGCCCATGTTCAACCCATTTGGGCCCCACCAAGTCATGCTTGCTGGAAGGCTTCCCATTTAATAGCAGGGTTGTTATGAATATTATGAAATCATGAGGTTTTTTAACACACATTATCCTTGTTCAGTGTGGGGATACTGTCACTTTAAACCACCAGCCATTGAGACTGGTCAGAGCTCAGTTTCCTTCAGTTTCTTCAGGCTTACAAATGATTTGATATTTTTGGATTCTTGGTTTCAGAAATGTTTGCAATTAAAAATTGGGACTAACCCTAAACAACTAAACTATAGTCATCTCTCTCTCTCTCTCTCTCTCTCTCTCTCTCTCTCTCTCTCATATATATATACACACACACACACATCTGTATACATATATTGTAAATATGTGAATTTATCCCTATATTTTTTGAATCCATTTATTTCTGTTAAGCTGCTTTGTGACAATGTCCATTGTTAAAAGCGCTATACAAATAAAATTGAATTGAATTGAATCCCATAATGGAAAAAAACTGTTACATACTTAATTTGATGTATTTTTTTTTCCCCAGTTTATCTGTATATCTGTGCAGACAACCCTGCAGTCAGTATTTTGAGTTTAGTATTTAGCAAAGATCTAGTAATATAAGTTGGCTACATTTGTGTAAAATTCCAAGTAGACTTTTTAATGTCTATACATTTCTACACATAACTTGTGTATTTTACAGTCGGTCGTACTATTTTATTGTTATTTTCAAATATTTGTGTATTGATCTTATATAACTTCACTTGGTGGAAAAAAAAATTCTCAACTGTTTTAAAAAAAAAAAAAAATACGTATCCTAGTTCACCAAAAGTGTCCTTGTGTTACGCAATCATTATTAACATGTAGTGATGCTGTTGTGTAGCTGCAGAAACCTGGTGTGCGTCTGTGGGGATCTGAGATGCCTCAGTCGCAGACAGTTGCAGTCACGGAGCTGGTGCAGAAACTCTCCATGCAGGATGGAGAGAAGGATGGTGATGGAGACAGTGGAGGAGAGAGCAAAGAGATGAGTGAAGTAAGCGAGGCTACGGAAAGCACAGACGTCAAAGACTCCTCCTCCGATTCCTAAACAACATGTCAACCTAGGATTCTAAATTGGTTTACGACAACTCAGCATTTGGTTAATTAGGCTATGTTATCAATGTACAAAGAGACAACTTGCTAAAAGTATTCATGACCATGGGAATATTTCTACACAGTAACATGTTAATAAAATTTGACACTGTACAGAATTTGTTACTTTGTTGTTTGCTGATGTTAATGTTGGTATTATTGCTGTTTTACTCAGTGCTGTTAATTAATTTAATTTAACTCTGCCCATAATATGCAAACCCTAATCTGATGCAAAAACTTATCTTCACAAATCTGGTGACAAACAACTCAGGAGAATGTGAACTTTAATTGTTATCAAAAAATGTTGACATTTGTAAACAATGGCTGCCACATGTCAATCAATTATAATGAGGCAGAGCCTAATGTACTCAAACAGCTGTAAATCATGATTGATTGCATGGATTCACTCAAAACTTGAAAGCCATAAGGGACAAGATTTTACGGTCATGGGTGCTGGTCATGTTTTTGCACACAAAAACAAGGATATCTCTTGGAGAATAAGCTGTACAGTGAAAATTCTATTTTAGGTTGATTCTTATGCTCAAACTTTTAAAAAAGAACTGCCTTCTGTAAAATCTAGTTAAATTTGTTATAATTTGCATAAAATGCAAAACTTACTTTTGCAAACTATTCCTAGTCCACAGCTTGACACTGCCTCTACCGGCTTGCCTTCTTCCCATAGTGCATCCTGGTGCTATCTCTTGTCCAGTTAAGTGACTCACACTGACTTGACTGTCCACATGACGTAAAAGAAAATGTGATTCATCAGACCAGGCCACCTTCTTCTATTGCTCCATGGTCCAGTTTTGATACTCACGTGCCCATTGTACACGTTTTCGGTGGTGGACAGGGCTCAGCATGGGCACTCTGACCGGTCAGCAGCAACGCAGCCCCATACACAGCTTGTAGGCCTTGCTGTGTGTCTGACACTACAACAGTAGTTCTCTTGGATCTGACCAGATGGGCTAGCCTTCGGTCCCCACACGCATCAGTGAGCCCTGGGCGCTGACCCTGTTGCCGGTTCACCGGTTGTCGTTCCTTGGACCACTTTTGGTGGGTACTAACCACTGCATACCAGGAACACCCCACAAGACCTGCAATTTTGGAGACGCTCTGACCTGGTCGTCTAGCCATTCCGATTTGCCCATTTTTCCTGATTCCAACACATCATCTTCGAGAACTGACTGTTCACCTGCTGCTAATATATCCCACCCCTTGATAGGTGCCATTGTAAAGAGATAATCAGTGTTATTCACTTCACCTGTAGTGGTATTAATGTCAATTGTCATAGTGCCTCCAAATGGCTACAGAACGTGAGGCTAATAAACAAACCTTTTTAATGTGTCTCTTATAGTATGGATAAAAGTCATAGCACAATATACTCAGAATGATGTCAATATAGCCATGATAGTAAACTGGGAAGGTAATGTTGAAATCTCGATCAGCATTGCCGTGGCAAAGTGTCAATCAGTATTTAGCTATATTTAGTGCCCAAGCACCAAGAGTGTGAAGGGCCCTACTGTTTCTGTTAGGATTATTTTTATTATTAGGGCCCAAGCACCAAGGGTGCAAAGGGCACTATTGTTTCTGTTACAGTTAATATTATTAAGCACAGAAGGTGTTTAGGTGCTCTATAGTGACTATGTTTTCTTCTGCTGCTTCTTCTTCTTATTATTATACTTCCACATGAGAGTCTGTGGCAGTCCATAGAATGGTTTGTACGCTTTTTGTCTCAGCTACCTTCACAGAACCTGTACGCCACTCAAGCCCTCTAGCGGCACCAATAGGGAAACGTTGGAAATATGTTGACAATAATACCTCCAAAAACCAACGTCATAGAAATGTGATTCCACATTCCTCTGATTAGTTGGGTCAAGCTGAGTTCAGTGGACACCATGATGTTAATTTCAGCCATATTGGATTTTCTGCCATTTTGAATTTAGTCTACATGGTAAATTTGGCACAGTTATAAAGTACAGTCTCAGCCACCTTCACAGCAATTATGGTGTATGCCACTCAAGCCTTCTAGAGCCACCAATTGGACAAATTTGGACGTTTACAATAACAACTTATCAAGGGAATGTCCTAGAAATGCAATTCCACTTTCCTCTGATTCTTTGAGTCAAGCCAAGGTCAACATATACCACAATGTTAATTTTCCGCCATAGAGGATTTTCTGCCATTTTTTAATAACATGCAAACACATTTGACAGCGAAGCTGCCAAACAGGAAAGAAGGCATATCTCAAACTTTGTAGATAACTGAAACTGATACCTTCACCCTAAGACTCTCCAAAAAGGTTTGTCTAAATTCACCTCTAGGTGTTGCTAAAATTCACAAATTTGTATCCTTGCTTTTGAACCACTTAACATTAAATCAAGATTCTTATTCCTTTTGACTGAAGGTGCCGATGATGTGGATGTAAAGAATTTGTGATTCTCAAACCGGAACTCGGCCACTTTGAATCTTTTCAGAAACAGTTTTTTTGGTTCTTCTACAAATTTTGTCCCATCATCACCAAATTGCAGCATTGTGAGAGCAGTCCGGATTTTGATGTATGGGACAGTTCGTCCATAACGCACATGCTAATTTGATGGCAGAGCCGCCAAACAGGATGAGGGCATCTCTCAGCAACTGTATGATGTATTTTGACCAAACTTTGTAGATAACTGAAGGACCTCATCCTAAAGGTTTCCAAGAAGTTCTATCTAAATGCAGTCTAAAGCAGTTTGTGATTTCTCAGAAAGGAAGTTGGCCATTTTGAAAAAAATTGTTTTTTTTTTTTTTGCTTCATCTTCCACAAATTTTGAAGACTTCAAGTTTTGTCTAAATCCCCTGTAGGTGGCACTATAATTTACAAGTTAGTAAAACTGCTCATAACTTTTGAACCACTTAAGCTGCATCATGGTTCTTCTTTCTATTGATTCCTTGGATGGTGCCAAGAGTTTGACATGTAATGAAATTGTGATGTGCCAGTTAGGAAGTTGGCCATGTTGAAATTCAATAAAAACTACTTTTTTTTTTACTTCTTCTCCTACAAATTTTGTCCAGTCATCACTAAATTTGGATTACAGCATTTGTGAGATCAGTCCAAAAAATGGTTCTTGGATATTTGATATCTATGATGTTTTTCATCCATAATCTGCAAACGAATTTGATGGCTAAGTCGCCAAACAGGAAGTGAGGGCATATCTCAGCAATGCTTTTACAGTCAGGTCCATAAATATTGGGACAGTGACACAGTTTTGGTAATTTTGCCACTGTACACCACCACAGTGGATTTGAAATGAAGCAGTCAAGATGTGACTGAAGCATAGACTTTCAGCTTTAATTCAAGGGGTTTAACAAAAATATTGCATTAACCGTTTAGGAATTACAGCCATTTTTTACAGAGTTCCTCCATTT
>CM040469.1:15595023-15611649 GCA_022758105.1 Pangasianodon gigas
GGTTTCTTCCTCATATCATCTCGGGGAGTTTTTCCTTGCCACCGTCGCCACTGGCTTGCTCATTAGGGATAAATTCACAGTGATAAATTTAAATATTTACAATATATTTTTGTGAATCCATTTATTTCTGTAAAGCTGCTTTGTGACAATGTCCATTGTTAAAAGCGCTATACAAATAAAATTGAATTGAATTGAACTATTGACCTATAAAGCACTGAATGGTCTCATGTCACAGTACCTGAGCGAACTTTTGGTCTTTTATGATCTGCCATGCCTACTTCAATCAAAAGGCGCATTTGTTGGTACCTCAAATAGTGAAGGCTACAGCTGGGGGTAGTGCTTTCTCTTACAAAGCCCCACAGTTATGGAACAGCCTTCCAATTAGTGTTCGGGGCTCAGACACAGTCTCAGTGTTTAAGGCTAGGCTGAAAACATATTTGTTTAGTTAAGCCTTTTGTGAATAGTTTTTTTTCTTAGGTAAAGGAGCAGGTCTGGAGGGTTCACAGGAATAGAGTGTTGTGGTGAACTGGGATGTTTGGATGCTGTCGCCCCCCCACTCTCATGCGTTCACTCAGGTTTGTCGACGGTGGAGTGGCTGGCTGCCTTGTGTCCCAGGGTGCCCTCATGTCTGTCTTAGCTTCTGGCTCTCCCTTTTAGTTATGCTGTCATAGCTAGTTTTGCCAGAGTCCCTGCTTGCACTCTGCACGCAAAGTACATTGTCCTTAACCGTTTACCTAAAAGTTTACCTAACAATCTCTCCCTGTCTCTCCCTCTCTTTGTCGAGCTACACATGCTACTCCTGGGATGCCAGTGATCCTGACCCCTTCTGCTCTCCGGACCTGTCTGACCCATCCTGATGCCCTACTTCTGGTTGGAGTTCTCAGTGGGGAGCTGTACTGTGATGACTTGGGACTGCGATTGCTCTAGTGGATTTGGGGCTGCAGTTGCCACGAGCACCTTCGTACTCAGGACTCCATCAGTGGACGGTGGATAAATTTTAACCAACCGGACTTCTTGCGAAAACTGTGATGAATTTACTGGTTGCACAATTACACTGTTTGTCCATGTAGTGCACAATAATGGAAGGGATTTATTTATAATTGCACTATCCGTTGCACCCAGATGAGGATGGGTTCCCTTTTGAGTCTGGTTCTTCTCAAGGTTTCTTCCTCATATTGTCTCAAGGAGTTTTTCCTTGCCACCGTCACCTCTGGCTTGCTCATTAGGGATAAATTCACATATTTACAATATATTTTTTGAATCCATTTATTTCTGTAAAGCTGCTTTGTGACAATGTCCATTGTTAAAAGCGTTATATAAATAAAATTTAATTAATTGATGGCATGCTCATGTCACATATCCTCTTGTACATCTTAGGCAGTAGACCTGTCATATAGGTGAGAACAGGGTAACATGAGCCACTTTTTACATTTGATGATTTTTCTACAAAATAAAAATGTATTTGTTTCAAATAATAGTTACTATATATACCTCAGGTTGTTGTGTACCCATTGAAATCAAAACAATTTACCTAATTATTATGGTTTTAGAACAATGACCTATCAAAAAAGTTAGTCCTATGGCCCAACTTGCCCCAAGGTAGGGGTAAATAGTGCCACCATTAAATACTGATATAGAATATAAATGCCATTCTTGCTTGCTAACTCAAATGCAAGTTCTCTGCATTTTAAGTGAGTTAGTCCATGAAACTGGTCTGCAAGTTTCTTGATGTGGCTAGCAAGTTCAAAATCATTATCATCCAAAATCTGATGAGCTTTTGCTAGTCTGGCATAACCTGTTCTGGGAACTTCTCCTTTGCTTGTTTTGTTGTGGTCATATTTTGTGGTCCTCTGCCACAGACCAAATAGACCTTGCCTTGCTGCTCTCTTTAGATCATCCAAGGAAGCTGAGCTTCTATTTGTCTTTCTTTTGTACTGCCTTGCTATATTGATCTTATCTGTAGAATATTAAAAAATAATACATAAATACACAGTTTACTCTGTACATATGTAGCCTTGCATGTAACTTTTGGGGGCTTTAAATTGAGCCATTAACTCAAATTGCCCCAATGTCACTGGCACTACCCCACAACCTCCATTTTGACAAAACTGTTTCACACAGTAGCTCAGATCCACAAATAAAAAAACGTTTATGACCATGTTTTGTAGCTTACACTGACTTAAATTAACATGTAATAATGTCTAAAACTTATCTATGTTAATTAAGATACAAGACTGATAACTTTAGTAAACTGATAACTTTAGTAGATGAATTCACTTGGCATGACTAAAATCATTTTTTTGCTCTCATTTGCTTACAAGTCTCTCCAATGTGAAAAGTGCCAAAGATGGTACCATGCCTGCTGCCTGGGACTGTCACCAGACATGCTTCCTGGAAAAGATGCCCCATGGTTTTGTTGACTGTGTGACCACTGAATGAACAAAACTCCACTGTTGTCTTAAATGAAGATAGATTTATATGTTGTCTGAACATCATGACATTGAAAATTCTGCTTGGAACCTGTAATAGAAATGTGAGAATATGAAAATGTTTTTTGTTGTTCTTGTTGCTTTTAAATTATCACTGTATATCTGTATATTTGGACTTCCTGACAAAAACCTGACTTGAGTTATTAAAATAAGAATCTTGCTTATTTAAAACCTTGAAAACATGAGTATGCTAAATTCTTTTTCTTACTGTTTATATATATATATATATATATATATATATATATATATATATATATATATATATATATATATAATTATATTATAATAATCGAGTACTGTATTTGTATAAAGAGGGGTATTTGCAAAATCTCACCTGCAGTAAATAACTCTGGCTACTAGAAACCTGCTACAATCTTGGGAATGTGAAACAAACATTTAGGTGAAGTATAGTGATTTATTATTATTATTATTATTATTATTATTATTATTATTATTATTATCATTATTACTGTATTTGTATAAATTGAGGTATTGGCAAAAATCTCTCCTGTAATACATCGGTCTGGCCTCTAGAACCCACTACAACCTTTGGAAAATGAAACAAAACATGAAACAAAAAATGAAACACCTGTAGTAAGTCACTCTGGCCACTAGAAACCTACTACACTTTTGGGAATGTGAAAAAAAAAAATCATTTAGGTGAATGATAGTGAATTTTTCTTCTAAAATAATTGAGTACTGTTTTTGTACACAGGGAGGTATTGACAAAATCCCGTAGCTCGTAGCTGGAATTTAAAACTGTGAAAAAAAGGGTCAATAACCTGTTGGATAGAGACAATACACTAGGTATTGCACACACAGTATCTCTTCTCTTTGTGCTCTAACTGTTATGAAACTTTTCAATTCGGAGCGAAGCTCGTCCGTGACTGCAAAAAGCAGGTTGCTTTACAGCGCATCATTCTGCGCTGGGGATGCGCATATGCATGTATTGGAGCCTTTCATACTATGATAGTTTGCGCAATGAAAGATTATTAATATTTATTTGTTCTGTCGTATCTATCGTATCTGTTGCCCTATTAAAAAGCTGCGCTATACAGCCAAAAGAAACGCGTTTTACTATTATAGTATATATTTATTTTGTACTATTTATCACGAACGTATAATATATTTTTTTTAATTTACATTTTACTAGATTTAGCAGTAAGAGTACACAGTGAATGATACATACTGTTGATAAAAATAAACATTTGACTGTTAATAAAAATTAATAGTTATTAAAATATGTATTTAAAAGTCATATTTGAGTCTTTATTTTAAACCAACTTAAGTTCTGCATTTTTAGGAACTAATTTTAATATTTTACTAGTTAAGTTGGTGGAAAACAATACATTCAGGCAAGTCATATTATTAAGTTGGAAGGTTTATACAGGTAAAGTAAGTAATTCATTTGGGAAAAAATAAAATATTTAAGTTGCAGTAAAATTAAGTTAGATCAATAGGAATTATGGGATTGACAGAATTCAAATCATTTAAGTTTGTTTGACCTATTAAAATTGAGTTGATCTAAAGTGGTAAATTTATTTGAAATAACTTTTTTTGTGTGTGTTACCAATTGAAGTAATTTTTGATAAGTTGATCCAATGGTTAAATTTTTACAGTGTAAGCAGCTTAGAGATTTTCAAAAACCAACAAGTCTTTCCATTTGAAGATAGGCATTTTATATGATTTATATGAAGTGGGAGTGCTGCAAAGGTTATTGAAGTTCATTTTATTTAAGAATAAGTTATACAATTTATATATAAAATTTTAAGTTGATTTTGATAAACCCTTGGTTGTTGACCTGATTATCTCCTTTTGCAATTACAATCAATTGTTAATATTTATTTTTTTTATTCTGTTGTATGTCTTGCCTTGCCTTTAATTGTCAAAATAAAATGAATAACAGGAAATAACACAAATTTTACACACACACACACACACATCAGTTATTACAAACAAAAATCGGTATTATATAATGTGATTTCAATTTTTTTTTGTTATTGTACAATTTTTTGTCTTGCCTAGTTATCAAAGTTAGCTGGAAAATGGTAAATATATTATTCTATACTTTAATATTGAGGTGTGCAATTATTTTTTATTTTGCCTAGAACCTGTTAAATGTATAGGTAGGTACACAAAGATTTTTTAATTGATGACTGAGCTAATGTGTTATTGTTCAGAGTTGCATAAGCGTAAAGGTTAGCTGTAAAAATTTGTCATATTAAGTAATTATTCTTACTGATTAAAATAAGATGGCATATTCTGACATTTTAGTAAGAAATCTGACTTGTGGTATTGCCCATGTGTTAGCAGACATTTTCTAGAAATATTCGCTCAAGACTGGATGACATCTTGGCATTTTTGTTTCATTTTGGTCATAACTAAATTTACTTTGTGCCCTTATGTCCTTTGGATATGTGGAAGTGTAAAAAACTGTGAATTTTCAGTATCTACTAGATCTGAGTTGTTAAACATTACAAATCGAAGCACAGACACTTTAGCTGTAGCCACTTATACCCATGCATGTATTCAAGACGTTCATTTAACACATGGAATGACCCATTGATTCAGCTAAGTAGAGTGCATGCATCTCACCCAGATCCTGAGCAATCAGAACTGACTATCTTCAGTTGTCATTTGTGTGCATGCAAAGATCTTGGTTGTGAGAAGAATTGTTTTGTTCACATAGGTACACATCTGAAGAGAAATGAGACTGTTAGTTGTATGTTCTCTGGCTGTGATTTTCAGACAAATGTTTATGGTACATTTAGGTCTCATAAAAATAGAAAACACACCCCTCATTCACTGAGTGATTTCAAGTAGTTGCCACATCTGGAACACATGAGTCTAGCAGCAATGTACAATAAAGTGTACATGTTAATGAAGTTGCTTGAAATAATGCATGTTCAGATAGCAATGCAAGCATTCAGGACTTTCTTAGTGTTATTGTTCAAAACCATCCCGCAATGTAACTGAAAATGGAACAATTTTTTTTATGTTCCAGCCATAGCAATTGATGAGTTTTTAGAGGAGCTGCACTTGTTGTTGAGGACTGCATCCTTACCTCTTCCATGTGAATGACTCAAAGGTCTGTTTCAGGAACACAGTCTTGTGATGAGTCATTTATTCATAAAATAATAACTGAGCTACTGCTAAGTTTGAATCAAACCCATTGCAGGCAGCAATTGCCCAGGGTGGTCCTCTAAGCACAACGTTTCAGCGCAAGAAGTTTTATAAAGTCAGTTTCATGTTGTAGAACCTGTTGAATATATTCTTGATGCACAAGAGAGAAAAACGTTTCATTATGTCCCCATCTTGAAATAACAGCTGTTTGAAAAGGACGATATGGTTGAAAAAATAAGGGAAAACCACAGATCTCAGAGTAGCAATGCTGTTTATTCATCCTATCAAAATGGTAATCTCTTTAGGGAGAATGCTTTCCTGTCAGGGGATGAGTTTAGAATTATGTTAAGGCTGTACATAGATGGTTTTGAGGTGTGTAACCCTCTTGGAAGCTCTCGTAGAGCACACAAACTCTGTGTTTTATATTGGACTTTGAGCAATTTGCCTCCAGGCTCTCATGCAACACCGTTGTCAATCTATTTGTCTGTGTTGTATAAAAGTAATGACGTGAAAAAATATGGCTTTAATAAAGTTCTTGAGCCTCTCAGGACCTGGCACATTTAGAACAAGATTGCATTTTCATTCCCGTAATTGGCCAGTTTGGTACATTTCATGTTGTGATTGCAGACAACCTGGGAGCCCACAGCCTGGCCAGCTTTGTAGAGAGCTTTTCTGGTGAGTATTACTGCACCAGTTGTTTTGGTGTTAAAAGAGAATGTGTCTTCACTACACACCTTGTTAATTTTCACGTTCTCTCTAGGTATCCCCCAGATGGTATGCATGACATTTTTGAAGGTATTGTGCCTTTTGAACTTGCACACTGTAGAGACGGGACTTCTGGGATGCTGGGATAGTCTTTAAAGCCTGGTGACTCTGATTAGAGAGTAAGGGCTTGGAGAGTTAAATCCAAAATAAACTTTATTGATGCGTTGGGTAGATAAGACTTAAACTTGATATATTTGTGAGCAAATGGCTTTGGGTACAAGAATATTTGTGTGTGTTTGTGTGAAACAAATAGATAATAATATTAACTTAGATACAAATACTAAAACAACAATCCTCATTATTGATGATCCATAGATATCAAATAAGCCATCTTAAACAGAAATAAAATATAAACAACCAATAATCATTCAATTATCACTGGCAGTTACATAAATATTGTGATACAAGATGTTAAAGTAATCAAAATAAAGCTCACAGTTCAATATTTGTATGTTAATCAACTATAAGAACATGATAACACCTGTCAGCAATTAGCATGATGGCTATTCAACAAGGCAAGATTATTTGGATCTAGTATAAACTTATACCATTATTAACATATGTGCATATATTTATTTGAATACTGAACAAATAAACGTACTTTTCTTCAAGAATGCACGCAACATGCAATGATTAGATGCTCGCATTAACCCAGCTTGTGATGTGACAAGCATATGGTCTTTAAGGGAAGGAGTATATGACTCAGTTATTTAAAGACATATGCCCTCTAGTGGTGATGCATGTAACTGCAATTAAAGGGCAAGGACTTCTCCTACACACACTGTTTAGCATTGCTTATATCCAAGAAGTATTTCACCTTTGAACTTGCCAGTGAACGTATACAGCATTTTCTCTACAAATGGACAGACAAGACAAACAGACCCCATGCAGTCCCTCGCTCAGTGTTCAGTCAAAATGACTGGAGGCAATGCTCATGAGAACTGGAGCCTGATAAGATTGCTTCCATTCCTAGTAGGACACATGGTGCCAGAAGATGAGCCAGCATAGCTGGTGCTCATGGACCAAGATATTTTTGAGCTTGTAGTGTCACCATCCCACATAGATGAATCTGCTGCGTACCTTGAGTGCAAGATTTCAGAACACAGGCAGAGGTTCCAAGAAGTTTTTCCTGGTGTGAAGTTGCTACTTAAAAACACCACTTCTTGGATTACTACCCTAAACTGATCAAATAATTTGGTCAACTTGTAAATCTGTGGACCATGAGCTTCGAAGCCAAGCACAACTGTCAGTCTTGAAAAATCTGCACTGGAAGTATCAAATGTTTCATCAGTTCCTCTGGATGTTTTAAGAGAAATAACACAGGCCATCAAAGTCAAGTACCCAGATCCACAAGTGTCACAAGCAAAGGCTTTAATTACAGAAATGGGATGATTCTTGTTTGTGGCTCTGTTAGTAGGTGCTTTGATTTTGCAGAGATTATCCAGATGTGTATCGTTCAGAAGAGATTGTGTTTTATAGTTAAAGGGCTGTGTGGATGGTATAGGGAGCACTTTAGGGACATTGAACTGACTCCTTCACCAAGTCAAGAGAGATTTTCATTCTTGATCTCAGTGAATTAGTTGATGAGTATTTCCTAGCTGACAATAAGGTTGGGTGGCTTCATTTGGTAACACTGAAAAGACAAATACATGCATAACAGGTACTCTTTCAGAACAGTAAAGTTTGTTTTGTTTAGTTTTTGAATAAAGCTAATTTACCCAGGAATATGACAAACAGACAAAACACACAATGTACTCACTCTACTGTGTATGCCATAGACAATGAGTACTAAAAAATACACATTATACATAATATACATACAGTAATGCACATTAAATGTTATACACAGTGCACAGAACTTCATACTTAGAAATGTGCTGAAATTGAACGCATTACAACTGTGCCACTAGTGTCAAAATTCTTCGCTAAGTGGGATGAACACACTTCAAATCTTTTGAAGATTTTTGGCAGTTGAAGGGGAGTCCAAAGACGAAAGATCAAGAAAGTTCTTCTGCCTATAACACGGGTATGATTACTGCACTCAACACTATAAATGCTCAAAGGTTGTCAAGAATAATAACAGTGGGAAGGAACTATTGGATTAAAATTTAGGTGAGAACTGTAATTAGAGGTGACCCATCCCCCTCTTTTTCTGATTCTCTGATTCTGATACCTGAACTTATGGTGTCAGATAATACTATGTACCAATTTGATACCAGTGTTTTTATTACTGCTAAGTTTAGAATAACTATACCTCACTGAGTGGACCTGATGTGAATTACTCCCATGTGTAAAAAAAAAAACCACACCCACACCAACATGTTACTTTATTATAACACAGGAAAACAAATAAGTAAAATCTGTAGCTGATGACAGTACTTCTTCTTTTTTTAACTTGGTTGCTGGATAGTACAGCATCAAACTTGACAGTAATTTCAGTAAAAATTTTCTATATTTTGTAAATATAGAAAATATTTACAATATCTTTTTAAAATCTGAACAATAGTATAAGCCATTTACTTTTTAGAAAGAAAAAAAAAACTTCAAAGCAAATGTAACTTTAGACAGCTATCAGAAAGCGACACTTCAGCATGGAATCCCTAGTACTTTGGCTGAACTTACTGAAGAAATATGGACCCCAACTTCAAAAATGAGTTCATGAACTTCACATCTACACATGATGTGCGCAACAAGGGACACATTCATACTGTCTTCTCCTGCATCCATAAGTTCATCCTATGAACTATCACCTACTTCATCCCATGAAGCATTGCCTAGTTCATCTCAGGGGTCAGATCCACACACCAAGTCTTCCTGGACAACCAATTTTGTTGTGCCCCATTTCTCCTATGATGCAAAATTTCAGCTGGAACAAGGCAATTTTGAATACAGATCAAATGGTTCCTTACTTAATCTTGATCCAAAGCTCAAGTCAGCCATTTTAAATGGGCTTGTTGAAGAAATACTGAAATTCAAAGTCTATCTCTCTGAATTTGAGTTCAGTGAAGTGGCTGAAGCTCTTATAAGAAATCATCCTTGCCTCAGTGAACAAGGATCAGCATCAGGGTGCAGCAGCTGGAGGACAAGTCTTAAATATAAATTGGGCAATTATCAAACAAAATTGAGGAATCTTGGCTGTCCTGAAGTGACCATTAATTTGCTAAAACACAAACCTGAGGGCATAACCAATCAAGCTTTTGAAGTAAAGAAACCACACAAGGCTGAAGTAAACTTCTGCCCCTCATGTCCTTCTGGTGAAACAGCTGACGGTCTTGAGAGGATCAAATTCACCATTCTTTCTGAATTTGAGAAGAAGAACAATGAAAACAGTGAAGAGTTTAATGAACCAGACCTTTGCATTGAGGAGACAAGAGGTAGTCCAGGGATCTCTACTCATTGCTGACTTCAAGAATTGATGGCCGGCTCCGTTCCAAGAAAGTGAGGTAACTCAGCTGAACGTGTTTTTTATTGTAAATCAAATCCTTTATTGTCACTACATGATATACACACAAGTGTAATGAGTGAAGATCTTAGGTGCATGATCCACCAACATTGCAGCCTGTAGCTACATTCACACTGAACCTTGATTCTTGTGTTGTGCTGAAATCTGTTACACACAGAAATATGTTACATTGAGTTGCTGTTCATTAGTGACGACATATCATACTTCCATTGTTTTTATATCAGGTTAATGATTTTTTTTTTTTATCCTGTACCCCTAATCCTAACCCTCACAGCAATAAAATGCTATTTAGACTTTTATGTGTGCTGCGTGCTAAAGGTCACAGATTTCTATAGTTCACAGATTTTGGCACTACAGATCCAGTGCCAGGTAGAGTGTGTGTCATAACGATTACATAGCTATTGTGTGATTATATGACCGGGAGATTATGGAGAACCAGCTTTAATTTGGGTGCAAAACATGGTGCAAATACACAACACTGTTTGCACATCTACACCTGTGGTACAATTTTCTGCCATGTCACTCATAACAATAATGCAAACACTTCCACTGCTGTCCTACAAGAGCCACGCTTCTGACGCGTACATTTGATGCATCACTCTCATGGGACTGTCCCAGGCTGTGTGTGAACACAAGCACATATTATGGAAAAGTGTTGGCAGTGTGAGTGAACAAAATCCTGCAGTTCCGGAACACTAACCTGGACTACTTTTCCAGGAATGTTCTGGAATCTCCGTGTGAAAGGGGCTTGTAGTAACTAACAAAACACTCACTCCACAGTGTATGCCACAGACAATATGTACTTATAAAAAACATACACGATATACATAATATACATACAGTAATACACATTTAATATTATATACATAATATGCACAGTGCACAGTATTTCATATGAACAGCAACTGGAATATATACATATATATATTCCTTTTGAAGATTTTTGGTAGTCTAGGGGGAGTCCAAGGACGAAAGATCAAGAAAGTTCTTGTGCCTATAACATAGGTATGATAACTGCACTCAACACTATAAATGCTCAAAGGTTGTCAAGAATAATAAGAGTAGGAAGGAGCTATTAAAATTTAAAAAATTGTAAACAGATTAAAATTTAGGTGATGATTGTAATTAGGGGTGCACCCATCCCCCTTCAGATGATACCATGTACCAATTTGATGGGTTTTTTTTGTTTTGTTTTTTTCTTTACTGTTCAGTTTAGAATATCTATACCTCACAGAGTGGAGCTGAATTGAATTACTCCCATGTGTAAAGAAACACAAAACTCTACCAACATATTACTTTATTATAATTTATTATTACAAGAAAACAAATTAGTGAAATTATCTGTAGCATTCAAGTTAACCAGAAATTATTAGGCTGAGTTGGCTTTACATGGATGATGTAATTAGGTTTTACTTGATTCAGTTTTGTTCCCATTACACATGATATCTGAGTAAAGTTAACTCAAAAAATTTTAAGTTAAAATAACTTGTTTCAATCATGTGGAACCAGATAGCACCCTATAGCGATTGTATGTTATGTGTAGGCACCCTTTAGTGATGGTATGATTTCTTCTTCTTCTTTTTCTTGTTGTTGTTGTTGTTATTATTATTATTATTATTATTATTATTATTATTATAAGCACTGAAGGTGCATAGGCACCCTATAGCAGAGATGTTCACAATGCAAAAATGCCAAAGTCCAAGTCAAAAGTCTTGAGTCGTTACCCTAGAGTCCAAGTCAAGCCTGGAGTCTTTAAGCTAGAGTCCAAGTAAAGTCATGAGACAACAGGACCTACATGACGAGTATACAGAAACTTATTTTATAAAAATATTTTAAAAAATGCCACTTGAGACATTAAAAAGTCCTTCAATTTTACACACATAAAGGAATATTAATGTCCAAAATGACAACCCCTATTTGGTGTTGACATCTTTTAAACCAAGGGTGCCCAATCTTATCAGGAAAGGGCCAGTGTGGCTGCAGGTTTTCATTCCAACCAAGCAGAAGCCACACTTGAGTCTACTGAAAGCCAAGATCAATTGATTAAACAGGTGGAATTAGGTGTGGCTCCTGCTTGATTGGAATGAAAACCTGCACCCACACTGGCCCTTTGTGGATAAGATTTGACACCCCTGTTTTAAACCTTTTTGTCTCTAAACAACAACAAAAAAAGAATAACAATG
The DNA here is from genome assembly GCA_022758105.1 of Pangasianodon gigas. Classification (NCBI taxonomy): domain Eukaryota; kingdom Metazoa; phylum Chordata; class Actinopteri; order Siluriformes; family Pangasiidae; genus Pangasianodon; species Pangasianodon gigas. The sequence goes on from CM040469.1 coordinate 15,607,047, forward strand.
AAAGGAGACAACTCTCAAGTAGAGCCAACTGGAAGCAATATAATTTTGTTCTTGTAAAGGGAAAACTAATTTTAAAACTAGAGAAAGTTTTTTTTAAGTCTATAGAGAAAATTGTATTCTTTTATGAAGAGGAGAAAGTTTATTAATTGGTGTTTATGGATTGTTGGTTATTCTTATGTCCTTGGAAACTTGAATAACGTCAGACACTGTACCACAAAAAATGAGTAAAATATCATAAGATATTATATTTTGGCCATATCCGTCTAGTCCTAGCTGTGTCTCAACCTTTCCACAGCACTGCTATTACATTTCAAGAAGATCAAATTTGAGAGTGTCTTTGCACTGAGTCTAGCACGATGAGGGCATATGATAACGCCCCCATGACTGAACACCCTCTCAACTGATGCACTGGTTGCAGGAATAGCCAACACTTTCATGGCCACCTGATACAGCCGTGGAAAGTCCTTTGCATAGCTTTTCCAAAATTCCAAACAGTTCATCTCATCTGTCTCAGATGCTGCTGTGATGTAGGAATTCAGGTCAGAGCAACCACTACTTTGTTTCTCTTACTTTGTTTTCTCTTACTTTTTTTGATTGTTTCCTCTCCATTGCTACTCTCAATGAGTGGGATCTCTGCCATTGCAAGGACTGAAAGTAAAGGTCAAACACATTTTGGGCTATATAAGAATGACACCAACATTCAAAATTAACATCTAATTAACATTTTTGCATACAGCCAACATTTAAATAAACATAAATAAAATAACAAATAAAACATTCAACAGGCCTATGAATGCAACAAACAGCCAAGAATAAGAAAACATTCTGCTAACGAAAAATATTACTTTATGATACGGTTGCTAATAACATTTTATTTATGTTTGTTTTAACTAGATTGAAATGTATTTAAAGAAGTCCCACAAGTCACCTTGCAACACATACACTCACCATCCACTTTATTAGGAACACCTGTACACCTGCACATTCATGTAGTTACCTAATCAGCCAATCATGTGGCAACAGTGCAATTCAAAAAATAATCATGCAGATCAAGAGCTTCCGGCAATGTTCATATCAAACCTCAGAATGAAGAAAAAGTGTGATCTCTGTGACTCTGAAACCAGAAAGGCTGGTTTGAGTATCTGAGAAATTGCTGATCTCCTGGGATTTTTATCTACAACAGTGTCTAGAGTTTACATACAATGGTGCAAAAAAACCAAAAACATTGAGTGAGCAACATTCGTGTAGGTGGAAATGCCTTGTTGATAAGAGAGATCAGAGGAAAATGACCAGATTGGTTTGAGCTGCCAGGAAGGATGTAGTAACTCAAATAATCACTCTTTACAACCATAGTGAGCACAAAACATTGAACCTTGAGGTGGATGGGCAACAACAGCAGAAGACTACATTGGGTTCCACTCTTGTCAGCCAAGAACAGGAATCTGAGGCTGTCATGGGCATAGGTCATCAAAACTGGACAGTTGAAGATTAGAAAAAATAATTAACTGGTCTTTTTCCAGTCTATTTTTATGCGACTTAAGTGTGACTCAGTCGCAAACTTGAGTGCCTGTCTCTGTCCTATAGTGATTGTATTTTTTCTTCTTCTTCTACTTCCACATGGGAGACTATGGCAGGCCATACAATGCTTTGTATGCATTTTATGACACATGGCACAGTGATAGAGGACAGTATCAGCTGTCTTCACATCAATTTTAGTGTACACCACTCAAGCCTTCTAGTGCCACGAACAGGGCAAATTTGGACATATGTTTACAATAATAACTCTGCAACAAAATGTCATAGAAATGCGATTCCACTTTCCTCTGATTCTTTGACCAAACTTGGTGGATCACTGAAGGACCTCATCCTAGGGGTCTCCAAGATGTTTTGTCTAAATTCACCTCTTGATGGCACTACAATGAAAAATTTGTAAAATTGCTTATAACATTTGAACCACTCAACACTAAATCGAGATTCTTGTTCTTCTTGAGTCCCTGGAAGGTTTCCGATCTCGTGGATATAACAAATTTATGACTTCTGAAACAGCATGTCAGGTATTTTGAATTTTATGAAAAACTTTTTTTTTCACTTCTACTCCAACAAATTTTGTCCAATCTTCACCTAATTTGGCAGGCAGCATTGTGAGATCAGCCTGAAAAATATTTATTTCTCTGATGATTGATCTACAGGACGGTTTGTCCATAACACGCAAATGAATTTGATGGCAAAGCTTTGAAGGACATCACCTTAGGGGTCTCCAAGAATTTTTGTCTATTTCACCTCTAAATGGTGCTATAATTCATAAATGTCTAAAAATTGCTGGTAACTTTTTAACCTCTCAACATCAGATCAAGGTTCTTGTTTCTTCTGGTACCATCAAAGATTCTGAGTGTACTTGGTTTAACAAATTTGTGATTTCTCAAACAGGAAGCCAGCCATTTTGAATTTTAATAAAAACTGTTTTTCTGCTTTTTCTCTTACAAATTTTGTACAATAACCATAAAATTTGGTAGTGATCATTGGGAGATAAACCTGAACAAAACTTGTTACTCAGATTTTTTAAATGATTGCTTTGTCCATTAACCACAAACAAATTTGACAGCCAAACAGGAAGTTAGGGCATATCTCAGCAACTGTGTGACATACTATGACCAAACTCTGTAGATAATTGAAGGACCTCACCATAAGAGCTTCCAATAAATTTTGTCTAAATTCACCTGTAGATGGCGCTATAATTCACAAATATATAAAATTGCTATTAATCTTAAAACTGCTCAACATCAAATCAAGATACATGTTTGTCTTGATCCCCTTGAAGGTGCAAAGTTTTATTGATTTAACAAATTTGTGATTTCTCAAACAGGAAGTCAGCCAATTTGAATTAAAAAAAGCTTGTTTTTTTAAATTAATCTTTTTGCGTCTTCTCCTACAAATTTTGTCCCATAACCATGAAATTTGGGAGAGAGAATCATGAGACCAACTCAAACAAAAAATGTTTTTAAGATTTTTGATATAATGGATGGGTTTTTCCATAATGCATGAGTTGCAAAATCACTAAACAAGATGTGATGGCATATCTCAGCAATGGCGTGATGGATTTTCACCAAATTTTGTAGATGAGTAATGGGCCTTGTCCTAAGGGAGTCCAAGAAGTTTTGTCTAAATCCTCTTTAGGGGGTGCTATAATTCACAAATTCGTAAAACTGCTTATAACTTTACTGCAATCATGATTCTTTCTCTTAATTCCCTGGAAGATGCATGTTACAGATTTGTGTTTTGCCAAGGAGGATGTTGGCCATTTTGAAATTTAACAAAAATTGTTTTTTGCTTCTTCTCATATAAATTTTATCTAATCATCATGAAATTTGGATCACAGTATTGCCAAATCAGTCCGAAAATTTCATCCATAACTGAAACTTGGCATACACATCAGAAATGTTGGTCAGCATGGCCTCACATAAGATTGAATCCAGGTATCACCTTAGGGCTCAATAGAGTCCCCATTTGACTTTTTTTCTCAAGTATGTTTCACCATCATGCACCAAATTTGGTAGGCATATGGGTCTTCTTAAGACAAATGAATTTCACACTCACATCCATTAACTCTGCCAAACAGGAAGTTGGCCAAATTACATTTTGTGTGTTTTGATGGGTACCAAACTTTCAAATACTCCTCATCAGATACAAACCAAATTTGGTCAGCATGATGTCAAGATGTCCATGATACCAAATGGCAAGGCAATCAGTTAACATATTAAAACACACAAACAGGAAGCGTGGCATAATTCCACTTTATATCATGCAATGTGGCCCAAAGTTCAAATTTATATTAAATGTTGGTGCATAGTCATATACCCAATAATGAAGCCCCCATGCTCGATTGTGACCCCCCCCTTGACATTTTTCCTCAGTATGAGCATCCAGTTTCACTTACATGCACCAAGTTTGGTTGACATATGGGTCTTATTAAGACAAATGAATTTCATAATAGCATCCATTAATTCCACCCAACAGTAAGTCAAGCAGTTTTTATTTTTGATGGGTAAAATACTTTTAAATACTCCTTCTAAGGGATTCACTGGATTCCAAAAAATTTGGTTAGCATGATATAAAGATGTCCTCAACACCAAATTGTTAAGAAATTTTTTCATATCTTTGATGGTTTTGCTAGGACCAAGCAATCAGTTAACATATTACACTGCACAAACAGGAAGCGTGTTATATTTTGACTATATCATGCAATGTGACCAAAAGTTCACATTTATGTTCAATGATAGGGCATGATCACATACACACGCCAATAATGATTTATTGCTATAGCACCACCAACCCGCAACAGGAAATGAAGCTTATAAATCAAACTTTCAAATACTCCTTCTAGAGCAGAGGTGTCAAACTCAAATTCTACCTGGGCCCGAATTCTTCTGAAGGGGGGCCTATAGGAAAAGTCCATAAATATTTGGACCGTGACACAATTTTTGTCATTTTGCCTCTGTACACCACCACAATGGATTTGAAATGAAGCAAACAAGATGTGATTGAAGTGTAATGTAATGATGAAACAGGCCACATCTGGCCATGAAACTGCTTATCAGTCAATTGG
>CM040469.1:15611749-15630876 GCA_022758105.1 Pangasianodon gigas
TATATATATATATATATATATATATATATATATATATATATATATATATATATATATATATATATATATATGAAGAACTAATGTATGCACTCTTAGGTAATAGCATTTATTATACTAATTATAACAAAAAGTTTTTTTTTAATGACTGCATTCCTTTGTTTAATCACATTTTATTGGATACCAGCTGCTGTGGTGAGAAACATGATTAGCCAACTGGATGATGCATTTTCTGTTTGAAAGTTACTAGCCATTAAATATGGAGCACAGAGGTATGGAGGTGAGAGAAGATGGAGCAGCCTGCTGCAAAAGAAAAGTAGCTCAGTAAGATAAGGTATAATTTTCCCCTATTATTAATGTTATTTTTATCATCATTTTAATCATAAAGGTATTTTTTTAACATTATATAATATGGAAATATGGAAATATTGTTTGACAGTAGATTAAGCCTTAAATGATTAAATATCAAATTGGTGTCATTTTTGCACCTACTGCTATCTGACATCCACCTGAAATGCTTTACAGGCCCCAATTTATTTTGTACAGTTCAGGAAAACAATCATGATTTTCTTTTTATGTATATTTCTTCATGCCATCAAAATTAATTTCTGGTTACGCCACTTGCAGGACAACACACAACGTGCTTCTGAATCAATTTTAGACATGAGTGTGATTTGCATCAAGCACAGGACACAGCCATTGATTTTACCCTGCATTTCAGACTGCAGAGAAGCCAGCCATGGTAGAAACCATGCATATATACATGGCAGTTTGCTTTAGATATTTTAAAAAGTGGAAAAAAGGCTACCTCTTGTCAGTTTTAGTTAAACAGCATGAGGTGTTTTCGCACGTTCAGTACAATTGCGGTCACTATGCTGCGGATCTCTGTAAATTCTGAATAGTGTGAAAATATTGAGCAGTTTGACCTGTTCTGGACGATTCATCTGATTCTTACCAAATTTGTTCAGCAGGTTGTCAAGATATCCATGATGCTAAATTGCAAAGGAAATGCCAATATCTCAAACAATGTAGCCATGGTGAGGCGATGAATAAACATGATGATTCTCAAACAGGAAATGTAACAATTTTACTTTACATCATGCAATGTGTAGCAAACTGCAAATGTATGTTATATGATGGGACATCGTCACATACCTAAGCCAACAGTGAGACCCTGGGCTCCACAGCACCCCCGATGACATTTATCTTCAACGTTAGCATCAAATTTAACCTATTTGCACCAAATTTGGTAGCCATATGGGTCTTCTTAAGACAAATGAATTTCACAATAACATCCATTAATTCCATGCAACAGAAAGTAGGGCACTGTCATTTCTGTGTGTTTTGAGGGGTACCAAACTTTTAAATACTCCTCATAGGGAATTCATCAGATTTAAACCAAATTTGGTCAGCATGATGTCAAGATGTCCACAATGCTGAATTGCAAAGGAATTTTTGATAACTTAAAGTATATTGCCATGGCAAAGAAATCAATTAAAATATTATACCACACAAACAGTGGCATATTGCCACTACATGTCATGCAGTGTGGTCCAAAGTTCACATTTATGTTCAATGATGGGGCATGGTCACATACACATGCCAATAGTGATATACTGTAGTGCCACCAACTGGCAACTGAGGCTTATATGCCAAATTTTTTAACACTCCTCTATGGAATTTATCATATTTAAACCAAATATAGTCAGCATGATGTCAATATGTCCCTGATATTTAATTGTGAATTAATTTTTGTTATCTTAAATGGTACTGCAATGGTGAGGGTAACAATTGATCACGTCTCGCAATCAGGAAGTGTGGCATAATTCCAAAGTACATGATGCAATGTGGCTTAAACTTCACATGTATGTTGAATGATGGGACATAGGCACAAGGCCATAGCAATAGTATTTTTAGTAAGATGTCACGATATCCATGATACTAAATGTTTTGAAATCTTGAACTGTCTTCCATGGTGAGAGTGTCAATTAATATGTGATGTCATGTAATCAGGGAGTGTGGCATAATTCCAAAGTACAGCATTGAATATGTCATAAACATCACTGATATATTAAGGGATAGGGCACAGGAAAGTACACATGCATACAGTAAGTCATTGTCATAGTGCCCCCAAATGGCAACAGAAAGTGAGGCTAATAAACAAACCTTTTTAATATGTCTCTTACAGGGTGAGTAAGAATCATAGCACATATAGTCAGAATGATGTCAATATATCCATGATATTAAATTGGGAAGCAAATGTAGAAATCTGGAACAGCATTGCCATGGTGAGGAGATCAATTATCGTGTCAGGCAGTGCAAACAGGAAGTGTGGCATAATTCCACTGTACATCATGCAACATGGCTCAAAGTTCATGTGTATGTTCAGTGTTGCGGCATAATAACATCCACATGCTGATACTGACTGTTGTAACAGACGCTGCTGTGCCCTTGATGCTTGGGCCCATCAATCACTGCTTGCAGCTATATTTTTTGATTGAATCTGTTCAACAAATGTGTCTCAAGAATTTTTTAGCCTAGAAGGAGGCAGCAGTTGTAGCAGTTCTGCCAAACTAGATGTTAGTTAGATAAAACATGAAAGTGGAAACATTTGTGTAGATTAAAACGTTATCTTCCTTCATATTACTGTAAATATAAATAAATTTGCCACTGGGCCTGAATCTAAAAACAGCATCAGATCCATAAATATTTGGGTAAACAAAAGTGGAAATACTTTGTTCCCAGGTTACACATCATAACATAGCTAGTTTAAATCCAACTTGTAGGAACACAAAAAAGGAGGCACAAAAAAGGAGGCAAAAAGATACAGTGTTGCTATCCAAATCATTCTGTAGAACTGTTTAAAAATTAAGCAAAATTAAAATCATAGCCACTGGCAAAAAGTATACCGTATGAAAATAGTGAGTGAAGAGATTACTAAACATATTTATGTAAGGGAAAGAGTATAATAAGAGTTAAAGACAGGCTGTTATATGTATATATACCAGTGGATTTCATGCAGCTATTGTAATATAAATTAATGGCTGATAGAGAAGCCACACTGTGATCAAAACAGCATTAAAAGAAAAATGATGGCAGTGTATGGCTCGTACAGCAGTATCTGATTAGACCCATATTGGCTACAGGTACAGGTGAGCAGTCTGTTTAAAAGCATGTTGTCATCATAAAAGACTGGTTTCCCTTGATTCCAGAACTTTGGGAAGAGGCACCTGTGGATTATAAAGTGGATTTGTCTTCAGTATCGTGCATAAATCAGATATATTTTTGCACAAAGCATTTATAAGTATATTCAGTAAGCTAAAATCAGAATTTAACTGGCTAACTTCAGAACCTTAATCTTTACCTATTTACTGTTATTTAATATTTTACTTCCCTCTTCCATGTACATATGTAAATGTGAGTTTTTCCTTTAATATATTGCTGCTTTTATGAGTCACACCAAATTTCATTGCACACAAGTATAACAACAATAAAGATTTCTAAAACAATAAAGATCTTTAAAAATTTCTTTTTATATTTTTAGGGGTCCAAGCACAGAAGGTGCTGGAACCCTATTGTTTTCATTAGGATTTTTAGGGATCCAAGCACCGAATGTGCTATTGTTTTTGTTTGGATTTTTATTGTTTTTCTTCTTCTTCTTCTTCTTATTATTATTATTATCATTATTATTATTACACTATGTAACACAATTTTTGTTCCTGGGTAGTAAGTGTTATTTTCTAATTGCTTATGCCTCACAAGTTTAGAACATTGCTGTTAATCCCCTCAAACTTTGCTTTTGTGACCAGGATATTGGTATTTTGAAAGTTAACTATTTTCATTGAGAAAACAGGCAAATTTGTATCTTTTTGTTCACATAAAGTCAGAAAAAACAGATAAATTTCAAAATATGTTGTTTTTTTCTGACCTCAAAGAGGATTACAACAGCCCATCTAGGTAGGCTGTGGTATCTGGCACCAAGTTGCGAGATGGGGCCTCCATGGATCGGACTTTTATCCAGCACATCCCACAGATGCTCAATTGGATTGAGATCTGGGGAATCTGGAGGCCAAGTCAACACCTTGAACTCTTCGTCATGGATTTCAAACCATTCCTGGACAATTTTTGCAGTGTGGCAGGGTGCATTATCCTGCTGAAAGAGGACACTGCTATTACGGAATACTGTTGCTTGGTCTGCTTAGGTAGGTGGTATGTGTCAAAGTAACATCCACATGAATGCCAGGACCCAAGGTTTCCCAGCAGAACATTGCCCAGAGCATCACACTGCCTCCGCTGGCTTGTCTTCTTCCCATAGTGCATCTTGGTGCCTTTTCTTCCCCAGGAAAGTGACGCACACACATGTGATTCATCAGACCAGGCAACCTTCTTCCATTACTCCATGGTCCAGATCTGATGCTCACATGATGATTGTAGGCACTTTCAGCAGTGGACAGGGGTCAGCATGGGCACTCTGACCGGTCTGTGGCTATGTAGCCCCATATGCCAGCATTAACTTTTTCAGCAATTTGTGCTACAGTAGCTCTTCTGTGGGATCGGACCAGATGGGATAGCCTTCGCTCCCCACGATGATCAATGATCCTTGGGTGCCCATGACCCTGTTGCCAGTTGTCCTTCCTTAGACCACTTTTGGTAGATCCTAACCACTGCATACCAAGAACATCCCATAAGACCTGCCATTTTGGAGATGCTTTGACCCAGTCGTCTAGCCATCACAATTAGGCCCTCATCAAAGTTGCTCAGATCCTTACGCTTGCCCATTTTTCCTACATCCAACACATCAACTTCAAGAACTGACTGTTTACTTGATGCCTAATATATCTCGCCCTTTGACAGGTGTCTTTGTAACGAGATAATCAATGTGTACTACCTGTGGTGCAGTCTGCAGCCGTTGTTTGCTGCTTGAGGCTATATTTATTATTGGAGGTCCAAGGACAAAGGTGGTGGAACCATAATGTAATTGTTAAGATTTACCTTTCTCTTCTTCTTCTTCTTCTTCTTATTGTTAGGGGGCCAAGCAAAGAAGGTACGTAGGCACCTATTGTAATCATTAATGTTCTTATTATTAGACTTATCTACTGTTATTCTATGTTTTCTTATTATTCTTCTTCTGCCTAGGGTATCTATGGCAACCCATAGAACCATCTGTGAAATTTGTGAAAAAAAAAAGTTGTGAAATTTGGCACACTGATTGGGGAGGGTCTAAGGAACATCATGCCCAAATTTGGGCCAAGTGCTGCCAACAATCTAGCGCCACCATCGGGTCAAATTTTGGCCTAATTTGGAAGTACGTTTATGGTCATAACTTTTGAACTGTGTATTCAAAATTTAAAAGCCAGGCATCTCTGGATTCTCTGGGTTGAGATGAGTTCAACTTTTTCACCTAATTAGATTTTCCACCATTTTGGATTTTGTCAAAAACTGTTCTTTTTTTTCGCTACTCCTCCTCCAAATTTTGTCCAATCATCACCAGATTTGGCATATGTGATCTGCAGAGGAAGCCTCACAAAAAATTTAAAAAGAATATTAATATTCCAAACGGTTTGCCCGTAACGGGCCAACGAATCTCAGCAAACAGGAAGTGAGGCTGTATCTCAGCAACGACTTTGCACATTGACGCAAAACTTGGTAGGCATCTTCAGGACCATGACCTGAGGCTATGCAACAAATTTTGTGACAAGTTACAATAACATGTTAAAAATGTTTACAAACTGAGTGGTCATTCAGGTTCCACTATATTGAGACCGTGTCTGTTCCCTGAGTACACAAAAATGTAGAAATACTCAGGAAGTTTGTTTTAGTAACTTCAGTAACATAAAATTAGATCATACTGAATGCACAGCCATCACCTTTGATCTGAAGCTAGGACTGCTAAATATTAGATCTCTTACGTCTAAAGCGCTTATTGTTAATGAAACTATTACTGATCGGGAGTTTAATGTGCTGTGTTTAACAGAAACGTGGATTAAACCAAATGAGTATGTAGCATTAAATGAATCTAGTCCTCCTGGATACAGTTATATACATCAGCCCCGTCTAAATGGCAAAGGAGGATGTGTCGCAGTTATTTGTAAAATTGAAAATATCAGGCAAAAAATTCAGACTATTAATTTGAAACCAGACAGTTTTATAACTAACCCTATAGATAATAATATAATGATATCAGATCAACGAGTAGAATGTTTTACTCCCCTGCGAGAGACCGAAGTAATTTCCTCATCAAAATCATCACCTTGTATACAAGATCTCTTACCTACATGTTTCTTCAAACAGATAATTCCAGAAGCAATTGAACCTCTTTTAAAAATAATCAATTCTTCCCTTAGCACTGGCTAAGTACCTAAATCTTTTAAACTAGCAGTTATCAAACCACTGATTAAAAAACCTGACCTCAGCCTTTGTCAATTGTCCAACTATAGGCCAATTTCAAGCCTCTCCAAGATATCTCCAAGATCCTAGAAAAGGTTGTAGAACAGCAGCTATGCACATACCTACATAGGAATAATATTCATGAAATGTATCGATCAGGATTTAGGCCTTATCATAGCACTCATAGACTGCGCTAGTTAAAGTGGTAAATGACCCACTACTGGCCTCTGATCAGGGTTGTGTAAACATGGTATTAGCTTCCACTGTTATGCTGACAACACACAGCTGTATGGCTCAGGAAATCCAGATGACAGACACCAGCTTAATAAAGTTGAGGAATGTGTAAAGGACATTAGACACTGGATGCTTATTAACTTTCTCTTACTTAATTCTGACAAGACAGAAGTACTTATACTAGGACCACATGCAGCTAGAAGTAAGCTTTCTGATTACATAATAACTCTGGATGGCCTTTCTGTTTCATCATTTGCCGCAGTAAAAGACCTTGGTGTGATTATTGACTCCAGTCTTTCATTTGAAGCTCATGTGGATAATAATACTAGGATAACTTTCTTTCATCTCAGAAATATTGCTAAGATAAGAAATATAATGTCACCTCACGATGCACAAAAATTAGTTCATGCTTTTTTTACCTCTAGGTTGCTTTATTGTAATGCCGTACTGTCTGGATGTTCCAGGAGATGCATTAACAAGCTCCAGTTAGTCCAGAATGCAGCAGTGAGTGTCCTTACTAGAACCAGAAGATATGACCACATCACCCCTATCTTATCCACACTGCATTAATCAAATTTCATATTGATTATAAAATACTACTATTGACCTATAAAGCACTGAATAGTCTCACGCCACAGTACCTGAGCAAATTCTTTTATGATCTGCCACGCCTACTTCGAACAAAAGTCGCAGGCTATTTGTTGGTACTTCAAATAGTGAAGGCTGCAGCAGGGGGTAGAGCTTTCTCTTACAAAGCCCCACAGTTATGGAACAGCCTTCTAATTAGTGTTCAGGGCTCAGCCACAGTCTCAGTGTTTAAGTCTAGGCTGAAAACACATTTGTTTAGTCAAGCCTTTTGTGAATAGTTTTTTTTCTTAGGTAAAGGAGCAGATCTGCAGGGTTCACAGGCATAGAGTGTTGTGGTGAACTGGTATGTTCGGATGCTGTCACCCCCCCAGTCTCATGCGTTCACTCAGGTTTGTCGACGGTGGAGTGGCTAGCCACTTTATGTCCCAGGGTGCCCTCATGTCTGTGTTACCTTCTGGCTCTCCCTTTTAGTTATGCTGTCACAGCTAGTCTTGCTAGAGTCCCTGTTTGCACGCAAAGTATATTGTCCTTAACCATTAAGGGACAAATGCTTACCTAACAACTCTCTCTCTCTCTCTCTCTCTCTCTCCCTCTCTCTGTCGAGCTACACATGCTACTCCTGAGATACCAGTGATCCTGACCCCTTCTGCTGTCCGGACCTGGCTGATCCTTCCTACTTCTGGTTGGAGTTCTCATCGGTTGAGATCGCTTGCTGCTACTGGGGGTGGCCCCACATGGACAGCCTGAAGATCATTGGGATTGCTGGGGCTGGTGCCACTTGGGGGCCGTGGAGATGGCTTGGGGATCTCATATGGGGAATTGTACTGTGATGGCTTGGGACTGCGATTTCTGTGGTGGCTTTTGGGGCTGCAGTTGCCATGAGCAGCTTTGTACTCAGGACTCCATCTGTGGACAGTGGATAGGGTTAACAAACCCGACTTCTTGTGAAAACTGTGATGAATTTACTGGTTGCACAAATGCACTATTTGTCCATATAGTACACAGGTATAGAAGAGCTTTATTTATAAGTGCACTATCCATTAGCACCCAGATGAGGATGGGCTCTCTATTGAGTCTGGTTCCTCGCAAGGTTTCTTCCTCATATCGTCTCAGGGACTTTTTCCTTGCCACTGTCGCCTCTGGCTTGCTCATTAGGGATAAATTCACATATTTACAATTTATTTGAGTTTAATTTAATTTGAATCTATTTATTTCTGTAAAGCTGCTTTGTAACAATGTCCATTGTTAAAAGTGCTATACAAATAAAATTGAATTGAATTGAATTGAATTTATAATGATAATCTAGGCATCACACAAAAACCTAGTCATAAATTCAACACATTTGAAGTTCTTTATACTAACATAACATATGTAGCCACAAAAAATAAGTCTACCAGTTGATTCTGCTAATTATTATTTACAGACTCCCAGGGCCATATTCTGAATTCCTTTGTGAATTTGCTGATTTCATCTCTAACCTGGTTGTTTCTTTAGACAAAGCCTTAATTGTTGGAGACTTTAATATTCATTTCGATAACCCGGAAGACCCTCTGAGAACAGCGGTTGTGTCCATTCTAGATTCAGTAGGGGTTAATCAAAACGTAATAGGACCCACTCATAGGGGTGGTCACACTCTTGATATAATACTAAAATTAGGATTAAATATAGAAAATATAGTCACATTTCCGCAGTCTGAAGCTATCTCAGATCATTATCTCATCTCATTTAAAATGTGCTTTAATCATAATATTTGCACCTTGCCACGCTACCCTGTCAAACGTACATTCACATCAGCTACTGCTCAGAGTTTTGTCAATAATCTCCCAGACTTCCCAATCATGATTATGCTCATAGCTACATAGGAATAACTCATGAAATGTATCAGTCAGGATTTAGGCCTCATCATAGCATAGAGACAGCACTGGTTAAAATGGTAAATGACCTACTACTGGCCTCTGATCAGGGTTGTGTCTCCTTGCTTGTGTTGCCTGACCTTAGTGCAGCTTTTGATATCATTGATCAAGCTATTCTCCTTGATAGACTAGAAAATGTTAATATTGGCGTTAAGAGAACAGCCCTCTCCTGGCTCAGGTCTTGTTTGACTGATCATTATCAGTTTGTAGATGTAAATTGTGACTTTTCTACACATAATAAGGTAAAGTTTGGTGTCCTGCAAAGTTCTGTTTTAGGTCCACTGCTCTTTTCTTTATATATGCTAACTCAAAATTATTCCTTAAAATGATATTAGCTTCCACTGTTATGCTAATGACACACAGCTGTATGTTTCAGCAAAGCCAGATGACAGACACCAGCTTAATAAAGTTGAGGAATGTGTAAAGGACATTACACACTGGATGCTTATTAACTTCCTTTTACTTAAGTCTGACAAGACAGAAGTACTCGTACTAGGACCACATGCAGCTAGAAGTAAGCTCTCTGGATGGCCCTTCTGTTTCATCATGTGCTGCAGTAAAAGACTTCTGATTCTGATTCTGATTATTGACTCCAGTTTTTCATTTGAAGCTCATGTGGATAATAATACTAGGATAGCCTTCTTTCACCTCAGAAATATTGCTAAGATAAGAAATATAATGTAACTACACAATGCAGGAAAATTAGTTCATGCTTTTTTTTTACCTCTAGTTTGGATTATTGTAATGCCTTACTGTTTGGACGTTCCAGTAGATGCATTAACAAGCTCCAGTTAGTCCAGAATGCAACAGCGAGAGTCCTTACTAGAACCAGACAATATGAGCAAATCACCCCCATCTTATCCATGCTGCACTGGCTCCCTATCAAGTTTCACATTAATTATAAAATACTACTATTGACCTATAAAGCACTGAATGGTCTCGCGTCACAGTACCTGAGCGAACTTTTGGTCTTTTATGATCCAACACGCCTACTTCGAACAAAAGTCGCAGGCTATTTGTTGGTACCTCGAATAGTGAAGGCTAAAGTAGGGGGTAGAGCTTTCTCTTACAAAGCCCCACAGTTATGGAACAGCCTTCTAATTAGTGTTCAGAGACACAGTCTCAATGTTTAAGTCTAGTCTGAAAATGTATTTGTTTAGTCAAGACGTTTGGGAATAGTTTTTTTCTTAGGTAAAGGAGTAGAACTAGAGGGTTCACAGGCATAGAGTGTTGTGGTGAACTGGGATTTTTTAATGCTGTCGCACCCCTACTCTCACGCATTCACTCAGGTTTGTTGACGGTGGAGTGGCTAGCCGCTTTATGTCCCAGGGTGCCCTCATGTCTGTGTTACCTTCTGGCTCTCCCTTTTAGTTATGCTGTCATAGCTAGTCTTGCCAGAGTCCCTGCTTGCACTCTGCATGCAAAGTACATTGTCCTTAACCATTATGGGACAAAAAGCTTACCTAACAATTTCTCCCTCTCTCTGTCGAGCTAAACATGAGATACTAGTCTCATGAGATACTAGTGATCCTGACCCCTTCTGATCTCCAGACCTGCCTGATCCATCCTGATGCCCTACTTCTGGTTGCAGTTCTCATTGGTTGAGATCGCTCGCTGCTGCTGGGGGTGGTCCCACATGGACGGCCTGAAGATCATCTGGACTGTGGAGATGGCTTGGGACTGCAGTTCGTATGGGCAGTTGTACTGTGTTGGCTTGGGACTGCGATTGCTGTGGTGGTTTTGGGGCTGCAGTTGCCGCGAGCAGTTTTGCACTCAGGTCTCCATCAGTGGACAGTGGATAGGTTCAACAAAACAGACTTCATGTGAAAACTGTAATGAATTTCCTGGTTACACAATTGCACTATTTGTCCATGTAGTACACAGTTATAGAAGGGATTTATTTATAATTGCACTATCCAGTGTCACCCAGATGAGGATGGGTTCCCTTTTGAGTCTGTTTCCTCTCAAGGTTTCTTCCTCATATCATCTTAGGGAGTTTTTCCTTGACACCTTTGCCTCTGGCTTGCTCATTAGGGATAGATTCATACATTTACAATTTATATCCTGAATGTATTTATTTCTGTAAAGCTGCTTTGTGACAATGTCCATTGTTAAAAGTGCTATACAAATAAAATTGAACTGAATTGAATTTTTGCTACTACTCTACATTTTGTCCAATCTTCACCAAATTTGGCTCACATCATCTTGAGTCCTGTCTTAACAAAAGCTTTCAAAGGAATTTTGATATTCAAAACCGTTCTCCTGTAATGCACTGGCAAATGCAAAAAACAGGATGTAAGGGTGTATGTACGTATCATCAGGAAACTTGATAAGTATCTTCAGGACCATGCCCTGAATGTATCCAAGATGTTTTGTGACCGTGCCACCTTGTGGTTAACTGTAACAACTTTCATTTTTTTCCTTATATCATTTGAAGAATTTGTGCTATATTCCCAGTTCTTTTTTCCCATAATTCCCGGGAGTATGCTGAAGTGAACACACACCAACACCTGAAATTCAAGTGTACTTCCTATCGATCATCTTGGATTTTGTCAAAAATATTTTTTTCACTACTCCTCCTATAAATTATCTCCAATCAACACCAAATTTGGCATACATCATCTTCAGACCAACATGGACAAAAGTTATCAAAAGAATGTTCACATTCCAAAGAGTTGGCCTGTAATATGCCAACAAATCTGATGGCGAAGCCACCAAACAGGAAGTGAGGCTGTATCTCAGCAACGACCTTGCACACTGACACAAGTCTTGGTAGGCTTCTTCAAGACCATGCCCTGAGGCTATGCAACAAATTTGGTGACAGCGCCACTTATTGGTCAAAAGTTACAATAATATGCCAAAAATGCTTCATCTAAGTGCCATTTTTGCTACTCCTCCTCCAAATTTTGTCCAATCTTCACCAAATTTGGCTCACATCATCTTGAGACATGTCTAAACAAAAGTTATCAGAGGAACTTTGATATTCAAAACTGTTCTCCCATTACGAACCGGCAAATGCATCAAACAGGATGATAGGCTGTATCTCAGTAAGACGTTTGCATATTGTCATGACACTTG
Source organism: Pangasianodon gigas (assembly GCA_022758105.1). Classification (NCBI taxonomy): domain Eukaryota; kingdom Metazoa; phylum Chordata; class Actinopteri; order Siluriformes; family Pangasiidae; genus Pangasianodon; species Pangasianodon gigas. Next base: position 15,623,947 of record CM040469.1, read on the forward strand.
ATCTTCAGGATCTCACCCTAGTGTCCCCAAAAAGTTTAATGACTGCACCACCTGTGGTCAAAAACTTCGACAACTTCCATAATTTTCCTAATTTAATTTTAAGAACTTGTGTTAAATTCACAGTTCTACATTCTTAGTTCTACATTCCTATGATTCCCTAGGGTAAGCTGAAGTCAATGCTCATCAGTATCTGAATTTCAAGAGTACTTCCTGTTTGCTAAATTGAAATTCATTGAAACTAGTTTTACCTAAGTTATCAAATAATTTTTGATATTTTATATCGTTTTCTATATTTTATATAGTTTTCCATAAACTGAAAGTGCCATAAAGGAAGTAAGACTGTGTCTCAGCTACTACTTTGTGTATTGAAAGAAAACATCCATACTAGCTGCCCCTGTTGGAAAATACTGATAAATCATGGACAATTCTACTAATAACTTTTAGACTAATAACAAAGTTCTTTGTCTTATTATAATTACAATTATAATTCTGCCACCCTGTGATTTCTTAGGCAATGTCTTGCTTAAAATGTACAAATTTATAAGAGTGCCCATACTGCCTGCGTGCCATAGTGGCAGTTGCAGCAGCAATGCCACCCTGCTGTCCATTTGTTCATCTAGAACTGTCCTCCTACAGTCAGAGAATTCCACCACTGTCTGGTCAAAACATACACATCATGAGTGAAACTACAAATCACTCTTGACTCCCTTTCCCCAAATTTATGGCTCCGCTTCCTGTGATTGCTTAGGCAACAATTGTAGCATGTCTGTGAATGTGTGGCTCACAGAGTCTGCGTGCTTGGCCCCAAAATTCTGAAAATTATTCTGTCTTAAAACAAATTGTGCAGACCAAACCATAAGTCCTACAGACATGAAACTCGGTCAATAGATAGTACACCCTCCCACTACTCAGGCCAGCGATATAGGCCTACTCAGCCCAATGATGGCGCTATTGCACAGGGTTTTAATTGAGTCCATGAGTCCTACAAAATCAAAATTTTTGTTCCCACTGGTTCCCAAACAAAAAAGCTTCAAGAACCATTTAGCTCCACCTATTTGTTTTTTTGCATAATATGCAAAATCTACTTTTGCAAACTAGTCCTAGGATTTTTGGCTATCTTCACAAATTTGGTGTCAAACTGCTCAGCAGAGTGTGAACCTCAGTAATTATCAAAAATATGTTGACATTAATAAACAATATGGCTACCACATATCAATCAATTCTAATGATGCAGTTACTAATTTACTCAAACAGCTGTAACTCATGAGTGCTTACATGGATTCACACATAAGTTGAAAGGCATATACAGATTCTGAGGTCATATGTTGCATAACGTCAGAAGTTTGGGACGTGGTCATACATAGGGGCAGAGATTCTTTTTTACATTGGTTCTTTTGGTCACATTGCAAAAAACTGCCTTTTGGGGCATTTATCTCTGACCACTTTTCAGCCAAATATGTGAGAATTTGGGTAATATGTAAAACTTTTTTTTTTTCAAATGACCTCTTGGATTTTTGTTGCATTGTCACAAATTTGGGGTCAAACTACTCAGCAGAGTGTGAGCCTCAATAATTATCAAAAACATTTTGACATTTGTGAACAACATGGTAGCTACATGCCAATCAATCCAAGAGGGGTGGAGTCTATTTTACTCAAACAGCTTTAACTCATGATTAGTTGCATGGAATAAAAAAAAACATGGCCGCCAGCCACTGGTAGGTTTTGGTAAGGAACCTCTACTATCTGATGCAATCATACTCAAATTGGCCACTGGGAGGAGCTATTCTTGTTTGTGCACTCAAAAACAAGCACATACCTTAGAAAATAAGGTGTACAGTGAAAATTCTTTGTAGATTATTTCTGTTGCCCAAACTCTAAAAAATTGCCTTTTGGACCATTTAGCTCCACTTACATTTGTGATTCACATATCATTTGCATAATATGTGAAACCTACTTTTGTAAACTGGTCCTAGGATTTTTGGCCAATCTTCACAATCATATGTCTGCTTTCAGTTAATGGCTTTCAGCAACATTTCATAGAATTTCAGACATTTCATACTTAAGTTTTGTGAGCAGTTCTCACAAACTTGAAAAGTATATTCATCTATGAAATCTTTTTGTTTTATGTAACTTGGCAAGAACTGTCCATTGCGGCGATATTTGCTGAAGGTGCTTGGTCCCCGATAATCACTGCTTACGGCTATATTTCTCCTAAGTATTTGTTTCAATATAAACAATTAGTCATTTTGTTTATCTTTTAAACTATTCAAAAAGACGATCTTCACTTAGACACTTAAAAGACACTTAAAAGTTTCAGACACTTAAAAGTTAAACCATAATGCAAATGCAACTCCTACTTTCATTATTATGGTGTGGTAATTTTGTATCTAAGCTCTTTGAAATGCATAGGTAGTTCTCTTAATTTGAGTCCCAATGTGAGAATACTTAACTGCACTTACCGCTTTTAGATAGGCCACACTGCTCTGTCTAATTTCATTGAGGAGTAGGTCACGTGGTGTTAGTTCTACTTTTGGTGGCTGTCTTCTTCGAGGAACTGGTTTCAGTGCCTTTATCACATCTTTCAGGTTGGCCCTGTCATCCAGAGAGCCTTCACTTGCTGTGTTTGTCTGCTTGGGAGTGCTTCGTAATTGAATGTTAGCCCTCCCATCTCTTTTCTCTTCTTTTTTAGTTAAATCCAGGAGTGGGTCACGGCGTTTAGGAGTCTTCTTAAGCTTCACATCTTTTAACATATTGCTGGAGTCTGAGTCTGAACTGGGTGGATGTTGTCGAGTAGGGTGGTGTGTCTTGTGTAGCTGGTGACATGGTGTTGATACCATGGAAGGTTCTGGAGAGCTTTGTGAAAGATGCTGAGGACCCTGAGAAGCACACAGATGTTCTATTCCAGGAATATATCCTCCTAACATCTCCAGCAGACCAGATGGCAAGTTGAGATGGCTCTCATACACTTCCATGATCTGACGTTGCTCTTTTATCTGCTGAAGCCTCTGCTCTTCCTTCCTTTGTTGTCGCTGCCGGTCAAGGTTCCTAGTGAGCAAGTTGGTCACCACCATCCTGGGCCCAGGAAGCTCAAAATGGTAGCCAACCTTAAGCAGGGTGTTGTTGGCTTTCAGGAGACGTGCCACTTCCATCTCTGCATGATGGCCCAGCATGTGCCTCTGATTGTGGAAGCGGAGTTCTGTCAAAGTCTCATTGAACTGTAGACAGCGCATGATCGCAATGATACCTTTTCCAGTAATGAAGTTGGATTCAATGTTCAGTGTGGTGATGCTCCTGTTCTCTCGCAGCATGTTGGCCAAAGAAAAGGCCACATTTTCGTCTGCACCTGTGTTTGCAATGCTGAAGGTCTTCACATGCTTGTTCTTCTTCAGGGCCTCAATGTAGTCTAAGAGCATTTCTTTAGGAATGTTCTCAATATTGTTTAAGTTGACCTCAGTGATAGAGGAGTTATGATTGCGGATTTTGTCCAGAGTGCTTTCCAGATTGGTATCATTCCCAGATGGCCTTGCAGTTTTTTTAATCAAACCATTACCAAGTGCAAGCTTTGGGATCTTCAACTTGGATATGACTCTCTCTTCTTTCTTAGGAACCCAGTTCTCATAGGCTGAGGGAACAGTTTTACATTGAATCTGATCTGTTTGCTTAATTTTATCTATTGTTGATTCGTCCTCATTCAACTCAGCTCTATGAGTTTCTGTCTCTTTTTGTGAATCAGAGAAATTTGGAGCTGGATGAGAGTTAGCAAAAATAATATTGCTACTCTCTTGAGGTTCTGTTTTGATTGGCTGTCTCTTTTGATCATTCTCACCAGCTTCTACATCCACCACTTTGTCTTTTACTTCTTCAATCACTTCCTCAATCACTTCTTCATGATCCCCTATCTCAGGATCTTCCACTGTCTCCTCATACACATATTCTACATCAATATTTTTATTATCTTCTTTCACTGCATTCTTTAGCTCTTCCTCCCTTTTTTTCTGATGGTGAAAAAATATGTAAAAGCATCATGCCTTCAGCCGTGTATGATATATGTATAATATTGATAAAAGTAACAATATTAAATATAGCAAAATAAAGCATATAATATAGAGTATAGTAGAATATATTGAATATAGTAAAAATAATAGTAAAAACCACTCACAGAATGTCCAAACTCATACTTTTAGATTTGCCTGAGAAAGGTGCTGTCTTACCTGACTGGGAAGCAGGGTTGTAGGGATTCTTTCTTCTTTCAGCAAACGTTTAGACTCTCTCTCCCAGTACAGGTAGTCCACTAGTGATCTATGGTCAAATGAACCTGTTGGGGGTTTTTCAGTCTGGTCCTTCTGTCGCATCCCTACTGGCACTCTCTCATCAGGAGCAATTACCTCCATCTCATTCTGGAGCTGTTTGAGCTCTTCAGCAGAAAGACCTGCCAGAATCACATCTTCATCAATGTCTTCCTGATCCTCAGATTCCCTTTCTTTGTCCCCTGAAATTAGCAGAAAATAGAAATGGCAAAAAGAGAACTATAGAGTTACTGTAACTTGCTCTATACCACATTTGTGGTGTACATTTTTAGACAATCAACAATTTAAATTTTGTTGATCATAAAATACAGAATGCTAATTATCAAACAGCATAAAAGTATTTAGTGTATAGGGACCAAATATTACAAGCTGTGGTACAGCCTGTGGAAAAATAGAGAAAATGAGGAGGAACAATAGTACATGACAGCAAAAATAGAAAACCTTGAGTTGTTGCTTCAACAGATGTGTTATTCTGTCTCATTCCCACTGGTACTGTCTTATCAGGGGCAATATCATCCATCTCGTTCTGGAGCTGCTGGAGCTCTTCAGCTGTAAGACCTGAGAGAATTTTGTCTTCATCAATCTCCTCCATGTAGGAGTCCTGGTCACAGTACTTGGACATTTTCACACTGGAGTGGCTTCAAATAGGAAAGCACAAGCACAACCAAAGGCAGAATCAAGGCAGAATCACAAGCTGCTGCGCAGTGAATGTCAGCCTGAACTTCAGCTGGGTGCAAGAATACCTCAGTGCCTTATCCGAGTCTAAAAATATCGCTGTTTTAAAGAGGGGTGGGTATTTATGGTACACCAACATATTCTTTTTTCAGCAGCTTGAGTCAGCTGAATGGTTCAGTAGTACTCCAGTGTGGCAGGTGACTGAAGGGGGGAGAAAGACAGAAGCAGGTGGAAATGCCAGTCAAATAGCTTCCATTGGCTTAGTCCTGAACCATAAACATTTTCTGTGTGGATATCTTTCATATTTATTAGGACCGGTTTTGTGTAATGTTGAAGTGTCTATGAGCTGGACTTCTGTAATCTAAGAACATGTCTTTAGGAATGTTTCCAATATTGTTTAGGTTGATCTCAGTGCTGGAGGAGTTATGATAGTGGAAATTGTCCAGAGTGCTTTCCAGAATGGTATCAATCCCAGATAGCTTTGCAGTTTTTTAATCTGGATATGACTCTCTCTTCTTTCTTAGGAACCCAGTTCTCATAGGCTGAGGGAACAAATTCACATTGAATCTAATCTGAATGTAATGTTGAAGTGCTCATCAGTTGGCCTTGTGTAGTAATCAAAATACACTTGAATCAGTCAAAACCCTTGAACAGGGAAAACAACTGATTACATGCACTTCATTTTTGATATTTGAGTATCAAAAGGTCTGCTAAAAAAGAAATGTTGCTTTAATCTTTAAAATAATTTTTATATGAAGGGATTTAGGACACACATCTTTTGGACCCTGCCCCCTAGCTTTGTAATGAGGTAAAGCTGAACATTACAAAATGTTTTTGCAAGGTCTGCATGAATCAAAATAGCCATAATGTTTTGTTTTCAAACAAAGGCTTTTTGGCTAATTTGCCAGATTTACATGTGGAATGTGTTATCATTTTGACATTTAATCAAATTTACCATTATCTGAGACAGGACTTGTATGGACAATGTAGAAATACAGTACTGTGCAAAAGTCACATGTAAGGAAATTTTGTAAAGCAAAGATGCCTTCAAAAATAAGGAAATGAAATAGTTCTACATATAATAAAGAACAGTTAACAGAAAAAAGCAAGCTGATATGTGGTGGTGTGACCACACTGCATTTAAAACTGCATCAGTGTCTGGTAAGTTTTTCCAGGCATCATGGAGAACCTGCCACAGTTCTCCCAGACATTTGCACCTGTTTACCTGTTTCTTGCTCCTACAGAGGACAGTCTTCATTATGTTTCATTATCTAAAAGGTAAATAACTGCATGAATAACACATGAAGTTAGTGATATTTGAGATTGAACATCGCCACCTCCATAGGTAACATCTGGTGAAACCTCAAGCCTGGAAAACACTTGTAGAAAAATCTTAGACCACTTCTCCATATTGAACACTTAAAGCATCTTTTCCAAAATGGATTGTGCATATGGACCATCCTCTTGAATCCAGGCTACAGATTTTCAGTAGTTTTCAAGTATGGGGATTGAGATGGCTATTTTGAGACTGATTTTGTGTTCCTGTAATCATTTCTAGACTGATGCAGCTGTATGATTGGGGTCATTATTTTGTTGAATGATCCATATTCAGCCAAGCATTAACCCCTAAATTCACAGCTCATTACTCATTTAAATTAAAGCATATTATTCAGTACCTGCAGTGAAAGAGTGTAGTTCCAAGAGTGTGAATGTAACTCCAGGTACACCCACTACAGAGTTCTCTCTATCTACATATATATACAGTTGAGCTCAAAAGTTTACATACCCCTTTCAGAATCTGCAAAATGTTTATTATTTTACCAAAATAAGAGGGATCATACAAAATGCATGTTATTGTTTATTTAGTGCTGACCTGAATAAGATATTTCACATAAAAGATGTTTACATATAGTCCACAAGAGAAAATAATAGTTGAATTTATAAAAAT
>CM040469.1:15630976-15658703 GCA_022758105.1 Pangasianodon gigas
TATATGTAAACATCTTTTATGTGAAATATCTTATTCAGGTCAGCACTAAATAAACAATAACATGCATTTTGTATGATCCCTCTTATTTTGGTAAAATAATAAACATTTTGCAGATTCTGAAAGGGGTATGTAAACTTTTGAGCTCAACTGTATATATATATATATATATATATATATATATATATATATATATATATACATATATATATACATACATACATATATATATAGTCAGGTCCTAAAGTATTTGGACAATGACAGAGTTTTTGTGATTTTGCCTTTATACACCACCACAATGGATTTGAAATAAAACAATCAAGATGTCATCGAAGTGTAGACTTTCGGCTTTATTTTAAGAGGTTCCACAAAAATATGGCATTTACCATTTAGGAATTACAGCCATTTTCAACAAAGTACCTCCATTTTCAGGGGCTCAAAGGTATTTGGACAAAGTGAAATTTTTTAAAGTTTAAATTTTTATACTTGGATGAAAATCCTTTGCAGTCAATGACTGCCTGAAGTCTGGAGCCCATGTTCTCAAAACTCAAATTCTGAGTTTCCTCTCTGGAGATGCTTTGCCAGGCCTTCACTGCAGCCACCTTCAGTTGCTGCTTGTTTGTGGGTCTTTCTGCCTTCAGTCTTGTCTTCAGTAAGTGAAAAGCATGCTCTATTGGGTTGAGATCAGGCGACTGACTTGGCCATTGAAGAATATTCCATTTCTTTGCCATCAAAAAGTCTTCAGTTGCTTTTGAAGTATGTTTAGGGTCATTATCCACCTGCACTGTGAAGCGGCGTCCTATCAGTTTTGTAGCATTTGGCGGAATGTGAGCAGAGAATATAGCCCTATACACCTCAGAATTCATCTTGCTACTTCTGTCAGCAGTCACATCATCAATAAACACCAGTGAGCCCATTCCATTGGCAGCCATACAAGCCCATGCCATAACACTTCCTCCATCATGTTTGACACGATGTGGTATACTTTGGATCATGAGCTGTTCCTTTCTTTCGCCATACCTTTCTCTTCCCATCATTCTGGTACAAGTTAATCTTGGTTTCATCAGTTCAAAGAATCTTATTCCAGAACATGGGAGGCTTTTTTAGATGTTTCAGGCAAAGTCTAATCTGGCTTTCCTGTTCCTGAATGTTACCAGTGGTTTGCACCTTGTTGGAAACCCTCTGTATTTACATTCATGAAGGCGTCTCTTGATTGTAGATTTTGACATTGATACGCCTACTTTCTCCAGAGTATTCTTGACTTCTGTTGATGTTGTGAAGGGGTTTTTCTTCACCAAGGAAAGGATTCTGCGATCATCCACTTTAGTTGTCTTCCATGGGCTTCCAGGCCTTTTGATGTTGTTGAGCTTACCAGTGCTTTCTTTCTTTTTAAGAATGTACCCAACTGTTGATTTGTCCACACCTAAGGTTTTTGCTATCTCTCTTATAGATTTATATTGTTTTTCAGCCTAATGATGGCCTCCTTCACTTGCATTGAGATCTCCTTGGACTTCATATTGGTATCTCCAGTCGAACAGCTGCCAAATGCCAACTCAATACCTGATATCAACTCCAGACCTTTTATCTGCTTCATTTGTCTTGAAGTAACAAGGGAATGGACCGCACCTGGTCAATTAACTTCTTATCAGTCAATTGTCCAAATACCTTTGAGCCCCTGAAAATGGAGGTACTTTGCTTAAAATGGCTGTAATTCCTAAATGGTAAATGCCATATTTTTGTGGAACCTCTTAAAATAAAGCTGAAAGTCTACACTTTGATCACGTCTTGATTGTTTTATTTCAAATCCATTGTGGTGGTGTATAAAGGCAAAATCACAAAAACTCTGTCGTTGTCCAAATACTTCTGGACCTAACTGTATATATATATCTACACCGATCAGCCATAACATTATGACTACTGACAGGTGAAGTGAATAATATTGATTATCTCGTTACAATAGCACCTGTCAAGGGTTGAGATATATTAGGCAGCAAGTGACCAGTTGGTTCTCGAAGTTGATGTGTTGGAAACAGGAAAAATGGGCAAGCGTAAGGATTAGAGAGACTTTGACAACAGCCAAATTGTGATGGCTAGATGACTGGGTCAGAGCATCTTTAAAACGGCAGGCCTTGTGGGGTGTTCCCAGTATGCAGTGGTTAGTACCTACCAAAAGTGGTCCAAGGAAGGACAACCGGTGAACTAGCAACAGGGTCATGGGCGCCCAAGGCTCACTGATGCACGTGGGGAGTGAAGGCTAGTCCGTCTGGTCTTATCCCACAGAAGAGCTATTGTAGCACAAATTGCTGAAAAGTTAAAGCTGGCTATGATAGAAAGGTGTCAGAACACACAGTGCACTGTGTAGCCACAGACCTGTCAGAGTGCCCATGCTGACCTCTGTCCACTGCCAAAAGTGCCTACAATGGACAGGTGAGCATCAGAACTGGAACACGGAGCAATGGAAGAAGGTGGCCTGGTCCGATAAATCACATTTTCTTTTACATCATGTGGAAGGCCGGGTGTGTGTGCATCGTTTACCTGGGGAAGAGATGGCACCAGCATGCACCATGGGAAGAACGCAAGCTGGCAGAGGCAGTGTGATGCTCTGGGCAATGTTCTGCTGGGAAACCTTGGGTCCTGGCATTCATGTGGATGCTATTTTGACACATACCACCTACCTAAACATTGTTGCAGACCAGGTACACCCCTTCATGGCAACGATATTCCCTAATGGAAGTGACCTCTTTCGGCAAGATAATGCACCCTGCCACACTATAAAAATTGTTCAGGAATGGTTCGAGGAACATGACAGAGTTCAAGGTGTTGACTTGGCCTCTAAATTCCCCAGATCTCAATCCAATCAAACATCTGTGGGGTGTGCTGGCCATCAAGCCCGATCCATGGAGGCCCCACCTCGCAACTTACGGGACTTAAAGGATCTGCTGTTAACATCTTTGTGCCAAATACCACAGCACACCTTCAGGGATCTAGTGGAGTCCATGCCTCGATGGGTCAGGGCTGTAAAAGGGGGACCAACACAATATTAGGCAGGTGGTCATAATATTATAGCTGATCAGTGTATATCTACATATATATATCTATATATATATCTACATATCTCAGGTGTGTGTGTATGTATATATATATATATATATATATATATATATATATATATATATATATATATATATATATATACACATACACACCTGAGAGATGAAGTGAATAACATTGATTATCTGGCCATTATTATTATCTGGCCATTTTCTCTCTCTGGCCATTTTCTCTCTCATCAACGAGGCATTTCCACCCACAGAACTGTTGTCTTCTCAATGTTTTTTGTTTTTTGCACCATTCTGTGTAAACCCTAGAGACTATTGTGTGTGTGTGAAAATCCCTAGAGATCAGCAGTTTCTGAAATACTCAAACCAACCCATCTGGCACCAACAACCATGCCATGGTTAAAGTCACTGAGATCACAGTTTTTCCCATTCTGATGTTTGAATAGTAACTGAAGCTCTTGACCTGTGCTGCTGCCATATTAACACGTTTGCCAGCACCTCTGGGGTTAGGGGTTTGAATCCTGCCTCCGCCCTGTGTGTGCTGTGTTTGCATTTTCTCACCGTGCTTCCGCTGGTTACTCCAGTTTCCTCCTCCAGTCCAAGGATCTGTGTTGTAGGTTGATTGGCATTTCCAAATTGCCCATGGTGTGTTAATATGTGTGCCCTACAATGGGTTGGCACCCCGTTCAGGGTGTCCCCTCCCTTTTGCCCCGAGTTCCCTGGGATAGGCTCCAGGTTCCCCTGCGACCCTGTGTTGGACAACTATCATAGCCAGCATTAACTTTTTCAGCAAGTTGTGCTACAGTAGCTCGTCTGTAGCACAAATTGCTGACGGGCTAGCCTTTGCTCCCCATGCACATCAGTGAGCCTTGGGCACCCATGACCATGTCGCCGGTTCACTGGTTGTCCTACTTTGGACCACTTTTGGGAGGTACTAACCACTGCATACTGTAAACACCCCACAAGACCTGCTGTTTCGGAGATGTTCTGACCCAGTTGTCTAGCCTTCACAATTTGGCCCTTGTCAAAGTTGCTCAGAGTCTTACGCTTGCCCATTTTTACTGCTTCCAATGAATCAACTTCCAGAACTAACTGTTTACTTGCTGCCTAATATATCCCACCCCTTGAAAGGTGCCATTGTAACAAGATAATCAATGTTATTCACTTCAGCTGTCAGTGGTTTTTAATGTTATGACTGATTATATATATATAATCTTAATGTTACAGCTTACATTCTAGACGATTTTGTCCTCTTCAAACAGCTTGGGAAGGGTTCACACATGGATGTGATGGTCAGATGTCACATAATTTTGGCTATACAGTGTATATAGTCAGTCCATAAATATTTGGAGATTGACCTAGTTATTGTTATTTTAGTTGTCTACAACAATATGTTAGATATGAAGTGCAGGCTTTCAGCTTTAATTTGAAGGTATGTCCATTCAAATCGGGTGAACACTGTAGGAATTACAGCACTTTTATATGTGGTCTCCCCCATTATAAAAAGAAAAATAAAAACAAACCCAGAGATAGCAAAAAAAAAATTGATGCCAAATTGACTATTTGGTACATTTTAAAAAGAATGAATGCACTGGTGAGCTGTCAAACAGCTGTCAAAGTCAAAAATCAATAGAAGACTTCACCAGAATAAATAGAGAGGGTTTACTACAAGATATAAACCATTGGTATGCCTCAAAGAAACAGGAAGACCAGATTGGAAACAAAACATCCACAAAAGCCCGTACAGTTCTGAAACAACATCCTATGGATAATTGAGACAAAGATCTACTTGTACCAGAATGATGGGAAGAAAAGTGTATAAAGAAGGGGAGGAACTCCTCATAATCCAATGCATACCACCTTATCTTATGGTGTGGGCATGTATGGCTGCCAACAGAAATGGTTGTTTTTATTGATGATGTGACTGCTGACAAAAGCAGCAGGATTAATTCTGAAGTGTACAGGGCTATATTATCTGCTCAGACTCAGCCAAATGCTTCAAAACTCACTGCATCCAAAACAACATCTAAAATAAAAAATACATTTGTCAATGTTTAAATATTTATGGACCTGACTGTATACTTGCACAAAGGTTGAAACAGTCCTATGCCCCACTGTATGAATATTTACTGGTTTTGTCTTAAAATTATTCATAAAACTTATAAAAACAAACAAAAACAATATATATGTTAATTATATTATATTATATTTGCTATTTACAACGTATTTGTTCATCTTTTTCCTAGTTTTATTTTATATATTGTGAGTTCAGTTTTGTCCTGCTGAAAGTAAGACTGACACTTTAATAATAAGGTTTTCTAAATTACCTTGTAGTTTTTAAATTATGTTTCATTCAGGCAAATAAAAAAATTACAGGTCTGTCACATGTGTGTGTGTGTGTGTGTGTGTCTGTGTGAGTGAAAAGAAACAAGAACATTATGAACCTTAAATTGAGTCTAAATTTTACTTATGGCTTCATACTTTTTTCATTTAATCATGTACCCAAACAGATTGCAGTTTTTCATCAGGACTGATATTTGTCCCACATTAAACTTGTAGACAAATGCAGGTGAACAGTCATGAGCAGAAAAGCCAAAGCAATGTGTCAAAAACATACACAACACCAAATTATACAATTTTTGTGATTTCTACAGAAACTATTCCTTGTAATGTTATACAATAGAAAATATGGCTCACACCATAAAATATAAGTTATAAGTTGAGTTCATACAAAGCATTCTTTTATGTGTATGTACACACACATATTATATATATATATATATATATATATATATATATATATATATATATATATATATATATATATATACACACACACATATATATATATAATGTGTGTGTGCATGCACGCATATATGTGTATGTGTGTGTGTGTATATATATATATATATATATATATATATATATACACACACACACACACATATGTATATGTAAATACATTTAGGCACATTTGAGAAGTATCCTGATAAAAAGCAAAAAGCCAAATCCAAATGATTTCATCCAATTTCCTTCTATTAATTTAAAAAGATTTTTACATTTTATTTAAAGTTGAGGATCACAATAAATTAAACAAAGAAAACCAAGCAAAATATCCCAGTCTTGGAGGCATTAGATGTAACACATAGCCAAGACTTTGGCTGATGGGATCTAAGGTACACAAGTGTATATAAATTCTCACTTAATTATACATTTCCCATAATTCCCAAGCCAGTGCCAAGTCTTAGACTGCTACGTTCAAGGTGAAAACATACAGTAGCACATATGAATGAAACTCTGAGCAGGTCTCTAAGGGCAACATTTTTAAAGCTAAATTCATCTTAAGAAAACTTAAAACACCCTTTATTTTATATAATGACACCAAATATCTGTGCATTCTAGAGTTAGTGGAAAAAAAGATAACAAAGAAAACCACTATTCAAAGCTTCACACCTGCACACTGTTGAAATAAAAGCACTTCATGTAATGTATACAAAGTATACTAGATAGTTTTTTGGTATAATATTCATTACTTTAGTGTATGTCTGTAATAAAGAAACATGTGCAGTATATCTCTCTCTGACAACATCTAACCAAGTGTTAGCCAAGCTGCAGGTTTCTGTTCTCATGAAAACAAAATGTCATTTAAAATATCAAGTAGAAATGCAACTGGCACTCATAGTAAAAAGCCACACAGTTTACTGCCCACGAACAAGGCAAATCTGAGAGTTTATGCTCTCGTCGAAGAGGGAAAAAAATAGCTAAATGAAATTCCCAATAAAGCACTTAATGACAATAATAATAATAATAATAATAATAATAATAATAGGTACTCATAGCAAGAACACACAAACACTGAAAACATTCACAAATCGCTGTCATCCATAAAAATATACATTTTTACTGTTTGTGCTCTTGAAGCTGGAGACAAACAGAAGAGTGGAAATATCTAAATAGATGAGTAATTGTATGGTTAATAAATAACCTATCAAACAAAATAAACAGACAAAATTCACTTAAAGCATGCGCCAGACTTAAGGTATTTCCAACACAAACCTTTAAACAGTTTTTTGTTTTTAACAAACTAGACACCAATAATAGGAGAAAAACAGTCTTAAAGAGGAATGGAAAAAAGTAGAAGAAGGAATGATATTAAAAAGAAATATCATAGAAGATCAAATATCTGGTGTGATCCATGAAAAAAAAACAATGCATACATTTTTGAGTCCAGATGTAACAAATACTTTTGAGGAAGGCATGGCTCTCCCTGTCAAATTACAGAGGTTTCAAGATTCCAGAGGCAGATGGTGAAATTCAGTACAAGAATGAAAAAAGTAAAATACAATAAACTAGTGAGTGACAACTCAGAGAATGATTAAAAGTGATCAATAGCAATAAAGACTTATGACTATTTTAATTGGCTTCACATATTCAACAATGCCACAACCTTGGGATCCTATATAGCTCACACATGTGCATATACATTCAGACAGACACACAATCACCCACCTCTCACTGGTTATTCTCTTAATAAATCAAGCCTTTCCCCTGACTAAGAGACATGGAATGCAAGTTATATGGAAATATTAAGGATAAAAAAGTAATATTAACAATTAATTCAAATATCAACCATAACCCCTATCTCTGTCTCACTGTAATTTCCTTGAAGGACTTCCTTGAAGGAGAAACTAAAACTACAGCTGACAAATTCATTTCTGCATAGTGTTCTCTTTTCTATCCATTGTCTTTTATAAACACAAATAATCAAATATACGCATTCCTGTTTTTATGTGCACATGATTTAAGAAAACATAATTGGCAAAGAAAGAAAATATTTAAAAAACATACATTATAATCAGCACACTCTGCACAAATATATAACAGTCTTGAGAAACTGTATATTTAAAGGTAGGAGCGGTCACCATATTTGTAAATTGGAATAAAAATGTAAACCACAAAAACAAGGAATTGACAGGACAGTCAATATTTAAAGTGCAAATCTGTGGCAGTTTTTGTTTGCAGAAAACAATGTGCTCAAAACTGCTGAAAGTCATTTGACATACCCAGATTTGGAATAGTTAAGACAGCAGCCAGTGGTGACTGCATAAGGAGATCGTGCCAGTCATATGCTTTCTTTCTCCAAGCCATCAACACAGTTTGATTGATTAACAGCAACATCCAAGACACTTTTATTCTCTCTGGTCAGAAATAAATTATATAAAACACCAACGTCCCAACTCATCTGGTCCTTAGGATGAAAGAAGGAAGAAGATGAAGCAAACACTGGCTCAGACACACATTGCAGCATGAAGAGAGGATTCCCTTCTCTTGTTTGGCTGCCAAATCTTCATTTCTAGGATTGGTGTGTGAGATTGTGGCTCCCTTTACACACAGAGATCTGACTCTGGCACTTCAGACTGGCACACGCCTGTCAGAAGGTGTGTCAGGATGGACCAGACTCCTGGCGCACAACTAGGAAATCCATGCAAATTCTTTATCAATGCCTGCCCTGGTCTCGCCCTCTTGCACTGAATCACTCTCCTCCTTGGCATCGTCTGTGACACCTTCATTGCGCTGTGCTATACCTGAGTCGCCTGGCCATTTTGTGCCCTCTCCGTCCTCACCTGCTTCCTCCATGAGCTCCGCCTCTGGGATCATCTCTTCTTCACCATCGTCAGGGAAACGGTGATTGCCAGGGTAGAGGAGCTCTTCCTCTTCACCGTTGTGGTCCAGCAGGGCGGCCATACCACGACCTGAGCACTCTGTACAAACACCATGGCGACGGGAGCCATGTTTGATGCCTACACTGGCAGCTGACATGAAGACCCGACTGCAGACCTTACATACATACTTCTTATCCTTACTGTGCACCTGGGAAAAACAGGATATACAAATTGTATTAACTTTATTTATCCCCCATGAGATCAGCCATTGTACAGCACCAGTGGAGGGTCTTGCACAACAGTGGAACTCTGGCCTTTCTGGGAATTTGACTTTACAGCCTAATGATCATTAGCAAAAACAGCGAAGCAATTTTTTGTCATTAGATGAGGGATAAATAACAGAAACAAGGATATCTATAGTCTTGAAAATCTTTAAAGAGCAAAACTGATAGCCAGGCAACCAGACAATCCAGATCACTACTGATTACGTATAAGGAATATCTGCACAACTGATTTCTAGCTGCTCCTCACATTTCTGTGACAAAGTTTCTGTGCCACACTTGCATAATCACACTTAGATAAGCATGAGAATCAGAAACAGAGGGGAATAATGAAGAGCTGAAAGACTCTGAGAGATGCTGAAAGACCTATCTCTCTTATTTAAATACACTTTACTTCTTCGCACAGGGTGGTATTTGATTAAATTTCAATAAATAATCATACAAGATAAAAATGACTCAATAGTTATTACATACTGTATATTAAGTATATTTTCTTTATTGCGCCTATTGTGCAAAAATATTCCACCAACACAAGTTGGTAAAAAAAACTTAAAGAGTAATTAAAAATATTCTAAACATGAAACAGAAAGTGACACAAAACACAATTTTACCAATTCTGAGTCTTTTAGTCAAAACTTCTCACACAGCAAGTGTTGGCAGAAAAATACTCAACTGCCCACTATACGGATCTTAAACCTAAACCTCAAACATATTTGTTTGTATGACTACAAACATACCTCCTCTTAGAGCACTGTTATGCTGACAATAAACATTTGAATGTCGGAAAACACTTGGTGTTTTCTTTGATGTCCTATTAGCTGTTATGGTAATCAACAAACTTTCTTGCTTATGGCTATCTTAATTATTTTGCACTACATTGCTAGCTAGCCTTGTACAATTGTATCATTCATAGTTTTAGTGACTGCCTTTTGACTAGATTACTCCATCCTTTGTATTTTTTTTTTGTTGCTTTTTCTGTTATGTCTGCAAGCATCTTACACTTATTTCTTATTTCATTCAGATGAACGAAAGACTGCCACATGTATCACTGTCATCAGTTAGAACAGCTATATGCTGTAATAATATCCTGCCTCATTTTTCAGTCACTTTGGATAAATCATACTAATGCCTATTTAAGAAATGTAAATGTTTTCCATGTGTGAATCTGTGCTCTTGGCAATGCTGCCCCCTGCTGACTCTCCTGTCACACTGCACTGCTCTCAACACACCAGTGTATGCCTTTTCATGTGCTCGCGGCGGGTGAACTTCTTGCCACAGATTTCACAGGGGTAGGGCCTCTCGCCTGTGTGAGAGCGCATGTGCCTCTTCAGGATGCACTGATGCATGGCAGAGAAGCTGCAGTATGGACACTTGAATTTCTTCCTGATCACTGTGAAGTCATTTACTGCAGAGAGGAAAAAGAGAAACATTTAGAGATAGTGTAAAGGAGGCATGAGAATTCACTAGGGTAAGTTTTACCAATTGGACACATGCTGATTGACAGATGTCACTTTGTGTAGGCCCAGTTTTACAATATTAATTCTTGTTTAAATATTTTATTTAGGCCACATAAAAGAACAATTTATATAGAGACTGGAATGAAGCAGTTGTCCTAATAATGAATCCATATCCACTAAACTTAAAAGAGCATGTAAGCAAAACTAGTAAATCTACAAGTGACAGTGACCCAAATGTCCTAATGACTTACACTATATGGCCAAAAGTATGTGGACACCTGACCATCACACCATTACGTCGGCCTTCTACAAACTGTTGCCACAAAGTTGGAAGCATACAATTGTCTATAATGTCTT
The DNA here is from genome assembly GCA_022758105.1 of Pangasianodon gigas. NCBI lineage: Eukaryota > Metazoa > Chordata > Actinopteri > Siluriformes > Pangasiidae > Pangasianodon > Pangasianodon gigas. The sequence continues at coordinate 15,641,791 of CM040469.1, forward strand.
TGTATACTATAGCATTAAGATTTTCCTTTACTGGAACTAAGGGACTAAGCCCAAACCTGTTCCATCATGTCAATGTTCCTGTGCACAAAGCGAGGTCCATAAAGACATCGTTTGCTAAGGTTGGTGTGGAAGAACTTGAGTGGCCTGCAGAGAGCCCTAACCTCAACCCACTGAACATTTTTGGGGTAACTTGGAATGCTGCCTGCACGCCACGCCTTCCTGCCCGACATCAGTGCCTGACCTCACTAATGCTCTTGTGGATGAATGAGCACAAATCCCCACAGCCACATTCCAAAATATAGTGGAAAGTCTTCCCAGAGGAGAGGAGGCTTTTATAGCAGCAAATGTTGCAAAGTTGTTGCTGAGATACAGCCTCAATTCCTGTTTGGCGGCTTCGCCGTCAGAGTCATTGGCCCATTACGGACAAACCGTTTGGAACATTCAAAATTCTTTTGATAAATTTTGTGAGGCTTACTCTGAAGATGACGTTTGCCAAATCTGGTGATGATTGAAGAAAATTTGTAGGAGGAGTAGCAAAAAAACAGTTTTTGACAAAATCCAAGCTGTTTGACAGGAAATACACTTGAATTTCAGATGTTCAGATGGCATGCACTCACTTCTGCATACTCCAGGGAATTATAAGAAAAATGACCTGTGAATATAGCACAAACTCTTCAAATGATAGAAGAAAAAATGAAAGTTGTTACAGCTCTTGACCACAAGGTGGCGCAGTCATAAAATTTCTTGGGTACATTCAGGGCATGGTCCTGAAGATAGTTATCAAGTTTTGTGATGATACGTAGATGCATTGCTGAGATACACCCTCACATCCTGTTTTTTTTTTTCATATGCCAGCGCGTTACAGTAGAACGGGTTTGAATATCAAAATTCCTTTGATAACTTTTGACAGGTATCAAGATGATGTGAAGATTGGACAAAATTTGGAGGAGAAGTAGCAAAAATGGCAGTTAGATGTAAGCATTTTTGGCATGTTTGGCAGAAATTGATGTCATAGGGTGCATTGAACTCGTCTCGACCCAGGGAATCCAGGGATGAATCCAGGACACACGGTTCAAAAGTTATGACCATAAATATACTTTGAAATTAGGCCCCCTAGCCAGAAGAAGAAGAAGAAAAAAAAACATAGAATAACAATAGGGCTCCTATGCACCTTCGGTGCTTGGCCCCCTAATAATAATAATAATAGGTTCATATGTAATGGCACCAGATAATGTTTTTATTGCCTTAATAGAGCTTCCATTTTGCACCTGATTTCAACTAATATGCTAGGAGACGGCTTGATTTAGTTCCAAATTCATAACTATTGTTTGGAAAGAAACAGACTGCTTTTTTTGCATGATTTGTATACTCTATATTAAGTTTTAATTTAGCATTTGTTAATAAGTTCTAGCCGGTTTGAGTTGGTGTTTATGTTTTTGTTGCATAACATAACATAACACTGGCTCTTTTCTTATTGGTGCCTGTATTTTTGCCTGTAAAGATGTATAAGTAATAAGGTGTCCCATTTGATCACAGAAGAGGTGGTTGAATGCTGATTATCACGCCAGTCCATTGGGATGTTTTGCCTTGAGTGTATGAAAAAAAGTTCCGTAATTAAAAATGAGGAATTTAGTCTCCATTTGGCTGTTCTTGGAATAGCCATGTCAAGAAAGACCTTCATATACACTGGGCTATGATCTGACAGCACAACAGGGTCCATCCAGCAGCCTCTCACCACACTTATAAGGTTGGAAAGGATGAAAAAGTAGTCCAGTCTGGTGTATGACTTAGGAGAAGTAAAACGTGTAATCTTTGTCAATGGGATGTAATTCTCTCCATCCATACATACATCTATAAGACCTGAATCCTGACACATGAACTTGAAAGTATGAAATGATTTTGAATTTGTCAGAGGAGCTAAAGATAATTTATCCAAGCTGGGATTCAATATGAAATTAAAGTCACCTACTAAAACACCCAGACCTTTACAGTGCTGACAAAATAATACAACCATACAAGACATACATTTGGGGCAGTCTTCCTTTGTAGCATATATGTTTAAAATGGTAAGATGCTGGCCAAGAATAAAACTAGTAACTTAGGTGTATCTGCCTCTAGGGTAACTTTCTTCCTTTTCAAGAACAAAAGGAGTGTTTTTGTTTATAAGGATAGCAGTACCTCTTTTATTGGACTTAAAAGAAGAGAAATAAATTTGGCCTACCCAGTTTCTCCTGAGTTTTAAGTGCTATATGTTCAACAGGTGTGTTTCTTGCGGCAGGGCAACTGATACCTCAAATAAAAAAAATAAAATCTTACAATCTTCTTCTTGTACCCTATGCCCTTAATGTTCCATTGTTACATACAACTTTCGTGGATAATAAAAGGTTCATCCAGATGGAAAATGAACAATTTCCTGTGATAAGTCCCATGTATGTTCCCAAGTGAATAGTTCAACTGTTGAGGGATGCAAGGAAGCTGAAACCTTTTTCTGGATTGTCAAATAGGCAAATTTACCACTTTTGCGGGCACCTGAGCTCATCAGGGTAGGTGAATCTGTGGTACATATTCCTACTGCTTCAGACTGAAAACATCTCTGCAACATTTCTGCTAACAAAATAGTGTAGAACCAAATATGGGAACCATTGTGAAAGATATCCCTTTTCTTCTTTGCAGCTCTTAAAATTTTTTCCTTGTCCATAATGCAGGAATCGCACTAGTATACTCCTTGGAGGTTCGTTTTGGGCAGCATTGGAGCTCTGTGGGGAAACGAATGACCTACAGGCCCTTTCAGTTTCTAGCAAATCGGGTGGGTCAGCTGGCAGACACCAAGTTAGTAACATATCCTTCAGCATTTTCAGCTCTCCGATTTTTAACGTTTCCTAGGTTCTTGGCTTTAGCCTGTAACTAGACTACTTTGTTTTATAGTGTGGCTAGCACAGCTGCTAGAGAGTTAGCCGTATCCTTGTTGGTATAGATTCACTGGTCAGCCCCACTTAGTCATGCTAGATTGCAGACAGGCATCTCTGCTAGCATGTTCCTTGACATCACTGGCTTGCTGACAAGGCTTTTTCTTTTCCTTTTCTGAGAGCATATTAATGAAAAAATCGAAAGTCTTTGTCATTCTGACTTTCAGACTTAATCACACAAATCAGGGGCCCTACTGAAAGTGTAAATTGAAGGAAAATAAAATAAAATGCTTAATTTTACAGTGGAACAAATTCTCAGGCAGCCATTTTGCTCTCGGTTCACGTGACACTCCCGTTTTCCTTTTTTAATAATAATAGATAAAACAGTGAGTACATGATAACCGGTCTAGCACAAGTTAACATTGCCCACACCATGCTTTATCACATTTATGCTAAACATGGAAAAATCTACCAAAATACTTTTGTAAATCATGAAAGCAAAGTTTTCACACAAAAATCATGAAGCATAACCACACAATGTGAATAAATTACTGAGAGAAAGGGAAATAACTTGACTTACCCATGACTTAGGACAGATTAGAGTTTATAGGACTATATTCTGTAGGCTTCCTAGCAAATAATTTTGGATATAAAAGGTTTTTGTATGTAAATTGGATGTAAATTGTTTTTGAGCATAGACAGGTCTGGCTTCGTTATTGTGGTTTTAGATCCAGTAACTTATCCAAAGTAAATGATTACACATACAATGTATGTGGTCTTAGAACATTTCAGTCATGAAATTATTTGGAAAGTAAATGCAGAACTGGCTCACACGAATATGCAATTACAACAGGCATTTCATTTCCTGTCATCTAGATACAGCCATTCAGCAACTGTGTATGTCTGTATAATGTATCTTGTACAGTTTATGTACACTATATGGCCAAAATATGTGTACATCTAACCATCACAATCATGGAGAAACACAGAGTTTGTTCCCATTTTGCTGCTGTAACAGCCTCCAGTCATCTGGGAAGTCTTTATGCTATATTTTGGAATTTGGTTATGGGGATTTCTGCCCATTCAGCCACAAAAGTATTAGTGAAGTCAGGTATTGATGTCAGGCGAGAAGGGCTGGCATGCAGTCAGAGTTCCAATTCATCTGTGAAAGCCACTCAAGTTCTTCCACACCAACCTTGGCAAATGGGGCATTGTCATGCTGGAACAGGTTTGGGCTAAGGCCCTTAGTTCCAGTGGAGGGAAATCTTAAAGCTAGAGCATACAAAGATGTCCTAGACAAATGTGTGCTTCCAATTTTGTGGCAACAGTTTGGGGAAGGCCCACACATGGGTGTGATTGTCAGGTGTCCATACTTGTGGCCATGTGTATAGTGTATATATATGTTTGGTTTTTATACTGTATACTGTATATATTAAATTGAAATATGTTGCAACTGAAAATCATATATAAAGAATTCTAAGTGTTCAGGAAACACAAAAATGGTCTTCAAACAGAAGTGCTCATGTGATCCAACAAGAGAGGCTGTCTGGTTTACATTACATACATTATAGTTAAAAAAGCATGTAGTAAGTAGTTTAACATAAACCTCAATGCAAAGATTAGGCAACATATTTGTTCCACAGCAGTCCTTGTTTCTTAAAGACAACCATGAACAGACAAAACCATGGACATGATTTAGTGTATCACTACTGGCCAACCATTCCTCCTAAAAGTCCTCCACCTATAGCTCTTACAAAACTCTACAGTAAGGTCAGCAAGGATTGTGGGGTTTACTTGGGGCTTTATCCATGGCCTTCACGACTCTAATTCTTTCCTACCACATACTCTTTATCTCAGAGGCCAAGGGTGAGTTACGGTGAGGGTCAAGCTCAGCCAATTGCTGAGGTTGTTCAGACAGACAGACAGACAGATGGACAGAGAGAGAGAGAGAGAGAGAGAGAGAAAGAGAGAGAGAGGACATTGTTGACCTACAGATTTAAAGTCTACCCTTAAGCCTCCTTATCCCTGATGATCCAATTCTTGGACATTACACTATCCTCCTGTAGGGGGCCAGGTTTCCTTTCAAATAAAAGAGCAGGGGTTCCCAAACTAGGGGTTACGACCTCATGTGGGGTCAACTGATTTACAAATGGGGGTCTCAAGAGAAAGTCACAATCCCTTCTTTTGTTTTTTGTTTTTTTTAATTTTACAATATTATATTATATATGCAATATAATATTAGAAATATCGCTCTAACTATGAAAACTGATTTTGAAATGTTACTGGGAGTTGCATTCATTCAAGACATTTAAATGAAGAGTGTACTATTTTAGTCTTTTCACTATCCTGTCACGCAGCATTAGTGAGCACCAAGAATTCAGCAAAAAAATGAACAAATTTCCCCATCCATTGATATCCATCAAACAAACTAGTTTTGTGTCTCAAATTTCATACTTATGTACTATATGTTTTGTTCCTTATCTATTGTTTTAAACTGGATGTGACAGTGAAAAGAGATGCGCCTTTTCAAACACACATTTTGTAAAGCTGTGCCAAGAAATGCAAGCTCACCCTTCGTACTAGACTGGTAGGTCAGTTCAAGGAATATTCTTTTGGATTTTAGTCACTTATTTTACCCATATATTACTGACATCATAAAGTGTTCAAAAGTTACAGTAGTCTGAAATTGTAAATCTGGAATTTAAAAAGAAATACAGGGTGGTCAAGGCTTGGGGTTGCCAGGGACATAACCTGGCCTGGGCATTTGGCAATTCCTCACTTGGAGTGGTTTGTCATTACGTAACTGAACATCAGTAAAAGAAGACAGCAGTGTTGTAATTTTGTATCTTCAGTGAACGGGGTGTTGTATTTTATCTTCGGTGAACAGAGGCAAGACCAATCAGACAGGGTTTACAGGAAAGTACGTGGAAATACTCATGTCTTATTGGCTTACAGGTCTCAGTTCTGCCAAATGCTAGCTCACACAGTCAGTGTGAGGGAAAAATGGATATATGCCGATTTTTTATTTATTTATTTTTTTACCAGTAAAGGGGTTGAAACTGAAACACTAACATCCTCTCATGCTGAGCCAGGAAAACAAAGTGAGTAAATGTTTATATGAGTTCCAGGTTATGTGAACATGATATAGGCAGAGCAAAAGGACAGCTAACATACTTTGCATGGCACTGTAGCCAGCTAAACCGATACAATGATAGCTTAGTTGTGCCTCCCCTTGACTAGCGACACCAAACTAGCCTAGTCTCGTGTTAGATAGCCAAAAAGTTTTATATTTTATCAATCTGGAAGTCCTACATACAGTGATAACACCCTAGGCAAGTTTTATGATAAATCCAACTTTTTGTCTGACCATGTCATACATTGACAGCTAAGTTCCCACAGCTTCCATAAAACAAAACTTTAGGCTACTAGCTGCGCTATTGTATTATGCCACTGTATTATGGGTTTTGAGGATTTCCCATCATGTAGGCCTGGTAATAATGGTAGTAGATATCTGATATGATGCTAGTTTGAGACATTCGAGTGGCCGGATTATTCATATGCAGATTATATGTTAAATCAAATCCAAACCCTTCCTTCCTTCTCCAATTTTCAACACAATTTTTAACACTCACATGCAAGAAAAAATTCTTGGAAACAGTCTATTTAGAAGTACTGGAGAAGAATCTGGGCTCAGTCCCGGACGATTAACAGTCTAGCTACTGCCCCTGGGGGTTGCAGAATACTTGTAATGGCCATTTGAGGTTGTTTGCCCAAAAAGTTTGGGAACCAACCCATGAAAAAGATAATAAAGTTGGACTGAGCAATGATTAGGCTGCAGAGAAAATATAGTTGGTAATGACTACAAATATTTAATCACCAGCCATCCTAACCTAAGAAAGCAATATATTAAAGCAATATCCTAAGACAATAACCTAAGAAAGTAATAGATATTAACAAACATTCCCCATCACTATCTACTGTTAACAGTTAGCCAGAATGACTACTACGAAAACAAAACAAACAAAATGCACACATAAGTACAGTTTAGTTTATGGCTAAGATCCATAGATTTGAAGATCATCTATTTTGCATGAGTCTGTGAGAATCCCTTAGATGCACCCTAAGAGGTAGAACTACTGAGGCAGAAACCTGTTTTACTTTTTTAAGAGAAGCAAAGTGAGCAGGATGAGTGGTTTGAGAACAAAGCCAAACAGTGAGAGTACTCATTACTACAGTACAAATACTGTGTTTTCACAGTATAAATTGCCAAAACCCATATACATGGCCACAAAATAAGGTAATTATTACATCTTTGTCTTTGCATAGTAAGTTGTCTTTATACAGTTGGTGCATGTGCATGTACAGTAATCATATAAAAAGACTTGAAAATATGAAATATAGACTTTAATTCACAAATTAACATTTGTACAAAAATTTTACTTTTGTACATGTCTGGTATGTATTTGGTACAGAGCTTGTACAAATCTCACTGCTCTTGCCAAAAAAGGACCCCTGAGTAGATGATGATGACGATGCTTTGCTGTATTCATTATAGCTTACAGGCTAAAATTACCATTTAGGTGGCAAATAAAAAAGGACAGGGTCAGTCTCTGTTATGGGGGCTGGAAAGTGGCTTGGTAGAAGGGGCATCCACCTGTAAGCAGAGCCTGACATGCGTGACGAGGTTCTTCTGTGTTGCAAAGGCACGGGAGCAGGACGGACATGCATAGCCTCGCTCTCCTGAGTGAACAGATGCCAGGTGACGATTGAGATCAGTGCGGTCACGAAAGTGCTTGAGGCAGTAGGTACACTGTAGGAGCTTGCACTTGAAGTGAATTGTCTTCTCATGGCGGTCAGCATTGGACTTCAGTGTGAAGCTGGCTGGGCAGTGTGAGCACCGGTAGCGGGCACTGGGGGGGTGCCGCGGCTCAAAGCAGTCCATAGAGAGCTGCATTAACGAGAATGTGTGGTGGTACTCATGCTGCCTCAGCTGGAGCAGGCTGCTAAACAGTTGCTTGCACAGGGAGCAGGCCAGCTCTTGTGCCACACACACACCATGCTGCCCCTTTGCAATCTGATCCACCTCTACAGGAGCCTGGCTACTGCCTGATAGAGAGGAAAAAAGAGAAAGAAAATGAGAACTAACACAAGGACCTGGTCTTATTTATGGGAAAAATAATATACATGCATAGAAAGAAGGTCAGATAAGGTAAGAAAGACAAGAACAGCTCATCCGCACACATACACACAAATACCTGCAGTGTTACTTTGACTATCTTCTTCCTCTTGCATTTCTTCCTGTAAGAATACATGCACACACTGTTAAGGCCAACTGATAGATACATAACATGTATAGTGGAGTTTACTCTTAATGCATCCAGACTGATGTCAAACACAAAAAGGAAACAGAAAAATGGAAAACAGTTTCCTTGAACAAAAAAATGTTAAGCAAGACAACCAAAGACACATGCAAAAGTAATCTATTTGAGGGGCATCGTGAGGTCCTTAGTGTGTCAGGGGTATAGTTTGTGGTGTCTCAATAGACACAAGAGAATATACAGTATTTGATTTTGAAGGGGTGTGTGTGAGTATCAGAGGACAGTGGTATTACAGATACACTTTGCTTTTCCACTCTCGCTCTGAATGTATGTAGGTCTGACCTATCCTTGGAGCCCCTATTTTTTTTTACTCTCATGTTCTGTCTCTTTCTCTCTCCATAAAAACACACCATACTTTGTATAAAAAAAACACATTACACTCTAAACAAACAGATGGCTTGTTCACAGACATGGTGTGGCATCTTGGGAAGGGAGGTTCTGTGAAACCAAATGCCACCTTAACACACATTGGGAAAATGCAATGTCCTGGACTAATAAAAGAAAAAAGAAAAGCCTCCCTGCCCCTCTCACTGTCCAACACTATTGATTCCCACCATCACCTATCCCCTCTGCTTATCTGCACCCTTTCACATGCTCTAGTAGATCTTCTGGGGTTTCCTTTAGGCTAAGAATCATGTGCAATAGTACAGTGAATGTATAGTACATTCACAGTACAGTTTCAGTGCCTAGTAATATGCCAGGTGATGGTCAGGCAGATTTTGTTAGGGTTAGGAAGCAAGGCTGAGGAAGAGAAAATGCAGTTTAATTTTATATATGAATGCAACATAAAGACAGAGTATTAGTGCAGAATAGTGAGAGGGGCCTCTAGGGAACTTGACTAAAGTGTTTGTGCTGCTCCAAGCACTTACCTCAGAGGGTGAGGGCTCTGTGTCCTGCTCCACATCTTGATTTTCTGAGGAGCCCCAGGCCAGAGGCAGGCTGAAAGCCCCTGGGGGCCGCAGAGGAAGAAGAGGAGCGAGAGTGGGTGGAGAAGAGGACGAAGACGCCCTGCGTTTGCTATGGCCACCACTGGAGCAGTGAGAGCCTGGGGAGCACAGGAAAGGAGTCTCACCCACCTGCACTCAGATCAGTCGCCCTTGTCCACATAGCCCGGGGGTCAGGGGGGAATTTGGGGATGGGGTTGGTCGGGGGTTTGAAAGTCAGGGGAGTCTGGGGCCAAACACTGTATTATACAACCAGATAGGGAGCAGAGGAAAGGAATAAGGGAGTTTTTCCTTGCCACTGTTTCCTCTGGCTTGGTCAGTAGGAATAAATCTAAATCTACAACGGATATAAAAAGTCTGTTAAAATGGCAGGTTTTTGTGATGTAAACAAAGAAACCAAGATAAATCATGTCAGAATCTTTTCTACCTTTATTGTGAAATTGAAACCAATAAATTAAAGTGAAAAACAATAAGAATTAATTTTAGGGGAAAAAAATGAAAAATAAAAACATAGAATAACCCGGTTGCATAAGTGTACACACCCCTAAACTAATACTTGGTTGAAGCACCTTTAAATTTAATCACGGCATTCAGTCTTTTTGGGGAAGAGTCAATCAGTTTGGCACATCTTGAATTGGTAATATTTTCTCACGCTTTCTTGCAAAAACATTCTAGACCCATCAAATTGTGAGGGCATCTCCTGTGCACAGCCCACTTCCGGTCAGCCAGATTTTTAGTTGGATTCAAGTCTAGGCTCTGGCTAGGTCATTTAGAGACTTTGATCTTCTTTTGATTAAGCCATTCCTTTGTTGATTTGGATGTTTGCTTTGGGTCATTATCTTGCTGAAAGGTGAAATTACTTTTTATCTTCAGCTTTCTACCAAACACCTGAATGTTTTGCACTAAAAGCCCCAGTTCTGGCTGAAGAAAAGCAGCCCTAAAGCATGATGCTGCCACCGCCATGCTTCACAGTGGGTATGGTGCTCTTTTGGTGATGTGCTTTTTTTGCACACAACATTATGTTTTGGAATTATGGAATTATTGTACCTTTTGGAATTGGGTTTAATCAGACCATAACAGATTTTGCCACATGGTTTAGGGCGATTTAGTGGGGCTTGGATGTTTTTTGTGAGAAAGGGCTTCCTACCCCATAGCCCAGACATATGAAGAATACCAGAGATTGTTGGCATATGCAGAGAGTAATCAGTACTTGTCAGATATTACTGCAGCTCCTTAATGTTGCCGTAGGTCTCTTGGAAGCCTCCCTGGTAAGTGTTTGTCTTGGTCCTTTTGTAAATTTTGTAGGGACGTCCTGTTCTTGCTAATGTCACTGTGGTGCCCAATTTTCTCCATTTGTTGATGATGGCCTTCATAGTGTTCCATAGTACATCTAATGTTTCTGAATTTCTTTTATACCCCTCTCCTGACAGAGATCTTTTGACAAGTGAGATACCGTACATGCTTTGTAAGCTTTTTGTGGACCATGGCTTCAGCAGTCAGATGAAACCAAGAAGATGTCAAGAAAATCCTACAGAAACAGCTGGCCTTTATTTGGGGTTAATCAGAATAATTTCATTGATGACAGGTGTAGGATAATTACTTTCGAACATGAGATTGAATGTGATTGGTTCATTCTGAACACAGCCACATCCCCAGGGTGTGCACACTCATGCAACCAGGTTACTGTAACTTTTTTGTTTTTCATATTTTTCCCTAAATTGTTTTTAACTTAATTTTTATGTTATAATTTCACATTGAGGGTGGAAAAAGTTCTCACATGATTTATGTTGGTTTCATTTTTTTACATCACAAAAACCTAACTTTTTAACAGGGGTGTGTAGACATTTTATATCTATTGTATATCCAGATTTCTGTAACACTGCTTTGTGACAATGTCCACTGTTAAAAGCGCTAATTAAAATTTTATTTAAATAAGGGAATAAAGTAATAGCAGTAGAGTTGGATTAGGGGGTTGAATTTTGTCTCTTTTTCTGGTTTTCCATCTCTCCCCTGTGGTCATGTGTGTGTAATTGTATCTGTAGTTGCTTGCTTGCATTCATTTATGAGAGTGAAAAAAAGGGTTTTGAAAAGATGCCTGAAATCTGTCATTTCAGTCATACTGAAAAACACAAAACATTATTTGACATTCAAGGAGAAAATAAGAGTTGAATTTATAATATCCAGGATATTGATCATTTGAAATGACTGTCAAAGAGGTAAAGTTTTATTTACTTTTTATATTGGTTATTTGCTTGTTTTAGATAAAATTCAAAAAGCGTGACTAGTGATTTCTTGATGTTGGCTTGTAGTTTGTATTCGAAGCTTGTATGTGTTTTGACAGCGATAGTACAGTTCAGCACTGCTAAACTATATGATTGTGTAGGGTTTTGCAATGAAAGGAATGAAGTTTGAATTCAAATATATTTGTGTGAATGCTTACAGTTTGTGTGCTCATGTTCATGATAATCTACAAACAAACCACCCAAATGTACAGAAACATACAAAGACAGTCATCTAACAGATTCACACACAAACATGGTATTCACATTTTCAAATAAAAGCAGCCTCATAAACCTTTTTCTTTCCCTCCCCTCCTCATCCCTATTGCTAAGGGAAGGTGATGAGACCATGAGTGGATTCTCATATAATCTGTCTTTATCCACTCTTTGTCATTTCCAGTCTTACTATGATGCTCTGACCCCATCTGCTAGTATTGAATTCCACCAAGACTGATTAATTGCAGCATTTCATTTTTGAAAATGCCATTTTTATGAATTGCCACATTTTAATGAAATTTTAGGTGATGCCAGGCTTCCCATGTAGTCATACTGTGCAAACGTCTTAGGCATATGCAACGAAATGCTATAAAGCAAAGATGCATTCAAAAATAATAAAATTATACTATAAAGAGCAGTAAACAGTAATAAACTAAACAAAGTCAATATTTGGCATGTCAACCCTTTGCTTTTGTTTTTTTAAAATTGTAGTCTCAGGTACAATTTGTACAGTTTTATAAGGAAATTGGCTGCCACAGTTGTTCTGGAGACTATGTCACACTTGCTTCTTTTTTTGCATGCAAAACCCAGCAGCCTTCATTATGTGCTTTTTTTTTTGTCTGAAAAGGGGTCTGTTATGTAATATGATGCTTTCTTTACAGTCATACAAACATTTTTATTTAAAAAAAAAAAAAAAGTAATTTTTTCTTGGAAAAATAATGCTTGGAAATATAAAATGTTCATGTCCTGACTCAGTAATGCAGAAGTCAAAACATAAAATTAAATAAACATCTATAACAAAATTTGTATAAAAAAAAAAATAGGGTGCCATTTTTATCTGAAATTCATGTGCTCACAAAGCACACACACATACACACACACACACACACAGACACACACTTCACACCATAACCCTGACCAAGCCTTGAAGTCTCTGTCAAATCCTCATGGTAGTTCACTAGGTCAGGGGCTAAGAGTACCATCAGTCTAAGAACCCTGTATCTATCCCATGAAATACAGCTCCCACACAAACTACAGGATATAATCAGGATCTGAGTGCATCAGCAAGCAAAAATTCCCCTGAGATGTTACTAGTGACAGCTGTGTAGACAGGTTGGCAACTCACTGTCATAATCTATAGATCAGTTCATGAAAAAATGAGACATGTAGACCTAAGGTGAATCAAACATTTGGTATCTGAGTGAGTGTAAAGAGATTGTAGCTGACCTGATTTACAAATGTGCTCACAAGAGAAACTCATTATCTAATTACAAATTAATATAGGAAATACTGCTCTAACTATAAAAACTGATTTTGTATATTGAAATGTTACTGGGAGTCACAGTCAATCAAGCCACATTTAAATCAAGAGTGTACATGCTATTTTAGTATTTCACTATCCCGACATGCAGCACTAGCCTCAGCATCAGCAATACACACAGTAGCACTTCTTAACTTATACTGTATATACAAGTATTTGCTTTAGATCAATCATACAGACATACAGACATCAGTGATTCTTGAGAACTGGGACTTTCAATTTAAGATGTGTACTGAATCTGATAAAACCTTTATCCTATTATATTCAAAAGGAATTAAAAGTGATTCAAATGAAAATTACTCATTATAAGGTAAGAAGTTGGGAAAGTTATATTAACAAGCATCAAAATCTGAAATTTTTTTAAATCTAATTTTTAGCCTACTGAAATTCTGTCCCAAATTTGTAAACATTAGAGGTGTAATGATACACAAATTTCATGATATGATACGTATTCTTGTTTCTGTACCTCGATATGATACATTTTCGATACAAAATTAGAAAAGAAATGGCAACATGCTCCTGATTGGCACAACAGAAAAGCGTTTGCCCTAGCATCCTCAAGTTCAAATCACAGTGATGCCATAGCCATTCATGGCTGGGAGCCCAAGAGAGCAAAATTGGCCATGCTCTCCGGGGAGGGGGGTGGCATACTCGCTCCCCTTTCAATCACAGCGATACTAACCAATCATGGGCATCTGTGAGCTCATGCATGCAGAAGGGGGCAGATAGTGCTTTCCTCTGAGTGAGTTACGCCACCCCCTGACATTGCATGAGCAGCAGTTCAAAAAGATGTGGTTGGCTGGCTTCATGTGCCTTGGAGGAAGTACATGATAGCATTCGCCCTCCCTGGTTGGTAGCTGTCATGTGATAGGGAAGAGTTCCCTGATGGGTGGGAACTGGCCATGAGGAAAAATATAAATAAAAAGAAATGGCAACATAAATTGTGCTTTTATTATTATTGTTTTTTTCTCATTCCAACAAAAAGACAACACTGCCTGTTGAAGGGAAAAGTGGCACAAGTAATTTTCTTAGAAGACATAAAATAAACTGGCATCAGCCAGTTGATTTACAATCTGATCTTGTGTTTCATTTGGCTATTATCTTTTAGCTGAAATGAGTGTGAGAAGGAAGTGTATAACATGGCTTGAGCACTCCTAGCAAACTGCAGATTCCAGGATTCTCTACAACTTAGTTGAGCTGAAAATTGGAAGCTATAAGCATACCTATGGAGAGAGTTATTTGTTTTGCTTATTCCAAATTGGCACTTAATAGCTGCTTAAATGCTGTGACTCGTGTTTTCTCCTCGCTCTGGTAGCTGACACATTTGGGTGATGTCTTTGCAAATGAGTTAGCATGTTTGGTATTAGGTATCAGGTTTTAGCACCTGTATTTGATACTCGCTGAGCAATGTCGGGACACTCACACTGTTCGATCCACCACTATTTGCACATCATTTATGGAGTGATGTCAAATCAACATTCCTGCGCACAGCATCAGCAGTAAACACAGTAGCTTTAAATGAGCTATGCTCCACTTTAATAGGAGCACCTGTACACCTGCTCATTTATAGAGTTATCCAATCAGTCAATCATGTGGCAGCAGTACAATGCATAAAATCATGCAGATACAGGACAAGAGATTCAGATAATGTTCACATCAAACATCAGAATGAAGAAAAAGTGTGATCTCTGTGACTTTAACTGTGGCATGGGTGTTGGTGCCAGATGGGCTGGTTTGAGGTGTACAGGTCTTCCTGTTGAAGTGGACAGTGAGTGTATTTGCTTTTGATCGCTCAACATACAGACATATTCTTTTTGTTAAACCTAAAATATTGACTATACTCATCATAGTTAGCTGGTTAACTTGATGCTTACAAAAGACAGACATGAAGCTGTCCATTTTTTCCACTTCGCCTGTGAAATGAACGTGCTGAATATAGTTGGATGTAGCAGTATACATTAAATAAAGTTGTTCATGTCACTTTTCAAACTCTTACCAATTCCATATCTCTGAGCTTATTCCTCGGTGAAGTGCCTATTTATCTTGGCATTTTTTTTGGTCTAAGAATGCTGTTGGAGGGAAGCACAGGCTGTAGGAGGCATTTATCAATTTAAAAAGGCTGGGTTTTCTGAAACACCTTGTTGATGAGAGAGATCAGAGGACAATGACCAGACTGGTTTAAGTTGGCAATAGTAACTCAAACAAGCACTCTTTATAGCCATGGTGAGCAGAAAAGCATCTGAGGCTATCATGAGCAAAAAAGATCAGGTGATTTTTCTTCTAATCTTCAACTGCCCAGTTTCTGTGAGCTTGTGCCCACTGTAGCCTCAGATTCATCATGGCTGTAAAGAGTGGTTATATGAGCTACTACATCCTTCCTGGCAGCTCGTACCAATCTGGCCATTTTCCTCTGATCTCTCAACAAGGTGTTTCCACCCACAGAACTATCAATCACTCAATGTTATTTGTTTTCCCACCATTCTTTGTAAACTCTGTTGTGTGACTGAGACTGTTGTGTGTGAAAATCCCAGGAGATCAGCAGTTTTGGAAATACTCAAACCAACCTATCTGATACCAACATCCATGCTAAGGTTAAAGTCACAGAGATCACACTTTTTCTTCATTCTGATGTTTGATGTGAACATTTCTACAGTTCTGCTGAAGCACGTAAATTGAGTCCTTTGGCAATGTTAATGAATGCCATGGATAATGAGCCCAGCAAAAGACTCAAGGGCACAACAACTGAAATTGTCCCTGGTGTCATTCAGAATGGAGACTGGCTTGCCATCATATACAGTATGACACAAACAGGTGGTTGGCCAACACCATAAAAATTGATGCATTAACATTTCCAGCCAAAATAAAGAAGAAAGGATGTTTGCTTTATACCATTTAAAGATATTCTAATTAAACTATGGAACCATTATCAGCTGTCCATACAAGCAGCAGGGACATTTACCACATATCTGCAGAGATTCACAGAAGGACTTCATAGAAGAGGAACATTTACATTTATGGCATTTGGCAGACTCTCTTATCCAGAGCGATGTACAGAAGTGCTTTGAAGTCTCTATCAATAAATACATCCTAATACTGGTTCACTAGGTCATGGACGAAGAGTACTATCAATATAAAAACACCCTGTTATGGTTTAGTAGTATAGTACGAAAAACACACACACAACACATTTTTTTTAATATAACAAAGTACTAATTTAAGTACTCCATGAAGAGGTAGTCTTTAGTCTTCCTTTGAAGACAGCCGGTGACTCAGCACTAGCTTGTTGCTAACAAAAGACGAACAGGGATTTTCCCCACTTTGTAGCTTGACTGCTCAGTGGTCAAAAATGACATAATTCCGAGTTCTGAGTTCCTACTTCTGAGGTAAGTCGTATGCAGCATAAGCGTGTGCTGTTTGTAAAAGACACAGCAGCAATGACTGTGTATCCCAACTGCCCACTTTATTAGACACGCCTACCTCATCGGTTCACCTTGTAGGTGTACAGTAGGTGAAACTAGAGGTTATTTTTCCATGTTCGATGTGTGTTAATCATTCAACAGCCCTTCATTAATGTCAGTTTCTGACCACAGAACTGCTAACTATCTGGATATATTTAGCTGTCAGACTAAAAATAGAACTGTGTTCTCAGCTTAGCAATGACACTGAGGTGTTTAAAAATCACAGCAACTTGCTGCAAGTTGCTGCAACAGACTGTATAAGAGTAACTTGTACCCATGCAACACATATACTACCATGTCATTTTCACTGCTGTGCTGAGAATTGTCCACCACCAAAATGATATGTGGTCAGTATATATATATATATATATATATATATATATATATATATATATATATATATATATATAT
>CM040469.1:15660050-15712882 GCA_022758105.1 Pangasianodon gigas
TGAAGGGGGGGTCCTTCAGTCTCTTCTTCAAGAGGTTAAATGCATGGGTTAAGGTCTGATGATTGACTTCACCAGTCTAAAACCTTCCACTTTTTTCCCCGATGAAGTACTTTGTTGTCTTGGCAGTGATGTGTGGTTTGCATCTTGTGGTATGGCCTCTGGATTTCTGCTATCAAAGTCTTCTTCAAATGGTGGCTTGTGATACCTTCACCTCTGCCCTCTGGAGGTTGTTGGTGATGTGACTGTTGTTTTTGTTTTGTTTTTTTTGCAGTTCTCACAATGTTTCTGTCATCAACTGCTGTTATTTTCCTTGGTTGACCTGTTCGATGTCTGGTTGTTAGTACACCAGTAGATTCTTTCTATCTGGATTTTTTTTTGTTGTTGTTGTATTGGCTATGCCCAATGCTTGTGCAATGGCTCTGATCAATTTTCCCTATTTTCTCAGCTTCAAAATGGCTTGCTTTTCTCCCATAGACAGCTCTCTTATTTTCAAGTTGGCTTATCCTTTTTAACAACAAATGCAGTCTTCACAGGCAAAGCCCAGGGCTCAAACCAAGAGTAGACATTCAGAGCTATTAATTGTTAACAATCAATTTTAACGGGGCACACCTGGGCAACAAGAAACATCTGTCAGTCACATGTTCCAATATTTTGATCACTTGAAAAATGGGTTGGATGAAACAAAAGGTGCCGTGTTCTAAGTTGTTTAACACATCTATATGTGTATATCATGAAATGAAAGCTGAAATTCTGATCTATCATTGCATATTCATGTATTGATCTCAAAATCAAATTTCTTCAGTGTACATCGAAAACAAAAGAATTTGCCTTGCCTTTTCAATACTTTCAGATATATATATAACTATACTATAGAAACTATACTAATACTAGGTAGGGCCTCCCTTTGCTCTCAAGATGCAGTTTCATGCTGCGAATCTCCAGTTCTACCACATACCACATCCCAAAGGTGTTCTATTGGATTCAGTTCCGGTGACTTGGAAAAGAGCATTGAACTCATTATTATGTTCATGAAACCAGTTTGAGATGACAGTTGCTTTGTGACATGGTGCATTATCATGCTGGAATTAGGCATTAGAAGATGGGTAAATTGTGGAAATTTAGGAATGCACATGGGGAGCAAGAATACTCAAATAGGCTGTGGCATTCAAGCGATGATTGATTGGTATTAATGGACCTTAAGTCTGCCAAGAATACATTCCCCACACCATTACACCAACTTCACCAGCCTGGACTGTTGACACAAGGCAGGTTAGGTCCATGGATTCATGCTGCTGGCGCCAAATTCTGACCCTAACATCTGTGTGCCTCAGCAGATTTTACCGAGTACCACAAGTGTACAGAGTGGTTATTTCAGTTATTGTAGCCTTTCTGTCAACTCAACCAGTTTGGCCACTCTCCATTGACCTCTGTCATCAATAATTCATTTCTGCAGAACTGCCGCTCACTGGATGTTTTTTCTTTATTGCACCATTCTGAATAAACTGTAGATACTGTTGTGTGTGAAAATCCCAGGAGATCAGCAGTTATAGAAATAATCAAACCAGTCTGTCTTGCACCAACAATCATGCCACAGTCAAAAATCACTGAGATCACATTTTTTCCCCATTCTAATGGTTGATGTGAACATTATCTGAAGCTGCTGGCTCATATCTGCCTGATTTTATACACTGCACTGCTGGCACATGATTGGCTGATTTGATTAACTGCATGAATGAGTAGGTGTACAGGTGTTTCAAATGAAGTATATATACATATACACACACACACACACACACACACACATATATATATATATATATATATATATATATATATATATATACACACACACACACACACATTCACTGATCAAGTGAATTAAGTGGGTTAACTTAAAAGCAAAAGCTGTAGTTATATGATAACACTTCCTTATTGTATTTCTAATTAGCTGATTATGAAAACAGTCATAATTTATTTTCACATGACCATTTTCAAATCTCTCTTTATCCCATTCAACAAGCGGTCTTTTTTTTTTTTTTACGGTGGCTTTATATGGCCTCTGTTTTGATGTCTGTACTGTGTTTCATTAAAAACTATCTTAAGATGAAACATTTCTTATCACTTCAATGTAATTGGCCATGTCTAAAGTGCTATGGACTGAATAGCAGGGATATGTGAATGTAAGTCACAACTATGAATTATGGCTGTTTTGCAGCTTACTGTACAAATATAGATTGTATGGAAGGGGGATGAAAGAAACTTTGACAATGCTTATATGGTACATTAACCTAAATTACCTACATTAATCTATCATATGCATTTAAAATTGCCTATTTTTACGCTGGATGCCCTTCTTGACGCAACCTTCCCCAATTTTATCCAGGCTTGGGACCGGCACTGAGAGAGCATTGTTGCATGGTTCCCTGGCCAGAAATCGAACCCGTGGCCTAACCACTAGTCCTCCAGGGACCATAAACAATAATTGCAAT
The DNA here is from genome assembly GCA_022758105.1 of Pangasianodon gigas. Classification (NCBI taxonomy): domain Eukaryota; kingdom Metazoa; phylum Chordata; class Actinopteri; order Siluriformes; family Pangasiidae; genus Pangasianodon; species Pangasianodon gigas. Next base: position 15,662,540 of record CM040469.1, read on the forward strand.
AACTGTTATAAAATTAAAAATAAATCATCTGTGGTGTGGGCCTGAAATATTAATCAGGAATAAAGAATAAGAGAATATATTATTTGGAGGGTAAATCATTGTTGTACCACATGAACATTTTTAAGACCTTGGTCATTAATGTTGATGAAAATGTCCTAAACATAATTCCATGTAAAATGTCCTTACATAATTCCATGTACACCACAAATATTTCAACAACTGCAGAAATTTGATTTTCCCTTTCAAAATCTTTATTCATCAACGGCCCATCTACAATGTACACCTATAGGTATATGGTAGATATACCTGATCAAATGCCCAGTGTTTGTAGGTACAAGGTAGGTCTATTTAATAAGCTGGTACCTTAATAAATGGTTTGTTACCAAGCAAAATTTACTAAGAAGATAAAGTCATATTTGTTTACAATATAATATAAATGTGCAAAGCTCACTTTTCAAACAATAATCAACTACTGTCAGACCACAATTATGTCTACCATACACTCTACAAAACTATGCCTAAGGTCACAACACATTCTAACACGTTTACAGATAACCAAACCATCTGCACCACAACTACATAGGCATAATGGAATTTTTTTTTTAAACCTATGGAAATATATCTAAGAATCACCACTTTAACTGTGGATCCTAGATAAGCTTACGTAAGTGTCTGTAAGGACTATTAAGCAATCTAGGAAGCCTACACGAGCACATCTATGTGAAAGCCCTGATGACCCTACAGTAACCTATGGAACGTTTGGGCCTACAGGAGTGTGCAGACTCCAAGAAGGTGTCGGATATACAGCAAAATAATAAGCCACGACTTACGGGAGAGAGAGTGTCCTCCTTTGGGCAAGTAGTCAAACAGCAGGGTATTTTCTTCACTAAACATCTCTGTCCCAAGAGACAGCAGGCTGTTCTTGCTCATTAGCGCCGCCCGCAAGTTGGCCACAGAACCACCTTGCTCCTGACTTTCTCCCACCACCTCCTCCCTGTCACTGGCCAATGAGGAGCCATGGAAGCCTGGCTCACCAGCTAGTGCTTCCTCCTGCTTCATGAAAAAGTCCATCCGCTGGTCTCGGGTATCTGAACTGGGCTCAGCCTCATCTGCTCCTAAGGAAGAAAGATAGTTATGGTGAATGGATTAAAGTAAAAACATTAAACAGTTTTACAACAAGTTCCAACTCTAAAACAAACACTTGTATGCCACAGGTCTTAGTGATGGAACAGAGAGCATGCTTCTATCCAAAGTTATACATATATAGAAGTACCATGCAAAAGACTTAGACACCCTGATTTTTTATTAAAATTTTGTATAAAATGTTTATTTTATGATTTCTGCATTATTGAGTAAGCACAAAACATTGTAGATTTCCAAACAAAAATTAAATGTTACACAAAAATATTTGTATTGTCAGTAACGTAAGTAACAAATTACATAACAGACCACTTTCTGACAAAAACAATGCTGGCTGTAATGTATTACCTGCAGTAACAGAAACAAGTGTATCAGTCAAAGTGCACAGAAGAACTGTTGCACATTCTCCAAGATGTTTAGTAAAACTTACCAAACAAATTCCTTATGAAACTGCACAAAGTGTATGTGAGACTAATGATGCATTTTTAAGAAGCAAAGAATTGTCACACCAAATATTGACTTTTTTAAGTTTATTCAATTCAATTTTATTTGTATAGCGCTTTTAACAATGAACATTGTCTCAGAGCAGCTTTACAGAACATAAGAAACAAAAAACATGCAAACAGAAACAAAAACATGCAAACAGTCCTAGATGTTAGACAGAATTATCCCTAGTGAGCAAGCCTGAGGCGACTGAGGCGACTGTGGCAAGGAAAAACTCCCTTAGATGATTTATCACAGTTTACTGTTCTTTATAGTAGAATGAAGAGACTTCCACAAACAGTAATCAGCTGTTGCCTAGGCAGTAGCCAATGGCTGATTACTTGTTTGTGGAAGTCTCTTCATTAAGCCTTTTCATTATTTTTAGTGTGCAATCATGTTGGCCTATCAAAACACTTACCTGAGTTACGGGTCTCCTATAGGTAAATTATATTCTCTGACCTACCTATATTTTCAAAAGTGTATTTTTTCTTGCTTTATTATTTCTAAGTAATATGATACTGATAAAAAATACTATTTTCCCACCAAACCAGTGATTGTACCAGAAGTCACAGATGATGGTTTTCAGTCAATTTGTGGAATCACAAGCTCCTCTGCTACCTAATCTGTGTCTAATTTGAACTGCACATGCAAATCAGGCAGGGAACATGGATCAGGTAATCATATATGCTTTTTTTGTATTCACGTCTAAAATATTTCTGTAAACAGGGTAAAAATGTTGGCAACAAAGATTTCTAAAACTGTACAGATCATAGACTGTACAGGCAATATCTCAGGACACCTATATAGAGAAATCCAATCAGAGCTTGTCAACAGAAAGTAGGCCAATCAGATTACTTGTTGGATGGGACAAATCCGCAGTGTGAATATACACATGTACACACTTTACTGTAAAATTATTATTATTAATATTATTATTATTAAGGGTCCAAGCACCGAAGGTACTGGAACCCTCTTCTTTTTGTATGGATTAAAATTTTTTTACTTCTTTTTTCTCAGATAAAATGAATTGTGCAGCCTAAATCATAAAGGATTTTAACATGAAACTTGATTGGTAGATGCGGTACGACACCCAGAAACATACTCAGAAAAATTAAATGACCAAATTACGCTAAGGTCAGCTAGCTCTTTCTCAGGAACTACTTTTACTCAAATAGCTACTGGTTTACTCAAATAAGTATAATTCATGATTGGTGATATGGATTTGAACCAAACTTGAGAGACATATTCAGTACAAGGTTCTGAGAATGTCAGAAGTAGTTTGATACCAAAATTGTGAAGATAGACCATTTTTCAAAAAGTAATTAGGTCATTCTCTAAAAGTCCACTTACAGATTAGCACATAGATGCACCATACCAAATTTTAGCTTGATCGGTTTTACGGTTCTTGAGAAACAGCTATCTGACCTTAGCTCTGCCCCATTATATGACCATGACCCAAACTTTGCACTTGACCTCAGGATCTTGTCCTGTACATTACTGTGAAGTTTGGTGTGAGTCCATGCAAGCAATCATGAGTTATAGCTGTCTGAGTAAATTAGGGTCCGCCTTGTTAGCACTGAATGACATGTGGTGGCCATCTTGTTTACAAATTTCCAACATGTTTTTGATAATTATTTCTGGGGGTTTACACTCTGCTAAGCAGTCTGACACCAGATTTTTGAAGATGGGCCAAAAATCCAAGGACTAGTTTGCAAAAGTAGGTTTTGCATATTATGTAAATTGGCAAAAATCTAAGTGGGCAGAGTTAAATGGTACTTGAGGCTTTTTTTAATCTGGAAGAACCAAAGGAATCAGGAGGAAAAGAAATTTTGGTTGCAGGGCTGATTGTTCATGAGCTACAGACCAAAACGTAAACACTTGTGCTACAGTGCCACCATTACACGCATTTGGTCATTTCATTTTTCTGAGTAGCGGCCGCATCTGCCCATCAAGTTTCATGTGATAGGCTTTACAGTTTAGGCTGAACGATTCGTTTTATCAGAAAAAAATAATAAATATACCTGTAAGAAGCAATCTGCAGGGTGCAAACTGTCTTAGGAAACATCGCCCTCAGTGACCAGTCCTTGCCAATGTACATAGAACATTAAACAGACCATACATCAACATACTTATGCAATTTTGTTATTAGCTCAATGCTAGATGTGTGAAATGCCTGCTGAAAGCTGACTGGGTGATGACGGCCATGTTATTCAGTGATGATTAAAAATCCCGATACAGATTAGCAGATCGATGCTGCACACCATATTTCAGATCAATTTTACTTTTGATTCCTGAGATACAACTATTTGAACTTAACTTCAACTCCTATGAATATGAATGGTGCTCTCTGTTTCATGACAGTAGCTTAATGGGAAAGCTGTCATTTGCCTACTAAAACTGATTGTCTTATGGTGGTCATGTTTTTTTCAGTAATTATGGATTATGAAAAATCCACTTACAGAAGAGCACATAGATGCACCTTACCAAATTCCAGCTTGATAGGCATTATGGCTCTTGAGAAACTGCTATTTGATGTAAACTCCACCCCTATGTATGATCACACCCCAACCTTTGCAGACGACCTCAGAATATTGAACTGAACCGATATGTCCAGTTTGGTTCAAATCCATATGACTGATCGTGAATTACAGCTATTTGAGTAAACCAGCTCCACCTCCTTACTACTGATTGACGTGTGGTAGCCATACTGTTTATAAATGTCAAAATATTTTTGATAATTATTAAGTTTCACACTCTCCAGAATAGTTTGACATCAATATTGTGAAGATTGACCAAAAATCCTAGGCATAGATCAAAAAATTTCACATAAGCAAATTATCATAAATTTACATGGGCAGAGCTAAAGGCACTTTTGACAGTAGGAGGAAACATATTAAACAAAAAAAGAATTTTCACTGCAGAACTTATTCACCAAGAAATATGCTTGTTTCTGTGTGCAAAATCATGAAGAGCAACCCCCCAGTGGCCAATTTGAGTGCGACTGCATCAGATAGTAGCGAGTCCCTACCCAAAACTAACATTCAAGTTTCGTGACGATTATTTAATGTTAACCCTTTTTGAAATGTGTAGTGAATACTGGTTGGCCAAGGAAGGCCATGTTTTTTTAAATAATTAGGCCATTATTTAAAATCCACTTACAGATTATCACATAGATGAAACATACCAAATTTCAGCTCAATCGGACTTACCATTCCTGAGAAACAGTTATCTGACCTTAACTCCACCCCTAAACATGACCACAACCCAAACTTTGCACATGACCTGAGAATCTTGTCTTGTATAGGCCTTTCAAGTTTCGTCTGGATGCACACTAGTATTCATGAGGTACAGCTTTACACTTGATTGACATGTGGTGGCCATATCGTTTAGAAATGTCAACATGTTTTTGTTATTGAGATTCACACTCTCCTAAATAGTTTGACACCATGTTTATGAAGATTGGTCAAAAACCCTAGGACTGGATTGCAAAAGAAGGTTTGGGATATTATGCAAATTAGCAAAAAAAAAAAAAACTTCTATCATGGTGGAAATAAGTGGTCAGGGTCTAGGTGAATTCAGCAGATATAGGACAAAAGGTAAGTGCTTGTGCTATAGCGCCACCTTCAGGCCAATGCTGGTCCGTTTCCGTCCCGGAGTAGTGGTGGGAAGTGGACATTCTGCACTCTTTGAGAAAATTTGGTGTTTCTATGACTTACGGTGTGGGCTGCCCATCACATAATATTGAAGGATCAGATTAATAATAAGGAGAAAAAAATCCTAACAATCCTAACAGTGCTTGAACCCCTAAATATAGCTACAAGCGGCAATCTGCGGGGGCCAAGCACCATGTTCAGACCGCAACACAGGTAGCTAGTTTAAATTTACATTTACATTTAAGGCATTTGGCAGACGGCCTTATCCACAGCGACTTACAGGAGTGCTTTAAGTCTCTATCAATAAATACATCCTGATACTGGTTCACTAGGTCATGGACTAAGAATACTATCAAATGAAAAACTCTGTTGGGGAGGTAATATAGTAAGATAAGCACACAGACAACACAATTTTTTAAAGTGCTAATTTAAGCATTTCCAGAAGAGATAGGTCTTTAGCCGTTGTTTGAAGACTGCCAATGACTCAGCTGTTCGACAACTAGGGGAAGTTCATTCCATCACCTAGGTGCCAGTACAGAAAAGTGTCTTGATGCATGCCTTCCTTGTACCCTGAGAGATGGTGGGACCAGTCGAGCAGTGCTAGAGGATCAGAGGGAGCGTGGTTCAGTGCAGGGTGCGATAAGTGTTTTGAGGTAAGTGGGTGCTGGTCCGGTTTTGGCTTTGCAGGCAAGCATCAGTGTTGTAAATCACCATCAGCGTTTTAAATGCAGGCAGCTACAGGAAGCCAGTGGAGGGAGCATAATAATGGGGTGGGTTGGGAGAAATTAGGAAGGTTGAAAACAAGTCGTGCAGCTGCATTCTGGATCATTTGCAGAAGTCGAATGGATCACAGTAGTAGACCTGCCAAAAGCGAGTTCCAGTAGTCCAGTCTCGAAATGACAAGGGACTGAACATGTACCTGAGTGGTCTGTGTGGATAGAAAAGGATGAATCATTATGATGTTGTAAAGGAGAAATTGAGCGGAGCGTGTCAGATGAGCGGTATGAGAGGAAAAAGATAGTCAATTGTCCATGGTTACCCCAAGGTTGCACCCAGTGACCGAAGATGAGATCAGAGAGTTGTCCAGGGAGATCACAAGATCTTAACCTGGGGATGAATCACCTGGGATGAACAACAGTTTTGCTGTGATTAAGTTTCAGCTGATGAGCTGCCATCCAAGATGAGATGTCTGCCAGACATTCTGAGATCTGAGTGGAAACATGAGTGTCTGAGGGAGGGCAGGAGAGGATGAGTGGAGTGTCATCTACATAGCAGTGGTATGAAAACCCATGTGAGGATATGCCCTCACAAAGAGATTGAGTATAGAGGGAGAACAGAAGAGGACCAAGTACTGAGCCTTGTGGGACACCAGTGGAGAGTCTGTGTGGAACAGATGTGGATCCCCTCCATGTCACCTGATTTGACCGACCTTCCAGGTTTGAAGCAAACCATTGCCATGCTGTGCCATGAATTCCAAGACTCATGAGGATGGACAAGAGAGTCTTGTGGTTGACTGTGTCAAACACAGAAAATTCTAGGAGGATAAGCATTGATGACAGTTTGGCAGATCTAGCAGCATGTGGATTCTCAGTGACAGCCAAAAGGGCAGTCTCTGTGGAATGTGCCGCCTTGAAGCCAGACTGCTTAGGATCTTCGAGGTTATTCTGTGAGAGATAGAGAAATAATTGATTGTAGACAGTGCATTCGAGGAGTTTAGAAAGAAAGGATACAAGTGATACCAGTTGGTAGTTGCTTATGTCCGTGGGATCCAGAGTGAGTTTTTTCAGGATGGGAATAACCCTTGCTCTCTTGAATGCAGTTAGTACATGACCAGATATTATGGGTCATTGATGATAGTAGTGATGAAGGGGAGGAGGTCTTGTGAGATGGTCTGGAGCATTGTGGAAGAGATTGGATCCAATGGGCAGGTGGTAGGATTGCAGGACAAGATGACTTGCAAGATCTCTTCTGTTGCTAGATTAGGAAAATGTGTCAGTGAAAGAGAAGGGGACTCCTGAATGTGTAGTGTAGGATTTGGGGTAGGAGTGAAGGTCTGGCAGATTTTGTCAATCTTCCCATCATAAAAGGTGGCAACAGTCAGGGAGGATGGAGCATGAGGAGCCAGCAGGTCAAGTAGTGAAGAAAAGATTTTGTGGAGCTTGGAAGGATCGTGTCCAGATGTTTCCAGCTTTTCCTTGTAGAAGGCAGTCTTAGTGGAAGTCACTTCAGATGAGAATTTGGACAGGAGAGCACGGTAAGAGACAAGATCTGTGTCGAGTTGTGACTTCGTCCACTTTCTCTTCTTCCTAGGTTTAGAAAATAGAGGGCAGAGTAGGTCTACACTGTCTGCATTTAAATGTTCCCTTTGCCAAATTTTCCCTTTGTTGAAATAGGTTTGATTTAATTATGATTATTTGCTTTACAACAAGATCTTGGTGGCCGCATACTGTTTTTAAATCAGCACAAAAATGCCACCAACTTTTTACAGCCTCAGCCTTGTTCCAAAACTAACACAGTATGGTGTAAACCTGGTCTGCCTGCGTTGTGTTTTCCCTTGATGCACACTCTGAGAGGGCGGGGTCAATTGGCATATGAAGGAAACATTTAAGTTCTACATTTATATTTACATTTAAGATTTATATTTATATTTAATATTTACATTTATTTATTACCATTAATATTTAACATTTACTTTTAATATTTACACCAAAACTTAAAATTATTATTTGACATGAGTCGCTATCAGAATGGCCTCAAATGTTCATGAAAAGTCAGAGAGAAAAGAGTATTCAACTTTTTACAGTCAGAATGTTTTAGAGTTTGGTGCTCGTGAATGGCGCACTCTGATTGGTCAATCCAGTCAAACACATTTGAAGGGACTACAACCTCTTTAACACATGTGATTATCTCAGCTGAGACCAAACATAGACTCCCATCTTTGGCTTTTCCTGGTGATGTATGCACACATGCACACACACACACAAACAGACACACACACACACACACAAAGCCAAGGGTCCAAAAGTCTGCCATTTTCTGAGTATGCAGTTTTTGGTAGGGTATATTTCTGCCTAAAATGTATGAATTAGGAAAATAACTTTTAAAGTTTTAAATTTGATCTTTGTATGTAACAGTTTAGGAGATATATGCATATTTTTATACTATTTTGTTATAGCCTATGGGCCAATTGTTATGAAATATGTTATGAATGAGTGTCCTACTGACTATATATTGTAAAGTTTGTAGAAATTTAACTTTGCATTCAGTGCTAACTTTGTATGTTTGTAACCCTAAAAATTCTAATAAATACAGTTACCCTCAGTGATTGGACCCCTAAATATAGCTGCAAGCGGTGATCTGCTAGTGGCTAGTTCCTGTCAAGTCACAAAAAACACTAAAGCAACCATAGATAAACATACTGTACAGGTTTTGTGGTAGTAGCTCAATATTAACACAGTGAGTTCTACATACTGATTGTCCAGGACATGGACTGACCTCAGTAAAGTTCAGCATTTTTGGCAGATATTTAGTGAGGATGCAGAAATAGTTTAAAAAAAAGAAGAAGAAAGCTTTGATAAACTCTTTATTTTGTGTGCTGTTGTTTCCAGACTGTGACCTTTAATATTGGTAACATTTGAATTTGAGTAAAGATATTAGGCTATAGTTGTGGTTTACCAATGGTGTGTCTGCACAAAAGGAGGCTTTGGAGCCGGGTGTTGACTAAGATTTTGCATGTCATCCTTTTTATATTGCCGATAGTATTCCTCTTATACCACAGTGATTTGCCAATGATTACAAATTTAATTCATTAATGAACAACACATAACACTTGTTTAATGTTAAGGAATGTCTGTGTGACTAGAGTCTTAGAATTATGTAAAATTCCCACTTTCCCACATTCCTGATTATAATGCTGTCTTATTATTATATTTTTAAAAGGCAAAAAAAAATTTCGGACAAAATCTGTCATGTCATCAGCTGAACAATAGTTTTTCACTCAAGTAAAATGTAAACTCCACAGAAACCCACTGAAATCTCAACATCACACTTTGTATATACTATGCCCTTTATTTAAAAATCTTAATCTACAAATATGTCAGAGGTTTCAACCTGTAGTTGCACACCAAAGTGTTTTTATGCTATGATACTCATTATAAATGAAAATGGGGAAACAAAGAAAAAAGACAAATATAGTTTGGTGGTTCACTGTCCCCCTGTATTATGTCACATTTAAGGTGAGAGATTTTGTATTTACTTTGGAGAAATTAGGCTTATTATAGAGAGCTATTATATAATCTTGTACAAACTGGCAGACATCTATACAGTAACTAAGCATGTAATGAGCAACAGGTGAGCATAATTAGTAAATACGAGAATTCGATAGGCTTGGCTGAGAAGGGGGCATCCTCTGCGTGGACATAGAGGAGCCACTTGGCGGTCGGCACAGGCGGCATTGGTGGTGGAGGTGTGACGGGCCGCGGGGTGGTGCCCTGGAAGCGGTCACACGCAGCGAGGTATTGCAGTGACCTCTCCATCCAGTCCTCACTGTGTTGTTCACACAGTTTGTGATACAGCAGGGGCTGACAGAGAAGATTGTTCTGCATTTTTTGCGCAGGGGCCATGCTAATCTTCTCTATATTGTTCCAATTTTAGTATATGTGCTGTGTTGACTACGCCACCCCAAGCTGGGGAACAATAGGTGGATAAGTGGCAATAGGGCCCTTATCTGTAAATGTAATACACAGTACAATTGTATACAAAATCCCTTTATTTGATAAATAGCTGTGTACAAAAAAAAACAGACTAACAGACTCCCAAACTGGAATGCAATAATAATATTGATTTGAACAAAGCTGGAGCTGTACAGATGTGGCCTTTAAGAATGCACGTTTTTTCACGTGGTTTTACGCAATTCGTCACGCACCCTGCAGGCATGAATTTAAGTTCATTTGTTGTGCTTCACACAATATCCACCAGGTGGCGCATGGAACAACATACTGTAGCTCAACACACAGTACACTGAAAAAAATGGAATGTGTGGTCGGTTAGATTTAAGAAAAAATATTCCATATGATTTCCATAAAAATATTATGTTTCTCATCAAAACGTGATTTCATTGGTTATGTTAAACTTAATTTAAATAAGTTTCTAATTACAAGACTGAAGTAGTACAGATAGTGCAGTACAGGTACTGTAACTATAGTATATAAATTAACATGATTAAAATGTGTGGTAGAACAGCGCAGCGGTAATGTGGTTGTTGTAGAATGCCAGCACCCTCAGTTTGATCCTCAGTTCAGGTAAGAGTGTGGGTTCAGGGAGTTTTTTTCAGTGTAGAAAGTCAATTCGTGTGTGCACGAGTAAATATGAATGTCCTTCCTCAAAGTAGCGTTGAATGAATTCAATTTTCTCCTTTCTTGCCAATGGAAACTTTTGTTCTTTTCTTAGATTTAAAGTTTCACTATTGGAAAAACTGGTTTAAAGTGAACACAGAAGTTCACAGCCCAGATCAGACTACTCTTAGCCACTTCAACTTGGCAATGAGTCGATTTTTAAATATGCCTAGGCTTATAGATTATTACAATATATATTTAAAATAGAATTAACATCATTCTCTGATAGTGTCTGATAATTTGTTAACTGCACGTTTAATGTTATGATTTCGAGAAAACATAAAATATCCACAATAAAATATGAATAAAAAATAGCCTAATAATGGACACAGATATCCAGTAATACGGACACTGTAAAATCCATTTACACATGACTGCATGAGTGTAATGCACTGGATCATTATTTTATGTGCTTTGTAAAGGCACACTTCATTGCGCTCTCTGCAGGTATTCACGAGATAATATTACTCAATTCAGTGCGCCGATTGACAGTTATGAGACATAAAGTAGCAATTGCAGAGTTGCCAACTCTCACGCATTAGTCTCAAGCCAAAAAACAAGACAATACAGCGAGTGCTTGTGTTGTTTGATGTGCATAAGAGATGCTTTTCTCCAACGCATAACTTACATTTTACTCTTTTTTATATAATCTGTAAATATTATGAGTTAAAAGTCATGCGCATATTTCCATTTCGCAAAACAATTTGTCATAACAGCAACTGAGTTGTTGTTAAACTTTAAAGATGTGCATGTTTGTCAAACAGACAGAGCGCAAGAGAGAAATGAGCACAATAAGCTAGACTAAAATATACATTTTGATCAAATATTTGTTGTTGGACATCAGATTTACGCAAGGAATGTTCTTAAATCTTTTTTTTATAAAACAGTACCCGTAATTCTACCACTGACCTGTTAACACTTAAATTGTGCATTATGAAAATGAACAGAAATGAAAAACTCCCAAGCAAAGAATTCAGTGGATAAAGATGTGGAAAGACATGCACAATGAACACAACTATAGATAAGAGATGAGATAAGAGATGGTGGAAGGAGAGATGAGCTATTTAATTTTTTTTTCTGGAGTAAAATGTGTTCAATTAATACCAGTGCAAATACAGTTGCTGTGCAATTTACTTGCCATTTTGTTTACTATATTTTTAAAGTTCATAGTCCTCATTGAGTTTTCTTTTTTTATTCACATGTATTCTGAATTCATAATGTGTACATTATTTAAAAATTACTCAACTCAGTAAGTATTACCCAATTCATAGTCTGCAACTGCAGTAGTGATCAAGTATTTGTCCTAACCATTTTACTGTCTTGTGTGAGTTGATTTTTTAATGCACTAAAATTACCTTCATAATAATGAGATGGGATTAAAAAAAACAAAAAAACAATGCACTTTAAAATTACCTTGATAATATTGAAATGCACTGAAAAAAAAATGCACTTTAAAATTACCTTCATAATAATGAGATGATTACATAGATTAGTAAAACCGTATTTGAACTATTAACACATTACCAGTCATTCTTAGAATTGCAGTAGTTATCAAGTAGTTGTCCTAACCATTTAACTGTCTTTTCATTTGGTAATTTGGGGTGCGTACATATTTTAAAGAAGTTCTAAATGCAGTAAACATAGATGAAAACATTCACACTTTGAGTCAACAGAGTATAATTACTCAAAAATATGCTTTATAGTATTGCTTTTTTGGGTTAGGGACAGCTTTTTTACAGTTTAAAAATTAATTACAATAACTTTGGTTCATCACATGAATTTACCCAATTCGCGCCTGCTATAGGCCTGCCAAGCCTACAGTATCTACAATTCATTCTCACTTATTGTCCACTTCCCCAATGACACCTTGACATCTGTACGGATAAATGTTTCAAAGCAGTCCTGCAGGGCCACACTGGCCTCCTGAGTACACCTCCTCACAATCCTTGTGGAGACAGGCTGTCTTTGAAATGAAGGAACATACTGGGGTGTTAACAAGGTGAGGCTATGGTCTGATCTACCAAGTGGGCGTAGGGTAGTAGCTCTGTATGCTTCTTTAATAGCTTCTTTTGGCGTGACAATGGAGTGGACATCAGTGAGCGTTCCATTCGGAGGATCAGACAAAAACTTGGGTGGAAGTATGGTAAAACTCAACATTGTCCCATGATGAGAGACAAAAATAAAGAGATACGTCTCCAACAAGCCCAGATATGGATCGATGAGAAGGAGACCTTTCATTACATCATTTTCACTGATGAAACAACGGTGGCTTTGGATCACTTTGCCACCATGTCATTTCGTAAGAGTGGCTGACGCGTGAAGCGAAACACCCACTGAATGTTCATGTTTCGTAAGAGTGGCTGACGCGTGAAGCGAAACACCCACTGAATGTTCATGTTTGGGAAGCAATATCCAGACTGGGACCAGGACCTATTGTAATCTTTGAAGGGATAATGGACCGGTCTTTCTGTGAAGATGCTAAGAAACCGCCGCTCCCTACAATAGAGAAAACTTCAGAGTCCATCACCACTTTTTCCAAAACAATCACCCGAAACAGACTGCTGCAAGCAGAGTCCTTGCTGCAGAGGGTATAAACTGGGTGAAGGCTCCACCAGAATCCCCTGATATGAATCCCATTGAGATGATGTGGCATGCTCTGAATGACTATATTCAGAAAGAAGCAAAACCAACTACAAAGTCTGACTTAATTGCTGCCATAAAAAAATTCTGGTTTGAGGAGCTTACAGTAACGGCATGCAACAAGTACATAAGTAGACTGCTTAAAGTTCTTCCAGCAGTGGTTGAGCATCAGGATGGACACACTGGAATGTATTGGCTAAAGTGTAATGCCATAAAATGAAAACACTGTACATTTCTGACCACTTTCCAATAAATATAAACTTTTTCATGGGCATAGCAATTTTGCTGTATTTTTGTATTTATTAGATTAAACTGGAACATAATAAAACTGAGTGCTACAGTAATGAGTGTAGTCCCCTATTTATTTTTATCAACTATTGAACATGCATGCCAAACATAAGTCATAAAAATACTGTGACAACCACTATATAAGGAATAGTAAATTAGTGAGTGATTTCGGATACAGCATGACACGTCTGAATAGTTGCTCTGCAAGGTCTGTTGCAAAGATGGACACTGATGAAAAATGTGACTTATAAAGTCATGTAAGTAATAATAAATACATAAGGTCACAGTTGTGAGATGCAGCCTAAACTCACAACTGCAAGAATTAAAGTTGCAATTGTGGGAAATAAAGCCCCCAATTCAGGGCGACTGAAACCGGCAAAACCAGTTGGTCGGAAATTCCACCTCACACCCCGTGAATGGAAGGTGAAAAGAGATCGACTTATCCAACTTCTCCAAAACAGACGACTGACTTCAGTCCATCTTTTAAATCCATTTAACAAACATACTGCAATTACTGCTAAAATCATTGGATTAAAATAATTCTGATACTAATTACTGTATACTCTTTGCAAATTATATTTAATAAAAGCTTAATTGTATTGAAAAGTGATCAGTAATTTATTTGCTAAGGCAATACATGGGCATCACTTTGTTTTGAGAAGTGGTGGGGATAAAGATGTGGGGGTGGTTCACTAATCTTTTGTACTAATTGCATCATACTGTAGCATGGATTGTGCTGTTTCTTTGTTAGATGGGATTTATGTACCGTAGTCTAATCAGTGGATTTACTTGAGGGACTGTAATTAGGACTAGAAATCTGAATGACCAAAATATTAATATAGCAATAATAGATACACTGCCTACAATTAACTAATAATTGTTAATATATTACAAATTAAAATACTATTAATAATAATTAACTAAATGCAGTTAATGCTTATTTTTATGTTTATGTTTACATAGGATATACTATAGTACATGTGTTATTATTGATCATCTAAGCATTACCAATGAGCAGACCACTGTACTGAAGTGGAAAAAAAACAGGCATGACTATATAAAGCTACAACGTATGAAAATTTTACTTTGCACTTTCCTTTTAGATTATTGGCTCAACCTCTGTCTTAGTAGGATTTTAATAGGATTACATGGGGAGAAAATGTTAACATAAAAATATAATTTTTCTCGGATTACGGTGTCATTGTTTGGTGGTAAATTGCGAAAGACAAGGAACATGTGATAAAATTTGTTTTACCTTCCTGGTCGTTGTCTTTAGTAGCTACATTACGCCATGTTAAGCCTTTAGATTGAATGGCAGTGTTAATCTCGTCAAAACGAAATGACGAAAATGTTCATTAACAAAGGTTTTTTTTCCTCAACGATAATGAAGACCAGATAAAAATTTGCATCATGACTATTCGTTTTTAATTTAAACATACTGTTGAGGAAAAAAAAATAAAGATTAACAATTAACAACACACTAACAACTAAAAAAATCTAGAAAGAATGTTATTGTTTCAAATAATGCACTCATAAAGAATAAAGAAGTAATATAGATATCAGCAGGAATGAGCTGCATGAGCTGAGTGGATGAAAACCAGTAAACTAAGGCACTTTATTAGCAGGTTAATTAACTCACCCAAATGGATCCTATAAGAGATTAATCAGATTCATAAACAACATAAATGCAGTTTTTCAGGATGTGTAAATCACATTGTGAATATGCTTTTTCTGTAACACATTTGGTAAATGTTATTTAAATTAATACTTAAAATGTTTGAATATTTGTTTTAATTTTGCACTTTCTTGTCAACTAAAATGTTATTTTCGACTAAAATTAGATGCCATTTTAGTTAGAGTAAAATTGACAAAAATGAATGAATATGGCATGACAAAATGTTGACTAAATTTAAACGATATTTTCATCAAAAGACAAAAATTATGACTAAAACTGTCTAAACACAGTAAAGCGAAGCAAAATAAAACTGAGTGCTACAGTAATGTATGTATTTATGCATCAATGATCAAACTTCAAATGTAAATTAAATTAATGTAAATCAAATTTACATGCCAAACATGTAAAAATACTATTAATAACTGAATTATTAATGTTTTATCGGCATGTGCGCAGTACAGGTATTGTACAATAAACTTGAATTACACTGAAAAAAAAAGGAATGTGTAGTCGGTTAGATTTAAGAAAAAATATTAGGTATGGTTGACAATATGGATATTATGGATGTATGGATGTTACATTAACATAATGGAAATTACGTTAATGTAACTCAATTCAATCCAATCACATGGAACCGATGTATGCTGTTGAATTAAGTAAATTCAGTGAGCTTTTTTTTTCAGTGTGTGGACTTCTGTGTTCACTTTAAACCAGGTTTTTCAATAGTGAAACTTTAAATCTAAGAAAAGAACAAAAGTTTCCATTGGCAAGAAAGCAGAAAATGGAATTCATTCAATGGTACTTTGAGGAAGGTCATTCATATCTACTCGTGCACACACGAACTGACCTTCTACACTGAAAAAAACTCACTGAACCCGCATGCTCACCTGAGCTGAGGATCGAACCGAAGGTGTTGGTATTTTACAACAACCACATTAGCGCTGCGCTGTTCTACCACACGTTGTAACCATGTTAATTTAAATACTATAGTTATAGTACCTGTACTATGTCCTATCTGTACTAATTCAGTTTTGTAATTGAAACTTGTTTAAATTAGGTTTAGCATAAGCAATGCAATGAACGTGAATGAATGTGTACCCCTATGAGGTTTTGACCGAATCCATGCTTCATTAGAATACCTCTGCCTCATTAGAATTGAATGATGTGTGGTGGCCATATTGTTTACAGATGTTTTTGATTATTATAATTATTATAATTATTGACGGTCATACTCTCCTGAGAAGATTGACACCAAGTTTGTGAAGAAAGGTAAAAAATCCTAGTTCACAAAAGTAAGTTTCACATAGTATGCAAATTACCAAAAAAAAAGAAAGGATTTTTTGTTTGGGATAACCCAAGGAATTAGTGGAAAAAGAATGTTGCTTATAGAACTCACAGTTCATGAGAACACTTGCCACCATTTAGTTACAGTGCCACCATTTAAGCCAGTTGCACCCATCTTGCTTATTTACATAGGGGCATGGAGTTCTACCTGTTCACCAAGTTTCATGTCTGTATGACTTATGGTTTTTTTCTGCATGATTCGCTTCAGCGGGGAGTATCAGATTAATAATAATGACAATAATAATAATAATAATAGGAGGAAGAAGAAGAAGAAGAAGAAGAAAAATCCTAACAAATCTAATAGGGTTACAGCACTCGAGCTTGGACTCCTAAAAATCCGAACAAAAACAATAATGTTCTAGCACTACGTGCTTGGACCCCTAATCATAATAACTACAGCTGCAAACCGTGATCTGTGGGGGCCAAGCACCATTTGCAGATCACACCACTAGTGGCTATTTCTCGCCAAAATGAAAATCTTGTTCAAGTTATGTGACTGTAGCTCAGTGCCAACACTGTGAAATGTGTGCTACAACCTGATTGGCTGATGGTGGTCATGTTTTTGAAGCAACAAAAGGTAAAAGTAGAAATCCACTCCCAAATTACTATATCGATGCAGTACGCCAAATTTCAGCTTGATCAGATGTACAGTTCTTGAGAAATAGTTATTTGAATTTAACCCTGCACACTGTGAATGATCACACAGTCTCAGCATTTAATCCAGAATAAGCCTTTCAATTTTGTGGAAAATCATCTAAAAATGTGTTATAACTGGCTGAGTAAATGAAGCTCCACCATTCAAGAATTAATTAGCATGTAGTGGCCATGGTGTTTACAAATCTCAACATGTTGATCATTATTGAGGATCAGAGATTCAAGCAATTTACAGATATTTTTGAGTTAGAGCTTTTATTCAAAAGCCAAAACAGTTAAGAGGGCATCAAACCCAGGTGGTCAGAACAGCAAGCCAGGGTTTTACTAGTTTATAACCTGACTGAGAGCTCAAACAGAAAAGATTCAAGTAAACACCTCACTGGCTACGTTTATGTGCAAAGATTTTTGCCAATCCGGATTAATTCATTCTGACTGCAGATTCTGAATGAACTGTTAATATGTTTCCCAAACTGGACGTTATCTGTAATGCAATCCTAAATTACGAGCATGCAGGGAGCAAGATATACTGACTGCTTTGCCATAAAGACATAGAGTACATGAATCTGGTTAGTGTGTTCATGCTTATTAATTGCACTGCTTGTGTTTTAACAATTTTTTAATTTATTTCCCTTCTCATTATAGTCATCCAAGTGTGATCATTAAACAGAGAGTGAGAAGAAGAGTTTGTGTGTAAAGTTAATAAACATTCATTTTTGTTAATTCAAATTTGCCTGAAATTCAGGCATAAGAATGCTCTGGTTGTTGAAACATAACACATATTATCCATCAGTAAAGCAGATATGTAATGCTTTTGCTCATCTTCTAATGTTATCAATATCAAAGGCCACTGAATAACAGCACAAGAAAGAAAGGTTTTTATCCTCACTAAAAGTCTGACAAAAACACTGAACTGTACCGAGGTCAGTCCGCGTCCTGCATCTGCCTCATAATTTTAGTTTGACACCCCTTGCATCACAAATCCAACCTCGCAATTATTTTAAATAAAGTCGGTAAAATAAATTGTTTTTTTATATGACCATTGTATTGTAGAAAGACCACACCATGACTCAAACACACACGTGCAGAACATACAGACTGATTGCAATTTTGAAAGTAATTAAATTTAAATTGATTATTAAAATAATATCAATCCACTTTGATAAAAATTAATTCACACTGTCCTTAATTGGTTTACTCTATTCCGATTGGTTACATTTACATGCAGCATAATAAACTGTTAACTAGAATAATAATAACCATGTAAACCATTACAACTGATTACTTTACAATCAAAATCAGCACCCGTGGTCTGTGCATGCACATTTGGGTCATGTCCTTGTGGGAAAATAAAAACTATGATGTAGGAGAACACAGTTGATGTTGCAGATTTTAATCTATTTAAAATAATTGTGACGGGCATCAAACTAATATTTTGAGGCAGATGCCAGACGTGGATAGACCTCAGTAAAGTTCAGAGTTTTTTCAGACAGTGAGAATGTAGAAAAACTTTAAAAAGTAGGTTACAAGGGGAACAACTTTGATAAAGTCATTACTTTCTGTGCAGTTATTCCCAAACAGTTGACTTTAATATTGCTAACATCAGAAAATGTGGAAAGGCTTTGGACTATATTTGTGTTTTACCAATGGATAATGGAACTCATTTATCAAGTTGACTACAAATGGATTAACATCTACATTATATTTATTCATTTAGCAGACGCTTTTATCCAAGACGATTTACAAATGAGGAAATATAAGCAAAGCGATATATCGAGTAGTGCTACCATACGGGGGGGAGTTAGGGGTTAGTTAAGTGTTCACGGGAGAGGTGGGTCTTTAGCTGTTTTTTGAAGATAGTGACTGATTCTACCGTCCAGATTGAGGTTGGAAGTTCATTCCACCACTGAGAGACAGTCAGTTTGAAAGTTGTGGAAAGGGACCTCATGCCTCACTGAGCAGGCACTACCAGGCGTCGGTCATTAACTGATCGAAGGTTGTGGGAAGGAACATAAACATAAAGGAGAGTGTCGAGGTAGGTAGGGGGTACTGTTCCAGACAAGGTCTTGCATGTGAGCATCAAGGCCTTGAATTTGATGCGGGTGGCTATAGGAAGCCAGTGGATTGAGACGAAGAGGGGTGTGAAACGAAATTTATTCCTAAATCATTCATAGGAGCATTTACACAAGAAAATAGCTATTCATGAAAATGGAAAAACATTCGTATCCTTTTTATGCTCCTAAGTCAGTGTAAATTTATGCATAAGATGTCTAACTAATGTAAACATCGACTTGATAGACTTCATATAATTTGCATGGATTACTGAATATTTATATATGGATTATACTATCAAGTTCAAAATGTAATTATTAAAATTACTTTTACAGCATTTAGAAGACATCCTTATCCTTAGCTACTTATAGAAATGCTTTGTAGTTTCTTTTCTGAAAAACACATCCTCATGCTTGTTCACTGGGTCAGGGACTAAGAGTACCATCAAGAAGATTTTATGAAACCCAGTCAATTTTATATTATTGGCATTAATTAAAGAATATGAAAAATAAAGAAAGCAAGCCAACATGAACCCATAAATTAAGACAAATAAAACTAGCCATTCAATTATAACAAAAGAAATGCCACCATAAACAAATGCCTCAGCTGACGGAAGGTCAAGCTTATGAGGGAAATGATGTGTAACAACCAGCATGATTTTTCCAGAGGAATGAAAACTGGCTTATGAATTGGTTCTGTTTTTCTCATAGCATCTTCTTTTAACTCTGTGCAACCCTTCCAGCATGTCAGCCAAAACACTTTAAACAATTTTAAAATAGCAGTTGTGATGTGGTTGGTGTTCATGATCACCTGGGTACAGTGTAGATCTTTTTTCACCTCATGTTGTGCAGAACGCGTGGGGCCTTGAGTTTGACAAGTGATATAAACAGTTCATTCAAAATCTGCATTTGGAATGAATTCATCCGGATTGGTGAAAATATTTGCATGTAAACATAGCCAACAGATGGAGATGTTGCAACAAATAACTTTGCAATAAAACTGAAAACATAATTAGTAATGCTTAGCAAAAACAGATAAAATGCAGGCAGACAAACAAAATGTAATCCAATGGAGTCCACAGCAAAAGTTCCAATTTATTTATCCTAATGACTTGTAATGTTCATATAAATGGGAGTTTGCATTCAGAAGATACAGCTCTTTTAGTACATACATGCAATGGCCTACAATTCCATTGATCTTTTGCAGCCAAATGGTTTGGCTGTCTGCTAGACACTTTGCTTTGAATAAAAAAATTGGTGTCCCTGCATGATGTGCTTGGTGTCCATGATCAGCTGGATATAGTAGATATATTTTTTCTTCATTTTCGTGTCAAACCATTTTCTTTTCCGCTCCCTTAATTCACATCTACTTCACCTTTTCTGTAATTTGCCTCCAGATAGCCTTTTCAACTGGTTGTTACGCTGTTAAATAATATCTATTTTTATTGGCACAGATGTGAGTAAAAATAACTTTCACTTCTAACTCTTCAAAATTTCTTTCCATTTACTTATCATTTCAGCTGTGTGAGTTTGCCTTGTATGCATAACCAAATACAAATCAGCTGTGCCATGTAAATGCCTAGTAATTTACAGGTGATTGGCATTCATCAACATATACAAGTGAGGAAAAATGACGAAAAAAGACAGACAAAAAAGCAAGAAAATTTTAAGAACATTTTGTACATGTTTTTGCTTGGCTTGGCTTATGCAAAGATTTACACATAACTTTACTTAAAGGTTGATAAATTAGGCCCATTTTGTATTGTTTTTCCTGAGTTTTTCCTAATTTCAGATGTGAGTGTGACTTACATCAAGTGCCGCTGACAGGTGTTGATTTTGATGAGAGTTTCAGCACTTGTGTTTGACAAATGTGCCCTAAAGTGTGTATCATCTTAAAATGTACATAAAATGGAAAATATTGCAGAGATTTAAAGGTTCTGTAGATGAATCCTTCTAACCTCTGCAATGGATTGATTGCCATATACCAGAAGCATCTTTTTGAAGCAATAAATGACCTTCCATTAGTTAACTCATTCACCTGCAGTACCTGTGTAAATGCATGTTTGAAAGGGTGCTGATGAGGAACTTCTCCTGCTACAAATGCCAGACTGCTTAGAGAAAAAAAGGTTATGTAGGTTGACTTTTAAGAAGCTTTTCATGAAATTCCAAAACTTTTCTCACAGCTCTTCAAACAATACATTTGTTACAATTCAGCTTATAATGGAACAACCTGCTAAATGAGTACTTTCTCTTTCAGAGCATCATTTAAGGAAACAAAAAAGAGGAAAGAAGCAATAGCAAACAAGCTAAGGTCTCACTTACTCACACACAGACACACACGCACACAAGCATGGAGAGTTAATTAAGGTAGAAGCATGGGGGAGTTAGGATGAAAGGGCGCAGGATTGGAAGAATTCATTAAATTCAAGGAGTCCAACCTTCATCTGTGGGTAGGGGGCATGCAAGTCAATCAGTGAAACAGATCTACTCTTAACGACACAAGCGCCATACACTCACAAAATTAATACTGCAGTGACCCTTATAACACACACACACACACACACACAAAGACTACAGCTAGTAGGTAAAAACATATAATCTACTTTTAAGAATTATCTGTATGTATAATGTATGTGTATAATGTATGTGTAATGTAAATGAGGCACACTTGAAAAGTGACTTGATTATTTTTTGATGGAGTATTTAGAAATCTGTAGTTAGTTGAAATATGCACAATTACATTTCTCTTAAGACTATCCTTTGTTCATCAGTATTATGTTCAATGGTTAAATGAGCAATTGTTTCATTATCATGCCACACAGTCATATTACAATAGTAGTTTAAAGAATAAAGAAGACCATTGTTATATCTCTCTCTCATAAGAGAGGTCTGAATAATTTTGATGCCTCCTTGCAAAGAAATTCTCAGTTTAATTTGGTTACCATGGCAGCCAGGCACACTTGGCTTCAACATTTATGCTAAATAAAACACCCTTTTAAGAATAGACACAAATAGGCGGACTCATGGCAATGGCTTTGTGTGTGTGTGTGTGTACCTCTGCGTGGGTGCTCTCTAGTTTGGACATGAATCTGTATGTTTTCCACAGTATAAATGTGTGTCAGTGCATGTATGTGAATTAACAAATGCAATGTATTGATGCATCCAATAAGCAAGTGTGTATTATGTGTGTCTGTGTGAGCATGTTTTAATGTTCAATAGCATGGGTGATTATGTGCTGCACTGTATCTCTAGATGCACTCTCCCTATCACACAAAGATTAAGTTTCTCTCTCTCTCTCTCTCTCTCTCTCTCTCTCTCTCACTATCTTACACACGCACACACACACACACAAAGACATCTTTGTTTCCATCTTTCCCATGAGGGGTTTGTTTTTTAAAGCAGGGGGACAGATTTTTTTGGCCACACTGAACATGCCTGCATGATCACTTGGGCAGTTTCATCATTTCCACTGACATGCAGCATACAATGATAGGTGAGAAGAGCTATCTTACATATCTGTGTGTGTGTATGTGTGTGTGTGTGTGTGTGTAAATGTGCATGTCCAGTGTCCACAGTAGGGGGAGGGAAGGTCTGACTTGCACACAAACTTTGAAAGGGTAAGAAGTAATTTCCAGTGAAGGAGGGAGTGAAACTGAAAAAGCTCAAGAATTCAAAGGCAATTTAAAAGCAGTGTGGGAGGGAGGAATAAAAAAACACAGAGTGAAGTGAGAGGAGGGAGGATTGAAAGTAAAAAAGAAATTGTTATTCCTCTCTCTCTCTCTCTGAGCTGGGTCACAGCCTCCATGGAGAGAGATAGGCAGAAGGTGGAAATAAAAAATAAATCAAAACAAATCCCTGACTGCTAGGAAGGGAAGAAAGAAGGGAACAAGAGTAGAGAAAGAGAGGTTCAGGTAACAGCAGAGGGTTTAGGGAGCAAATATTTGGGATGAAGAGCCTGGGAAAGGTGGGGGGGGGGGGGGGGGGGGGGGGGGGGGGGTGTAGGTTTGGGAAGAGCAGAGCTCAAGATAATTTGGCTTCTTAGCAGAGCAGGCCTATAACAGTAGTGAAGCAAGAGACAGAGAGACTGAGAAGAGAGAAAAAGAGAGTGAGTGGCATGAGGAGAGAGAGTTGAAATGGTGTGAAAGCCAGGAAAACAGAAGCTGAATATGACCAACAGAATAAAGAAGAAGAAAAAAGTGAGGTTGGGTGAGGGGAAATGGTATGATGGGTGGGGAAGGGAAGCAAACACGCAGGGCTTTGTGCTAAAAGCAGACTGTGCAGAGGGTGCGTCTAGTTCCAAAACAAGTCAACAGGCCAGAAAACAGGGCCTACAGAGCTGGCAAACTCTCTTATATCCAAGCATACAGATGGTCAAACACCCCCCCTACACACACACACACACACACACACACACGATTATGTGCTACTCTAGTTGTAAGGTCTTACATTGAGTCCAGTTGAGTTAAAAAATAGCCCTAACCCCAGTCTCAGCCACTCACAAAAAATATAAATGCTTTGGGGTAGCACATTGATGCAGTGGGTAGCATCCATAAATTTCTCCTTAAGGATCAACAAAATCCATCCATCCATCCATCGCCACCTCACACCTCAAGGGTCCCTGGTTCAATCCTGTACTTGGATTCCTGTCTGTGCAGAGATTAGTATATTCTCCCCATGTTCATGTGAGTTTCCTCTGGGGTCTCTGATATCCTCCCGCTGTCCAAAAACATGCATATAGGCAGATTCGCTACACTAAATTGCCCCTAGATATAAATAAGTGTGTGAATGTGTGTGTGTCCATGGTGCCCTGTGATGGACTTGTGTCCCATCCGGGTTGAATTCTCTCGCCTTGTGCCCAGTATTCAAGTACAATGCTACATTGTACTTGAAAATGTGTCAGTTTTATAAATAAAAGAAAATGAAAGAAAATTTTTTTCTCAGTGTTTCTACTGTATGTAAGGACTTTTGGTATGGATAATGCCACAAACACAACAGGTGCAAACACATACTATCAGCATGTGTGTGTTTGTGTGTCCGATTCCTCTTAGAATCTACAGTATTCTGAATCATCACGTAGTGTATCGCCTATATTCCCGTATCCTTGGCAACTTCTGCACTGAACAATAGAGAACATGGAGGCCAGGGTGGAAAGACAGCAGAAAGAGAGAATTAGGGAGAGAGACAGAAAGAGAATGGGAAAAGGGAAAATCAGCAGTTTTCAACAGATAGAAACTGTCATTAACACTGGCTCGATCTCTAAAGAGGGACACATGAAGAATTACAACCGAGGAGAGAGTCATCTTTCATCTAATACACCTCTTATCTGGCAACTGACTTTTGCTTAATCTCTGCAGTCTAAAATGGATGCTCATATAAATGTATGAGTTGCTCCATTTTAATTTATTTCCATTTTATTTTTTATTTATTCCATGCCATTTGTTTTACTGCCGCACTCTGTTCCATGAAAAATTTTTCCTGTTCCATGAAAAAATGAAGGCCAGTGCCCATTATTTCTGACATGTTAAGGAATTGTCACATTACTGGCGACCATAGTCCCAACATCCTTACACATACTCTAGATCACCAAATGGTCAATGAAGCACCATGGCAACTAGATGTTGTCAGCCAGGTAAAAGGTAAAATTTTTTTACAAACATAGCTGAAGCTGACTTCCCTCACAAAAACAATGAATACTGCATGTGTGCATGTGTGCATGCGCATGTGCAATATGCCAGACTCCCAGTATAACTTTATACATGGTTAATGTGACTGACACTAAGTGATCTAGAAATAGAAGATAAGGAGGTTTTTTTTGGGGGGGGGGGGGGGGTGAAGCGCAACAGAGTGTGCAAGAGAGACAGAAAGAAACAGAGAGAAAGGCAGCTCAGAGAAGAGGCTACCCAGAGAAAATTAAATGCATATGAACAAATCTGCAAAACCTTGGCAAATAATGGCAACCTCCCCCCACCTAGTATCCATCCATCCCTTGCCTTCAAGGCAATGTTGCACCTTCCAATTCCCTGCCTCCAGTCAGTAAAATCCACAGAAAACACCCCATCACCTTGAAATTTAACCTTGTCAACTTGGCCTAGTCTAACTACCAGTTCCTACACTGTTTACAGAGTGATATCAAATCAATATGGCCGTGCACACAGTGAACAGTCCAAAGTACCCCTTCTCTACTTTTAAATTAGTTTACAGCAGTATTGGCTTTAGTTC
Source organism: Pangasianodon gigas (assembly GCA_022758105.1). Classification (NCBI taxonomy): domain Eukaryota; kingdom Metazoa; phylum Chordata; class Actinopteri; order Siluriformes; family Pangasiidae; genus Pangasianodon; species Pangasianodon gigas. The sequence continues at coordinate 15,688,077 of CM040469.1, forward strand.
AATTAATATACAGACACAAAACTTGGTTAAATCTTTAACATTGACCATACTAATCACTGTTTTTAGAAGGTAATCAATGTTAAAGTTATCACTCATATAACTAACATTAGCTTGCTAGCTTGTTGCTAACACTACTCACTATTGTGCACTGCACAATATTGCTGTACTGCAATTTCAGTCCAAAATGTTGCATGAATGTTCACTATAGTAGAACAGTACCAATAGCCACTCAGACCTGTGACTGTTAAAGTGTGGTTAAAGTAGCTTTTAATGAGCTTTATGTGACAGATCAAACAAAAGACACGCTTTCGTGGAGGCATCCATGTTTTCGAACGTCAAATGTGCGGAGGTAGGAAATGATGTCATTACAACTTGTACGTTTGCTGACATTTTACTGTCCTGTCGTGCACAGCAGGAGACACAGAGCTGAGCCCTTCATAACACACACACGTTTACTATCATTGAGGAATTTGAGGACCTTCCATTAACACAATTATTAATGCAGCAAAAGAATGCCATCAAGAACCTTGATGTCAATAACAAAAAAAAAAAAAACATTTTTGGCTATTTATTTATTAATTTATTTATTTTTGACTGAAGCTGCAGTAAGTATAGTTGGATATAAGAGATAAATAAATAAATAAATAAATAAATAAATAAATAATAAATTTATCTATCTATCTATCTATCTACCTATTTATTTATTTATTTTTCTCCTGAGGAAGAACCCAGATGTTCCCATAAGGCCAAAATTGTCAGACATCCCATACACCCCAATGGTGTGAGCTAGAGCTAACATGGAAAACAAGTGAGTGAGAGAGGTTGAGGTTGAAATGAGAGGAATAAAACAGTCCCAATTCCTGAGGTGGAAGGATTGGATGGGAAGAGTGGAAAAAGTGAAACTTGTCACAGAGAGCAGAGGGAGGAAAGAAATTTTTGAGAGGAGGAGATAGGGAGTAAAAAGGGATGGGCAGATGCCTAAAGGGAGAGGGAGAAGTGTGTGATAAAGAAAAAGGGATCATTTGGGAGTAGAGAATCTGCTGCTTCTTTAGACTAGTCAGGAATGTGAGACAGGCAGATCTGAACATTTCTGGAGGTGGTGTGTCCAACAGATCAGACAGGAATCTCTAACCCCCACAGACACTGGAGCCACTTATCAGGGAGAGTGGGGCCTCTGGGTCCCACACAATTCTTTCACTTCTATCCCTGGTTTATGCTCCATACTTACTCTTTGGTCCTCTCTTCCTCCTCTTCCTCTCATGATGATGTCTGGATTTTTTTATCACAAGGGCACAGATAGAAAGAGACTGAGAGAGGCATCCTTGAATATTTTCAGAATCGACACAGGTTACAGAACCACCTCTCTCACCAATCCCCATGGCAAAGAAAGAATCTTGTGAACAACATGGGAACACTACTTGTCTCCTTTTACTATTTCCCTTGTTTAATTAATTTCTTTTTCTCATTTTTCCAACTCCCTCACTTTCTATCTGTAGTTGGATTATTGCTGAGATTTGTTCATGTGTGTTTTCCAGGGTGCTAATGAGGAACTTCTCCTGCTAAGAGTGCCCAAATGTTTAGAGTTAATCTGGTGAAGGTCCTGACCCTCATGCACACCTCATGAGTAATGCTTTCTCTCTTTCTTTCTCTCTTTACCACTACCAATGCCAGTCACAAATATACTTAAGTGGAAAGTGGAAGGGTATTCACAGAGTAAGCCACGCTGCTTCTCTCTCTCGGGTTTGAGTGTGTGTGTGTGTGTATACAAAATAAAAATAATATACACATTTGAAAGAAAGCAGAAGTAACTATGTGAATTGGTGGGGCAGTTGAGGGATGTGTGAGAGCAAAGGACAAACCCATATGGCCTAAAACTACAACAACTATCAACCAACCCACCCCCCTTCCCCAATACACACATAAACACACACACACACACACACACTTGTGGTCTTCCCACTGTCACTTCACCTACCAAAAGGGATGATTTGATATATGTATGTCAGATGGTGTCCTGATAATACACATCTTCTCTACTCACCCTTAAGTTGAGCCACTGCACCTTTAGTGACTCACATTCTCCACAATGCTGCTCATTGTGGAGAATGTGTCTGTTCTCCAGACCCTACATTCATGTATAAATCAACATAATCAAATATATTTGGTTTGAACTGTATTGAAACCTGCTTCATATTTATATATAGCAAGACCTTTACTTATAGCACTGACTCATTCAGCAATAACATAGCTCAGTCCTTTCCTACAGTTTCTTCATTAACATGGCACCGAGCACAGGTTATGAGAGAGAGAGAGAGTGAGTGTGTGTGTGTGTGTGTGTGTGTGTGTGTGTGTGTTTGTGTGTAAGACAGGGCCAAGCAGGCACACCCAGAGGGCAGCAGACCTTCACATCCTGCCTGGGCTGTCTGATTGTCCCAACTCTCTATCTCTTCCTCTCCCCATCCTCCTCTTCCATTCCTCTTCTCCACCCTGAGAGAGGAGAGATAGCTGTCAGATGAAGGGTGGAGAAGGTTAAGTCTAAAGTACAGAAATCCCCCATAAAACCAGAAGAGGAACAAGCTGCAGAGTAAAATAGAACAGTAGCTCTCTGGGCCAGAAAACAAACTGGCCCATGGGGAACTATGTCCGTTTGCTGGTATCCTTCCCCATCACTCACTCACACACACACACACACACCACAAACACACACACACACACACACACACACACACACACACCACAGAGCGCCACACTACTCTTGTTTTAAGCTTTGTGTATGGGCCATCAATGTACAACAATCAGCCTTAACATTAAAACCACCCGCCTAATATTGAGTAGGGCCAAAACAGCCCTGACCTGTTGAGGCAATGAACTCCACGAGACCTCTGAAGGTATCTGGTAACTGGCACCAAGACATTAGCAGCAGATCCTTTAAGTCCTGTAAGTTGAGAGGTGGGGCCTCCATGGATCAAACTTGTTTGTCCAACACATCCCACAGATGCTTGATCGGATTGAGATCTGGGAAATTTGGAGGCCAAGTCAACACCATGAACTCTTGGTCATGTTCCTCAAACCATTCTTGAACAATTTTTGCAGTGTGACGGTGCATCATCCTCCTGATAGAGGCCACTGCAATTAGGGAATACTGTTGCCGTGAAGGGGTGTACTTAGTCTGCAACAATGTTTAGGTAGGTGGTACGTGTCAAAGTAATATCCACATGAATGCCAGGTTCATGTGGATGTTACTTTGACACGTACCACCTATGTTCTTTCCCAGAAGAACATTGCCCAGAGCATCACACTGCCTCTGCCGGCTTGCCTTCCTCCCATAGTGCATGTAAAAAAAAAAAAAAAAGTGATTCATCAGACCAGGCCACAGTTGCTTCGATCAGGCCACAATTCTTCAATTGCTGCGATCAATAGCTGCGATGAACTGTGTTCTGACACCTTTCTATCATAGCCAGCATTAACTTTTTCAGCAATTTGTACTACAGTAGCTCTTTTGTGGGATAGGACCAGGTGGGCTAGCCTTCGATCACCACGTGCATCAGTGAGCCTTGGGCGCTCATGACCCTGTCTCCGTTTCACCGGTTGTCCTTCCTTGGACCACTTTTGGTAGGTACTCACCACTGCATACTGGGAACACCCCACAAGACCTGCCATTTTAGAGATGCTCTGATCCAGTTGTTTAGCCATCACAATTTGGCCCCTGCCCGGTCAACGTCACTCAGATCTTTACGCTTGCCTATTTTTCCTGCTTCCAACACATCAACTTTGAGAACTGACTGTTCACATTCTGCCTAATATATACCAACCCCTTGACAGTTGCCACTGTAAGGAGATAATCAGTGTTATTCAATTCACTGTCAGTGGTTTTAATGTTATGTATGATCAGTGTATAAGGATTTTGAAAGGCCCAATTTTAAAATATAAAAATCAAGTATTTGAATTTAGCACTTTTTTGTCCACATTAATCAGCCATGTGGTGCAACCATGAGTTTCTCTCTAAATAATATATTTCCTTACTATGCTTAAAAATAAATACAGTCATTGCCAGGTTACACCACATGATGGATTGTCACACGAAATGATAAGGATACCACGAATGGTGATATAGAAAACAGCTGATAAAACATTAACATTAAACTTTCTTTTAAAATATTTTACTAAAAAAAAAAAAGGAAAACCATTTTTTCTTGCACTTCTTGAAATAAGCAAGCAAATAAGGTTGGTGTAGTATGCAAACACTTTCAAATTTTAATTCACCCCAATCTATACATTCCATAGGTGGATACCATACTTCAAAACCAGCCCTTTAATTACTTCTAGTTAACAGATCACTGCCGTTTAGTCCATAACCATTTATACATGCCCATTTACATCGAAGTGATAAGGAATGTTTCATCTTAGAAATACAGGACAGCCAATCAGCCCAGAGACCCTTTAACATACACTCATCATCCACTTTATTAGGAACACCTGTACAACTGCACATTCATGCCGTTATCTAATCAGCCAATCATGTGGCAGCAGTGCAATGCAAAAAACCATGCAGATACAATTCAAGAGCTTCAGGTAATGTTCACATCAAACATCAGAATGAAGAAAAAGTGTGATCTCTGTGACTTTGACCGTGGAATGGATGTTGCTACCAGAAGGGCTGGTTTGAGTATTTCATAAACTGCTGATTTCTTGGGAATTTCACACAAACAGGCTCTAGAGTTTACACATAATGGTGCGAAAAACAAAAAACATTGAATGATTGACAGTTCTGCAGGTGGAAATGCATTGTTGATAAGAAAGGTCAGAGGTAAATGGCCAGATTGGTTCGAGCTGCCAGGAAGGCTATAGTAACTCAAATAATCACTCTTTATAACTATGGTGATCAGAAAAGCATCTCAGCACACACAAAACATTGAACCATGAGGTGGATGGGCTACAACAGCAAAAGACCACATTGGGTTCCACTCCTGTCAGCCAAGAACAAGAATCTGATGCTATCATGGGCACAGACTCACTGAAACTGGACAGTTGAAGGTTAGAAAAAAAATCACCTGGTCTTTTTCCAGTCTTCAACTGTCCAGTTTCGGTGAGCAAGTGAAAACATGCTTTCAGAGAGTTTCAAAAATTAATTAAAAATCAGAAACTGAAATCTCTTATTCACAAAAGTATTCAGACCCTTTATTCAATAATTTGTATAAGCCCCAGCAATTACAGCTATAAGTCTTCTCAGATATGTCTCTAAAGCTTGGCACAGCTGGATTTGGTCAGTTTATCCCATATTTCATGCCATCTTCAGGTCTCTCCACAGATGTTCACTGAGGTTTAAATCTGGGCTTTGGCTGAGCCACTCAAAGACATTCAGAGACTTGCCCTCCAGTGTTGTTTAGGCTATATGCTTAGGGTCATTGTCATGTTGAAAGGTGAACTGTTGACCCAGTCTGAGTTTGCGTGTGCTCTTGAGGAGGTTTTCTTCAAGGATATTCCTGTATTTGGCTGCATTCATCCACCCCTCAATTGCTACCAGTCTCCCTGTCCCTGCCACTGAGAAGCACCCCCATAGCAGCATAGCATGCTGCTGCCACCAACATGTTTTACCATAGATATTAGCCAGATGATGTGCAGTGCCTGTTTTTTGCCAGACATAGTGCTTGCTGTTCTGTCCAAAGAGTTCAATTTTCATCTCATCAGACCAGAGAATCTTTTCCCAGATTTTGCCAGAGTCCTTTATGCTGTCACCTTTTACTCAACAGTGGCTTCCGTCTTGAAGGCCTGATTTATGGCGTGCTGCAGAGATGGTTGTCCATCCAACAGGTTCTCCCATCTCTGCACAGGACTTTTGGAGCTCTTTTAGAGTGACTGTTGGGTTTTTTCTTATCTCCCTGACCAAGGCCGTTCCTTCCCGGATGCCCAATTTGGCTGGACGGCCAACTCTAGGAAGGTTCAAGGTTGTGCCAAGCTTCTTCTATTTCAAAATTATTGAGGCCTGGGACTGTGGTCCTGGGAACACACAAAGCTTTATTTTTTTATATCTTTCCTCTGATCTGTGCCTTGCCACAATTTGATCACAGACAGTCCCTTGAACTTCATGGCTTGGTTTTTGTCCTGACAGTGCAGTGTAAATTGTGGGCCCTTACAGACCCTGGTGTGTGCCTTTCCAAACTATGTCCAATCAATTCAAATTGCAACAGGGGAATGCCACAGCAAAGGTTCTGAATATTTCTGTGAATAAGAGATTTCGGTTTTCGATTTTTAATTAATTTTCAAAAATCTCTAAAAACGTGTTGTCACTTCATCATTTTGGTCAATTAAGCGTAGATTGAGAGGGGAAAATGGAAATTATATCCATTCAAAATCAAATCCACAACATAATAAAGTGTGCAACATTAAGTACAGGGGTCTGAATAATTTCTGAATCCAGTGTATGGGTGTGATTGTCAGGTGTCTACATACTTTTGGCCATATACAGGGCCAAAACCCAAACTATTTAGGAGCCAAATCAAATTTTTAGGAGCCAATTTCCTTTACATGTCAAACATGAAATCAATCAAAATGCATACTTTACATTGCACACTTACATTATGTGTGCTTCACTGTTCTTTCCGGTTTGCCTCACACTGCCTTTTCTCTCCCCTATCTGTGCTGTCTGCTCTGCCTCCCATTCTCTGCAATGTCTTCTGCATGGTCTTATACATAATAATAAATAAACAAGAATAAATAACATATCAAAGTATGAATACTGCAATCATGTAATATCTATGAATTCTAAACAATTCACACTTACTTATTCCTTGATTCTTCTACCTTCTCCCACTGCTTTTTCAGTCTTTTTTTCACTGCCTCCACTGCTGTCCTTTTCTGGTCTGTTCTGCTTGTTAACTATGTACAGGTAGTTCTTGATTATTCCTCAGGCCCAGAGTCAGTGTCACCAAACATGATCATTGGGTTACCTTACTACCTTACCAGTGTAGTTTGGTCTGCTTTTCCTTTTGCTGTCTGAGAACCAATGCTGCACAATGAGTTTCAGATCGAACAGCTCAAGTGAAGGGCCCTCTGTACTGATCCTCAGTAAGTCTTTCAGTGTTGCCACACTAAGGGAACTGCGCACTTTTGACTTGATAAGGTCAAAATCCTCCTTCACTCTGAGCTGCATATATGGGAAGTGCCAGCATAATTTCAATTAAATGAATAATGTTCTTAAATTCTGTGCAGAATGGCTCCTTCATCACTCTCCATAACTCAATGTACGACTTATTCATGAACTGACCTTTCACTAATGTTTTCAGCATTCTCCATTCCCTCTGCACAGCTGTAACATCACATCCATTCTTTGCCAAAAGCTCTTTGTACCAATTCACTGTGTGTCAACAGTGTGTTAATCAGTGTGTCAACCTCCTCCTTGCCATAGGTAACAACATCTTCTAGCCATGCATCATGACAAAACACTGAAAAGATCTTGATTATCTCTGATCTGCTTTGTACCATTTGTCATCATGTTTCCAAATCTGTTCTCTAGTTCTTTAACAATATTGTCAACTGTTTTCTCAGTAGCTGCATTCAGATCATTTCTGAAAGTGGCATGACTTTGGGGGCCCTTCAGTCTGACATTTTGGAAGGTTATGCCAGTGTGGCTACTTGCAGGCTTCCCCTTCCTGCTTGCTGGCAGTACTTCCTGCTGCTCTGTACCTTCAACCTTAGAATCATGCCCTATGTGCAGTAAGAATTCCTGCAGCTTCCCTTCTCTCAATGGCTTTTCCTTCAACCCTTTAACTGTCCCCACACATCTCTCAATTGCAGCAACTGTGTGTAGAAGGATCAGAGAATTCTTATGAAGAGTGAGGCTCAGTTTTGAGACCTCTCAAACAAAAGGCTGTGCAAAAAGTGAAAGAAGGCAACAAAAGACAGGTTTTCCAGTTGCTGCACAATGAGCTTGGCTCTTCCCTTTATGTCAGTGTTTTTGGATCTGGCTGCAAGGTTCTACACATGATAATGCACAGCAGTATATTGCCCCTGCCCTGTTGCATAATTTGTAGCATGAACTGAGAGTGCCCAATAAATATGTGGAAGACAGCGTAACTTTGCACCTATTGCATTCAGCTCCCGCTTGCTTTTGGGACTCAAATGATCTATTTTCCACACCAGCTGCAGAAGGTTATAGACCTATCTTATGCCCTGCATTAGCACAAAAGGTGCAGTGAATTTTCCCTTTGTCATAATGTAACTAGGTGAACTCCTGTAGCCACGCTGATTTAAGTTGCCTTCCCCTGCAGTAGGGGAGCCGCAGGCACAGGAGACTCAATTAGCTGCGCTTCGCTATCATTATCTGGCACTGCCTGAATTCTGACTGAGCCCGGCTGGGATGACTGTACCTGAGAACTTTCAGTGATTGTGTCAGTCTCTGTATTGTTGGCATCTGATGTAGAGGAGGCAAGGTTTGGACAGGCAGGGAGTGAGAAAAAGTCTGAGATTTTTTGTTTGGCCATTTAGTTTTCTTGTCAGTTGTCGATATTCCTTGACTAACAATAGCTAACATCGGCTAGATAGCTAAGCTACATCATGCACGTTAGTTAGCATGGCCTTGGCCTTGGGTGAGTTTCATAAGCTGCTGAGTTTAAAAATAAATAAGGAAATACTTAACAGCGTTAATAACGTTAACACTGTTCAGATTATACTACCCAATTAAATGTTACATTAATATCTTCTGTTATTTTGCAATTCACTTCACCAACTGCTTCCCTGCATGTGCATCCAAGTAAGTAAGTTCATTCACTGTGGACAGAGTAGGACAGTACAGGAGTGTATGTGATAGTACAGCAGGGCAGGCAGATGCAGGACAGGAGAGAGTCCGTCACAAAATTAAAGCTCGCTGCATGCCTTTTTTAATTTTTTTTTTTTGTGAGGTACGGTCACCAATGGCAACTGTCAGGATAAAAACTAGTCACAACATAAAAAAGTTAGGCAACCATTTCAGACGCCTTCTGTAGTGTATATAATTCATGAACTAAGTATAACAGCACAGAAAGAGCTAATGAAATACATATATCCATCACATAAGTCCATCATAAAATTGCAATAAAAATATTTTTTATTATATAATATATAAATAAATTTTATAGATTTACAGATATAATTTAATTTTCATTGTTTTCTTGAGGTCATACCACATGAAAGCCATATATGGCTGTACATAAGAAGCTGAACGTTTTCCAAATTTCCAATGTTTTTCCAAAAAGTCTTACAAGCCTTCTAGATGTTTCCAAGGATCCTTGATATGGTGCTCTATGTCACTATTTGTCACTGAATTGTTTTGTGAAAAGTCAATTGTGAAAAGTCTCAAAATGATCTTTTCTTCAAGGTCGCACCAGATGATATTTCATACGATGAACATCTTCAAACAACAGTGTATTATGAAAAAAAGTATAAAATGGAAATGCTTTGCAGTTATGGTCAGTAATACAAAACTCTTTAGAATTTATGCCAAATATGGAACATAAAAATATAAAAGGACTTAGAGCAATTTCAAACAAGTTTTCAAAATTGCACTAATGGTTGGATGGTTGCATAATAAATAACAGTCTGTATATATGTACGAGATGTAATAGATCCTGACCCCTTCTGCTCTCTGGACCTATCAGATCCAGCCTGATGCCCTACTTCTGGTTGGAGTTCTCATCTCATGGAAACCACTCGTTGCTGCTGAGGATAGCCCCATATGGACAGCCTAAAGATACATGAGATTACTGTGGATGGTACCACTTAGAACCCATGAAGATGGCTTTGGACTGAAATTGCTATGATAGCTTTAGGACTGCAACTGCCACAAACCAGTTTGCACTCAAGTCTCCATCAGTGAACAGTTTGATAACCTCAACAAAATAAACTTTGATTAAACTATGATTAATTTCCTGGTTACACTGCACTTTTGACCATGTAGTACACAGTTATGGAAGGGAATTATTTATAACATTATTATAAGGTTATTATTATTAATTATATACTATCACCCAGATGAGGACAGGTTCCCTTTTGAGTTTGATTCCTCTCAAGGTTTCTTCCTCATACCATCTCAGAGAGTTTTTCCTTGCCACCATCACCTCTGTCTTGCTCATTAGGGATAAATTTATAAATGTATTAATTTAAAATTTATATCCTGAATTTATATTTTTCTGTAAAGCTGCTTTGTGACAATGGCCATTGTTAAAAGCACTATACAAATAAAACTGAATTTAATTGAATTGAATAGATATGTATTATGTCTTATTATAATCAGGGATTCAGGAAGTATAAACAAATAAAAAATAAACAAACTTTAAAATAGTATTTTGAGTAGTTTTTATATTGGCGATAGTATTCCTCTTATACCACAGTGATTTGCCAATGATTACAAATTTAATTCATTAATGAACAACACATAACACTTGTTTAATGTTAAGGAATGTCTGTGTGACTAGAGTCTTAGAATTGTGTAAAATTCCCACTTTCCCACATTCCTGATTATAATGCTGTCTTATTATTATATTTTTAAAAGGCAAAAAAAAATTTCGGACAAAATCTGTCATGTCATCAGCTGAACAATAGTTTTTCACTCAAGTAAAATGTAAACTCCACAGAAACCCACTGAAATCTCAACATCACTCTTTGTATATACTATGCCCTTTATTTAAAAATCTTAATCTACAAATATGTCAGAGGTTTCAACCTGTAGTTGCACACCAAAGTGTTTTTATGCTATGATACTCATTATAAATGAAAATGGGGAAACAAAGAAAAAAGACAAATATAGTTTGGTGGTTCACTGTCCCCCTGTATTATGTCACATTTAAGGTGAGAGATTTTGTATTTACTTTGGAGAAATTAGGCTTATTATAGAGAGCTATTATATAATCTTGTACAAACTGGCAGACATCTATACAGTAACTAAGCATGTAATGAGCAACAGGTGAGCATAATTAGTAAATACGAGAATTCGATAGGCTTGGCTGAGAAAGGGGCATGGTTGTCAGCAAGGGACTCTGGTAGCTCTCTATCTAGGCTTATTCCTTCAAAAGTTAATATCTCTCTTTAAAAAATCACAGGTTATTGTTGCTCTTCCTCCTGCTAGTAGCTTATTTGGAAACACAACTGAGGTCTTGACACAATGTTTTATGTGATTTTGACACAACGCTTATGCAATGCAATCACTGTGAATTCAAGGTAACAGTTTAATATACATAAAATCACTTTTCCTGGTAAACCAAAAGCGCAATGCCCCTTATTCAAACTTGTGTGTGGTCACACCTGACTGTATGCAAATTCCACCAACAGTTTCCCTATTCATCAATTCCATCTTTGGAATTTGGTCGATCTGGCAGAGTGTGTGTAAATTTGTGTATATATTTAAACAACATGAATGCATTAATGCTTGATTTGCAGCTAAATAATCAAAATCTATATCATCATTAATTATAGCAAGTATAGTAAGTAGAGTAGTATAGGCCAAAATCCAAATAAAAATAGCTAATCACATTAATAATCATAACGGCACATGTGGAAACCTCATATTAAAATATAGGCAATGTAGTTTAGTGTCAGCATGTGATGTGTAAATTGTAAATTCAACTAGGATTTCACAGACATAAATCTTTATCCTTTAATCTTTATCTTTAATCTTTATTACTCAGTTGATTAAAGTGTACTTGTTTCATGCAAAGGAGATGCAAGTGCAGGTTAGCTTTTTTTTTAAAAAAAACTGGCAAACAGTACCAAAACACAAAGCAAAAACCAAAAACAAGAGCAGGCAGAAAGTCAGGCGATTAGCAAAACCAAAACAAATCCAACATGGGCAAAACCAAAAATCCAAAAAATAGGCAACAAGGCAAGATCAAAACCCAGAATAGCAAGATACAATATATCAGGCTTGATAAGTCAGGTTAGGGCACACTGAGCGTTACTTTGCCATGAACAAAGAAACATGAGGGCTTAAATACAAAGTCTAATCAAGGGACCAACTGAAAACAGGTGAAAGTAATCATGAAACAGTAGGGAGACTACCAATGACAAGACACGGATGGAGACAAGACGTGAACCAAAATAAATTGCACATGGCAACTTAAAAAAACCAGGATGACAACACGGAAGTAGTATTTTATTTTTAAAAAGAATTTGTTTACTTTAGTCATCTACTGTTATTTCCTTTTAGTATATCCTCATTCAAATCTGCATGGAGGGCTTAGTCTGTGAGGCTGCACCAGCTGGGGGTTCAGGATGGAAACTTGGTTTACCTATATTTTTAAATAAAGCTTTAAATTTGACTTCAGGTAAATCTGATCTATTCAAGTTCTAAAGTGAATAGAAACCTAGCTATAAATAGATTTATACCACAGCACTGTTGAATTCTTGAAACTGATTGGTCTGTACCTAAATCTTTTTAATCCAACTGACCAAACAGAATGACTTAATTTCATCCTCAAAATAAGCAACTTGTGTACTGGACACTGATAGCTATGCATTTTCTTAAACAAACCAGAAGCAATGAAACCTCTGTTAAAAATAATAAACTCCTCAAGTTCGAATTCCAATGATGCCACAGCCATCTGTGGCCAGGAGTCTAGAGAGCAAAACTGGGATGGCATTACTCTTTCACCCCTGTCAATCAAACTTACACTTGCAAATTGTGGGCATCTGTGAGCGCATGTATGCAGAAGAAGACAGATAGTAATGTCCTCAAAGTGTGTTTCAGTGAAGCCAGGTGAATTAATTCTCCCAAATTCTGACCAGAAAGAGATTCTTCTACTAGGGCCTCAGGCGGCAAGAAGTAAGCTTTCTGATTATGTAGCAATTCTTGATGTCCCTTCAGTTATATCATGTGCAGCAGTGAAAGACCTGGGTCTGATTATTAACTCCAGTTTCTCATTTGAAGCTCATGCCATGAACAAGTATTTGCCCCCTCATGATTTCCTCTATTTTTGCATATCTGTCACACTAAAAGTTTCCAGATCTTCAAACAAAATTTAATATAAGACAAGGATAACATTAGGAATCACAAAATAAAGCCTTTACATGACAGTTTAATTTACTGAAGGAAAAGGCAACACTTACAGTATATCACCCATTTGAAAAAGGATTTACCTCCCTAAACCTAATAACTGCTTGTGCCACCTTTAGCAGCAACAACTGCAACCAAACACTTTTGGTAACTGGAGATCAGTCTTTCACATCACTGTGGAGGAATTTTGACCCACTTTTCTTTGCAGAATTGCTTTAATTCAGCCACAGTGCAGGGCTTTCATACATGACCTGCCAGTTTAAGGTCCTGCCACAGCATCTCAATGAGGTTCAGGTTGGGACTATGACCAGCCCAATTTTGTTTCTTCTGAGCCATTCAGAAGTAGACTTGCACTTCAGATCTTTTCTTTCTGCATAAGCTTCAGATCACGGACTGATGACCAGACATTTCTGGTAGAGAGCAGAATTAAAGTCCCAAAGACTTAGAAATGGCTTTGTAACCCTTTCCAGACTGATATATTTCAATAACTTTCTTTCTCATCTCTTCTGGAATTTCTGCAGCATAGCGTGACAAATATGCAAAAGTAGAAGCAATCAGATAGGGGGCAAATGCTTTTTCACGGCACTGTATATAATATTAGTAGGATAGCCTTTTTTCCATTCCATTTAGTCCAGAATGCAGACGCCAGAGCGTAACAAGCACAATGAAATTCTTTCTTGAATGCCTCTCCACAGCCAAGACCAGACAATAAACACACAGACAGTAAACAATAACAATACAATAACAATAAACATATAAAGACAGATGACATTAACATTTACATAAATATAGCTTAGGGCAAAATTATATAAAAATAAGAGAGGTATATAAAAATAAGAGTTGAGAATCCGCAAGTATTAAAAAAAACCAAATGTGTACACATATCTAAAAATATACCTATATAAAATATAACTGCAGCAGCAATGATTGTTAAAGTGACAAGTATAATGTCCTGGCATTGTCAGTGAAGTGTTAGCAGGTCTTATTTGTGTTATATTGGAGAAAGTTGAAAAATCTTATGGTATTTGGGTAGAAGCTATCCATGAGTCTTGAGGTGCTTGAGGAGATCTTTTACCTGAGGGCAGAAAGGAAAAAAGTGAATGTGCTGGATGGCTGGAGTCTTTCATGATGAGACCCGCCTTTCTGACACAGAGTGTGGAATAACTGTCCTGTATGTTTGACAACTTTGTGCTGTCTTCACCACCAGTCTTCACCAGTGGACAGCCAGGCTTTCCTCAGGTGCCTCAGAAAGTGTAGGTGCTGGTGGGCCTTTTTAATGGCAGCTGTTGTGTCCACTTGAGAGTAGAAGTGAGGGTGACCCCAAGGAATTTAAAGCTGTTAACCCTCTCCCCAGTGGCTCCACTGATATAGATGGGTGTGTGCACTGCTCCCTGTTTCCTGTAGTCAATGATCAGCTCCTTAGTTTTGCTGACATTGAGAGAGAGAGGTTGTTGACCAGGCACCACTCTGCCAGTAGTCTCACGTCACCCCTGTAGGCTACCTCATTGCTGTTTGTAATCAGACCCACTACAGTGGTGTCCTCAGCAAACTTTATGATGTTGTTTGAGCTGTGTCTAGCCACACATCGTTTGTGAACAGGGACTACGGGAAGGACCTCAACACACTGTCCTTTGGGGTGCCCATGTTGATAGTCAGAGAGGAGGAGGTGTTCTTGCCTATCTGCACATGTCGGGGTCTGCCAGTGAGGAAGTCTAGAATCCAGTTGCACAGGGTGGGACCGAGTCCTAAATCCAGTAGCTTGTGTTTCAGTTGGAATGACTGTGTTGACTGCTGAGCTGTAGTCCACAAATAGCAGTCTGGCATAACAGTTTCTGTTTTCCAGGTGAGCCAGTGTTGTATGTAGTACAAAGGATACTGCATCCTCAGGAGATGTATTTTGGCGGTAGGCAAACTGGGTCCAGAATCTCTGGGATGTGTTTTTAATGTGTCTCAGCACCAGAATCGCAAAGCATTTCACTGCTGTGGGAATCAGAGCTACTGGGCAGTAGTCATTAAGACAGCTGTCTTTATTTTTTTTTGGCACAGGGATAGTAGTGGTGTTTATAAAACAGGTAGGTACTATTGAACTGCTTAGAGACAGATTTAAAATGTCTGTGAAAACAGTCACTAGTTGGTCACTACAGGTTTCAATAAACATCCTGAAATTTTATCTGGGTCGGCAGCTTTCAGTATAATGATTCTGTTGAAAGGCCTCCTCACGTAATTCATAAAAACCCCAGGCATAATTTCTTGCAATGCTGTGGGAGCTTGCAGTTGGGGGGGGTCTTTGTTCTCAAGCTCAAAGTAGGCATAAAAAGCATTAAGTTAGTCAGGAAGTGACGCACTAGCAGCTGTTAAATTGGGTGATTGGGGTTTGTAGTCCATGAGTGTATAGATTCCCTGCCACATCCGATGTACTGTACATCTTTTGTGCTGTCAAACTGCAGTTCCAATTTGTGGCTATAGTCCTGTTTTGTGTGTTTAATGGCTCTTCAGAGATCATACTTACATTCTTTGTAAGCCTGTAAGCCTGCATTTTCCCCTGTCTCCAGAGGAAAACACACCAGTGTGGGTTTTGATCAGCCTCCGTATTTCTGGTGTAATCCACAGTTTCTGGTTGAGGTATGAGGTATGTTTCTGTGGGCACATAGTCATTAACACAGCTTCTGATAAAGCATGTAACAACAATGGGGTACTCATCCAGGTTAGCGAATGAGTCCTTGAATATGTCCCAGTCCACAGGCTCAAAGCAGTCCTGATGTTTGTCCTCTGCCTCTGTTGACCAGCATTGTACTGTTTGTGTCACCAGTTACTCTTGCTTTAGTCTTCGCTTGTAAGCAGGCAGCAAGAGTACAGAGATTGTCTCTCTGAGGTCCGGGCACACTAGTGATTGGTAATCTCTCCTCTGTGTGCCGTGTAGCAGTGATCCAGTGTGTTGTCTCCCCTAGTTGGACAGGAGATGTGCTGGTGATATTTGGGTAGGTACTATTAAAATTGGCCTGATTAAAGTTGCCTGAGATGATAACCAGACCATCAGAGTATGCCTTTTCACAGCTGACGATGACGCTGTACAGCTGTCTCATGGCATTGTTTGTGTTCGCTTGTGGTGGTATGTAAACAGCGGCTAAGAGAAAAGCAGAGAACTACCTGGGCAAACAGAATGGTCTGCACTTGACCAATAAATACAGAACCGGAGTACAGTTCTGTGGAAATCATTTCACATCTGTACACCAAGCATTACTGATCAAGAAGCAAACACCACCTCTGCTTTTCTTACCGGATGATTCAGTCCAATCAGAGTGGTGAATGGAAAAACCCTCCAGCTGAACTATGTGATCCAGTATACTTGGGGACAACCATGTTTACATGAAAGAGAAGACACAGCATTTCCTCACTTCCTTTTGGAAATTAATTCAGCTCTTGAGATCATCCAGTTTATTGCTGATTGACTCGATATTAGCCAGGAAAATGCTGAGCATCGGAGGCCGGAGCCCACAGTGTTTTACTGCAGCCTGCATTCCTGCCCTGTGGCCTCGTTTCCTTTGTCTCGTTCTTCGGGTTTGCCTTGTTCCAGGTGAGTCGCCTCACCTGTAGGTGACTGTAGGTATTACGTCTGAGTCAATTTTGTTCAAAAATGTGTTTTGCTGAACTATTCCACCAATTTTAAGAAGTATTTGATATACATGTCATAACCAATAACAACGATATAAGCAATAAAAT
The DNA here is from genome assembly GCA_022758105.1 of Pangasianodon gigas. Classification (NCBI taxonomy): domain Eukaryota; kingdom Metazoa; phylum Chordata; class Actinopteri; order Siluriformes; family Pangasiidae; genus Pangasianodon; species Pangasianodon gigas. The sequence goes on from CM040469.1 coordinate 15,704,818, forward strand.
GAATATAAAACTAACAGAGCTGTGGAGAATGACATCCAACACGTCACCTCTCACTGGCACCATCTTGGATAGTCCTTACTAGTACAACTAAGATCATGTCGCACTACATAGGCTCCCAGGGATTATAAAATACTACTAATGACCTACAAAGCACTGAATGATGTTGCTCCACAGTACATGAGCAAAATTTTGGTCTATTATATCAGTACCTAGAATAATGAAGACTACGGCAGGGGCCTTCAGGGAACAGCTTTGTCCTACAAAGGCCCCCCCATCCTGACTCAGAAAATCTACTTGTTCAGGCAGGAATTACTTTTCTCTTAATGCCTTTTCTCTTATGTAAAGGTATAGATCTGGTGGGGTCATTGACATGGGATGCTTTGATGTTTTCCCCCACTCCATTGTCATGTCAATGCCAAATTCGGCATCCGACTCCATTTCCCAGAATGCACCTCCAACTACAAACATGGTTACCATGAACTCCAACTCCCAGTTCACACACCTAAGTTCACCCAATTCCTTGATTGCACACACTTGGACTCGATCACCACTACACACAATAGGCAAGCTATAAACAAGCTCACAGCACTTTGACTTTGCAAAGTATTCATTCAGATCTGTTCACGTAACTGGCATACTGTCAAGAGGCAGAAGCAGATGCAAGTGCAGGTAAACAGCAGCTTTACTGAAGACACAGGCAGACAATTCCAAAACATAAGGAAAGAGCATAGTCAAAAAACAAGCAGATGTCAGGCGATTAGCAAACAGCATGAACTAGGCAAGGCTAAGGCAAAAAAACCGTAAAGCACAAAACAAAATCTATAACTGGAAAGACTATAATAATACAAAGGCTTGGTAACAACTGCAGAGAATCATAGAGCGTATACTTCACAAGGTGAGTGTGGACAGAGAGTCCTTATATACTGTGGTCTGTAATAGTGAACAGGTGTGTGTAATCAGTAAGATGCTGAACTTGAACGTGACAGTCTCTGTTGGTGCTTGGTGTTGTAGTCCGTAGCGGCCATGTTTGTAGGCTGCTTTGTACTCTGGGTGGTGTAGTTGAACGCCATTTCTGAAGTTGCCCCTAGTTTGTTTTCTCATGATCCTCTGAATACCTGTTTGTACATCGCCTGACCCTTTGCCTGGTTGTGGATTCAGTCTTTGATATTATACTTTGGATTTGTTTGTGCTTCCCATTCTTTATTTTTAATAAAAGCATTCACTGTGGCTGTCTCTGCCGCCTGACATCCAATTACTTTTTTAATGTATCTTGAAAAACTGTAGCTTGCGGAGTGCTTTCCCTTTATTGGCTCACTACCACAACACCTACATAAATTAGGGATTATATTACAAATACAAATATTTACAGATTTCATACTGTTTTTGCTGTTAAAGACCTTTGTGTGATTTTCTGTTAAATACATTTTCCCATCACTATTGTTCATTAGTAATATTGTTCATAAATAACACAACAGTAAAATAAATAAATAAATAAATAAATCTGTAAATATTTTATTGGTAATATTGAACTTTAAATGACTGAAAATGGAATCAATGTGCCATACATTTTCACATCATTACTGTTAGGCAAAAATTAATTAATAATAAGGTCTCTGAATTTTGCACAGTACTGTATATGCAAATTACATATAACATGTAAATAAGGGACTAGTGGGTGGGAGCTTGTGTCCAGGCAACTGATTCATAATTTGTGCTCAAATCACTCGGTCATTCAGTGTGCTTGAATCTGTGCTTGATCCTACACAACCTTGATGAATAAGGGCCTATGTCTTTCTTAAGAGGCTTCTCCTGGTTTCCAGAACTATAGGAAATGTTCAAATGTTCAACTGCCAACTGGACATCCTCTCCACCTGGCCCTGAACTTGGCTGCCATCCATGGCCACATTGATCCAGTGCCCTGCCGAGCCTGGCATCAACTGAACACAGATGCCAACACAGCGCAGGTGCAAGGTGGAGCTACAGCATAGGACTGCCAACTTCTCTCCATCCACTTTGTTTGCTTTTCATTCCTTGAGCTCTGCCAGGTAGCAGTGGCTGTCTGGAAAGGAGGCAGGGGGTAATGACGTCTTGGAAAATTGCAACACCATTGTAATGTTCAATGCCCAAGGCAAAGTGACTTCCTGGCCAGAGACCATGGAATTCACATTGCTAAAGTGAATATATAGCAAAAGTGTTTTGTTGTGGGAAGGGGGAGTTTTTACACAACATTGTCACAACTGATAAGACATAAATCTAAAACGTGTTAATGATAGAGAGATACATAAGGAAGAACTCCACTGTAAAGAAGACTGGATATTTCTGCCTGTTGCTTGTTGTGTGAGAGACAAAGATGAAGGTGGGAGGGAGGTAGAATTGGTGGACATGCTTTATAGAGCAGTGAAAGAAGGGAGTAAGAGAAAGAAGAGGCATAGAATGGTAAAAGAGGGAGGTGGAACAAAAAAAACTCTTTCTGGCAGTTGTGCCCAGAATAAACAAACATTCAGCCCTTTTCAGTCATGACAAAAAAAAGCTATGGGCTTGAGCAGGCATGGGAGAGAAAACAGAGGTAGTGTACAAGAAAGAAAGAGAGAGAAGGCCTCAGAAGGTCATTCTGGTAGGATGATGACTGTAAAATTACCTCTTCCTCAAGAAACAGAAGTGCACAAAACTAACAGTGTGTGGCTCTGAGAAATAAATGTGTTAAACTTTAAGTTAAAATTAGTTATGAGTTAAATCCAATATCTGAAATGTTAAATCTATTTTTGTTTTAAAGTTTAGGAAATATATTAAGAAGGAAAGGTAACACTTTGCAATACTGTTCAACAACTCACAGGTAACTATGGAGGAACTAAGCAGGAACGACTGAGTAGTCTTTCAGTAACACCAACACCTAATATCTTACTCCTATTACTACTAAGAGCCGTAAGTTAATTACTCAGTAAGTATGTTAGTAGGAGTTCACTATTAACTAAGCAGTAATTACTGAGTCTTACATTTCTCCTGCAAAACTACTAGCTAACTATTGCTTGTTAATAAATAACTACTCATTCATTCCTGCATAGTTCCTGCATAGTTACCTATTGTCAGGTGGCAGGGACAGATGCAAGTGCAGGAACACAAAGCTTTATTAAGAATGCTTGCAACAATTCCAATTCATTGAGCACAAATCAGGAACAGGAAACAGATAATGGTCAGGCGATCGGCAAACAAGGCAAGGCAAGAGTCAAAAACCAGAAAAGGGATCGAACCCAGTATATCAAAATAGCACAAAATACAAAGCCTTGTTATCAACTGGTAACAAAGACACAGAGCGTATACTTCACAATAATGTTAGTGGTGAGGAAGTCCTTAAATATTGAGGCTGGGATTGTGTTCAGGTACAGGTGATCACTATGATGATGACTGTGAACGTGACAGAGTTTGTGGATGTTGGGTGTTGTAGTTCACAGTGGCCATGTTTGTAGGCCGCGTTGTTTTCTGGGAAATATAGTGTAATACGATTCCGGCATTGACGTGACACCTATGAGTTGTTGAATGTTATTGTAAAGTGTTTCCGAAGGTAGTGAGGTAGATCATTAAACTGGGGGAAAAAACCCAAGAGAAAAAAAATCCAAAGCTGAAAGGGGCAAGGGGGTTGTTATATGTAGGCAGTGTTTTAAATATTAAACCTTTTTCAAGTTTAATGAGGTGTAAATACTATAAGGAGGGTCCTGGAGGGAGAAGGTCACAGGGGGTACACTCTCATTATTTCAAGCATTCACCTTTAGATTACAGAGACATGGGGAGCAAAGAAAAGAGGAGTACAAAAATGAGAAGTTCATAATAGAGACCTGTACAGTAAAATGATTCCATTAAAGACTGTAGTTGCTTTTTATCCTGAAGACACATGCACATACACTTCAACTCTGCCAAGCTTACAAACAAGACACAATTTGCTATGACAATGTGTTCTTGGAAATACAAGAATTATTATATTAAACAATCTAAGACTGGCATACAAGTAGCTGAAAACAGACACATGACTTACTGGCTGTAATCTGCATTACAGATATTTAGGCATTTTTCAGACAGCAAAAGAAAATCAGATAAACCAGAATATAGCTGATTGTGAACAAGAAAATCATTAGTGTAAATGGCCTGATCCTGTATATTCCTACTGTGTAGATTGTTGGATTACAGCTGATTGAGTAAATTAGGCTCCAACTTCTTAGAACTCATTTACATGTGGTGGCCATATTGTTTAAAAATGTCAGCATGTTTTTGATAATTATTGAATTTCACACTCTGATGAGTAGCTTAACACCAAACTTGGTAGGAAATAGCTTGGTAGGAGTAGCTTGACACCAAACTTGATGGTAGGAAATCCTAGCACTACTTCACGAAAGGTGGGTTTTGCATATTATACAATTTATCAGAAATTTGAGTGGGTGCGGCTAAATGTTCCAAAAGGCAATGTGTTTTCATTTCAACAACAGAATCAGACAATGAAATTTCTTTCTACCCCTTTTTTTTAATTGTTTATAAATGACAATTTATTATTTTGTGAAGATTGGCCAAAAAAATCCATCATGGAAATTAGTAGGCTAAATCCAGCTTAAGCAAAGTTTATAAAAAGAAAAAAGAATTTTGAGTTGTGACTTAGGGTTTTTACTTATGGTTCTCAAGAAATGTACGCTTGCATTATAGCATCACCATTAGGCTGATTGGGCCCATCTAACCCTGGGTAGGGACACAGAGTACTACCTGTTGACCAAGTTTCACATCTGTAGGACTTAAGGTTTGGTCTGCATGAATCGTTTCAATGGAGAATCAGAATAATACTAAAATAAAGAAGAAAAAGAAGAAGAAGAAATCCTAACAAAATGTGCTTGGACCCCTAAAGATCCTAACCAAAATAACAGGTCTTACGTGACATACAGGGCATACGTGACTTAATTGAAGACCATAGACAGGACAAATCAAAGACCATGGACAGGACAAATATTTAACCCAATATTTCTGTGACATTTAATAGTAACTGGGTTTAAACCCTAACAAGGACATTATGATTAAATGAGTGAATACAAATAACCTATTGTATAACTTACATACACAGCAGAGCAGCCAGCAGGTGATTACTGATATTGTTTTTTCTTTCTATTGACAACTCATTCTCTATTATCTATAACACTAAAATTTCTTTTACAAACTCTGACGGATCTGTCGTTTTTTATTTTTTGTTTATTGTATAGTTATATATATAGTTAGATATATTATTGTATAGAAATATAAACACCTAAATATAAACACCTCCCTTGCCACTTGTCATTGCTTGTCCCTGGCTAAAGCAAAATGAGTGCACTCTTTATTGTTGTTTTTTTTGTACATTCTGTACATCCTAAGTAATATTAGTACTTGATCTACAATGACTAAAAATAATCCGCTTCCAAAAACATTTTGTTGGAGTCCTCAGTAGCTCCTCTTTATTGTTCATGCTGATCGCAGAATTTTATCTCAACATCCATTTCCTCCTCAATGTTGCTTTAATTTTAGCTGATGCATAGTCCGTGTGAGGCCCTGGGAGACAGCCCCACTTGCCCACTCTTTGAGAAAGCCTCTGGTGACAGTAATTAGGCTATTTCATTAGTAGACTATTAACTAAGTGGTTCAAATAGGTTTTTCATGTGCTGCTAGGTCCACCCCCTCTCCCAATTGTTCAAACCCACCATCCACCTTGAAATTGACAAGTAGTTATTTTTAAAATTTGTGCCATATTCTATGAAAAGGCAAAGGGGAAGGACATGGTAATGTTAGTTTCTACTTTAAAGACAGAGAAGTGAGATGTAAAACAGTACGTGTGTCAGCAGGGACATATCCTGAGTAGAGAGAAAAACCCCCATGATAGCACATCACAAAGGTGAAAAATTGGCTCCCCATCCAACCACAGAAACCCCCTTAAATATGCATATTAGCAATTCTGATACTGTTTATTAGACACAAACTTTACTAACACATCCTATACTAATGCTAATGTACACTGTTGCTGATAATACCAGCATTACCAATTAACAAACTAATTAATGGAAAAAATGTAATTCAGATCAACTGTAGTATATAACAGTTGTATATGGTAATGCTGATACTGTTGTCTGTTTCTGCTGCTGCAGTTGTGTGGGTGGGTTTTATGTTGTACATAAGTTTCCCAGTGAAGGAGCCAGCTTTATGTGGAACTCAGTTAAGCACCTATTATACCAGTCTTAATGCACACAGTATCCAACTTACACAACCCTAAAAAACATCCAAATCCTAATAAAGACTATGCCATTTCAGCAGCAAGAGGACATTTGAAACATAAGTACTGTCAATTCCTGAACTGCTGACAACTTTGAAGATATAAAAATGATAGACATCATACAATAATTGAAATGTCCCACAAGGGGTGGGCAATATGACAAAATACCAGTTCAAATATACTTTTATTTAATTTATTTATTTATTTAATTACAATTTTAAAAAATTTCAGTACAAAATTTAAAATTCTTATCAGCAGCTTCTAATCATAGTTTTTAATTGTTATAAAAAATACTGATGATTCCTATGATATTTCATTAAAGTATATTGTGACATAATTTATTATTATATCAATATACTTTTGTCATCTTGCCCAGTCCTTTTTCCCACTCAAAATAGAGATGATGCTTACCTTTGATTTTAAAAAAAATCATAAGGACTGCTTTTTTAGATGATAGTATTTTCTCTTAAAAACATATGCAGCAAATCTCTCTCCTCAAACTTACGTAAGAAACTTCTCCACATATCAGTGAGTGCTGCAACTAGCATTCTGAAACCATTTTAGTGGTGGAACTAAATGCCAGACTGGTCCATCATACCATATGTAACTATGTAACACTTCTTGTGGCCTTTCACTAAATTCTGGTTCACTGTTCCAAAAAATCTCCCTAAAAAACCTACTAATGGACTTACGAACTAATGGGCTACATAAAGGTTCATCAGGTTTAAGCATAACCTTGTTTATTTTTGAAACTGTGTTATCTTAACGAGATATAAAGCACACTGGTGTACAAAAGTATAAGATAAACATCCTATCCTCATGCTGCTATTCCAAGCCACACAAATATAACTTTTCTGTAAAGTACCAGGCATAACAAGGCTTCATTATTTTTATTAAGTAATTTCCAGGTTCACATTTGAATATAGTACTCTTTTTCTGTCTTTGTTTAATTTTGTTTCAGAAAAATGCAACTATAGCCTTTACTGTACAGCCACTGATGTACTTCCATATGGCGATTGAGCATTCATGTGAAGTGTGTGTCAGAAATACTTAGGTCTTCAGTCAATGGTACTGAAGTCCTAAGTATTACTCGTGTAAGGGAATTAAGTATAAATATTGCTACAAGCAGAATTTGACAGGCCTAAGCACCAAGGGTGGAGCAGTGTCTGTTTCAACAGGAAGTATTAGCATGTAGGTTGTACTATGTCGCATCACTGAGCATACATGTAAATGTTGAGACAAACTGCATGATGTACAGTAGAATTATTCCACACTTCCTGTTTGCACTTTGTGATATGTTAACTGATCTCCTCACCATGTCAGTTTACTTCAGGCAATTTACCTGTCACTTTAAAAAGTAACAATGCTGCTGTGCATATCCTTGCCATATTTTGATTAAAAAAAAAAATAATGTAAAGAAATTAAAAAAAAAAAAAAAAGCTCTCCAATCTGCTGGATATGAACTAATTGATTTTTTTTCTCAGAAGAGTCACTTTACCAGATGGGTTATCAGATGGTTTATCAGATTTAGTAATATTAGTAACCTGATCCTTTGATAATTCATAATTTTTTTCTAAGTGCTGTTAGATAAGATAAAGATAAGATAAGATAAACTTTATTGATCCCACAGTGGGGAAATTCACTTATCACAGCAGCTCACAGACAGTTAAAGTGCAGGAAGAAAGAAAAGGAAGGAAGAAAGAAAAGTTAAAACTATAACTATATATGCACTCTTAGGAATAATAAAAGAAATAAAATTATATAAAATTATATAAAATTTCTAAAAATATTGCA
>CM040469.1:15712982-15752226 GCA_022758105.1 Pangasianodon gigas
AGTATGTTCATTTTTATTAAAAAGGGGAAACTGCTAATAAATACCAAATTACCTCAGGCTAGATAACTAGATACACTATATAGCCAAAAGTATTTGGACACTTAACTATCACAATCATACATGCTTTTTGAACATCCCACTCCAGATTTAGTCCCTCCCTTCCCCCAACCCAGGCTGTTATAATAACCATTGCTCTTCTGGGAATGCTTTCCACTAGATTTTTGAACGTGGCTGTGGGGATTTGCCCATTCAGCCACAGGATCATTAGTGGGGTTACGCACTGATTTTATGCAAGGAGGCCTGGCATGCAGTCAGCATTCCAATTTATACTAAAGTTGTTCAGTGGGTTTGAGATCAGGGCTCTCTGCAGGCCACTTGAGTGCTTCCAAACCAACCTTGGCAAACCATGTCCATATGGACCCCGCTTTGTGCTCAGGGGCACTGTCATGCTGGAACAGGTTTGGGCTAGGCAAGTGAAGTGAAATCATAATGCTACACCAAAGACATTCTATCATGTGCCCCAACGTGCCACATGACAAATGTTTGGGAAGGCCCACATTTGGGGTTATGCTCAGCTGTTCATATACTTGGCCATATAGTGTATGTTAATTGATTGCCTATAGTGGAATTATGCCACACTTCTTGTTTGTACTGTATGATATGTCAAGTGATTGCCTCACCATGGAAGCACCATTTAAGATATCAAAAATTCCTTCCCAATTTAGCATCATGGATATCTTGACGTCATGCTGACCAAATTTTTATGCATCGGATGAATCATCTTAAAGGAGTATTTAAAAGTGTTGCCAGTTGGTGGTGCTATGACAATGAATCACTGTTGGCATGTATGTGACTATGCACCATCATGTAATATAAATGTGAACTTTGGGCCACATAGCATGATGTCGAGTGGAATTATGCAACACTTCCTATTTGTGCAGTGTAATATGTTAATTGATTGGCCTGCCACGACAACAACGTTTAAGATACCAAAAATTCTTTCACAATTTAGATGTCAATGGGCATCTTAATATCATGCTTGTCACGGTAGCACCGATATGGCACCGGACTACAGCACCCACAAGCCATTGCACACACCATGTCACATCACCACAAGCACCTGTATCATGTTGTTGTCTAATTAGCACGAGTATTTAAATCACGCATTGTATAGCACTCTTTGTTGGTCTTTAGTCATTGTCACCCTTATTTGTACCATGTTCATGTTATTGTCTTGACTCATTGTTTCTCGTTCATGTTTCATAGTCTTTGTATAGCATTTGTTTCACTGTAAATAAATGTTTACCTGCACTTGCATCTGCCTCCATTACCATTACTGAGAGAAAGACCAACTGAACCATGGATGCAGCAGGATTCTTTGAGTCACAGCATGCTCTCCTACAAGACAATCAATGACAATCACAACAGAGAAAGAGTGGATGGCTCAACGTCAGACTGGCCTGGCTCGAAGCTATGCGCCCCCTCGAAAGATTTTTTCAGGAGGGGGTTTGCGACCAGATTGGGGTCATCTCCCAGCCTCCCTGCCCCATTAGGGATGTTGCTCTGCTTCACTGTTCTGCTGAGGACATCCCTCAGGCCCTCTGTCCCACAGAGGATGCCATTACGGCTCACGGCCTCGTGATGGGCATCATTCCATCTCCCTGCTCAGCCTCAGACGGCGCTATGCCACCTGGCTCCGCCTCAGACATCGCTATGCCTTCCTGCTCCTCTGAGGAAGTCACTCCACCCCCTTGCTTTGGCTGAGGATGTCGCTCCACCACCCTGCTTTGCTGAGGATGTCACTCCACCTCCTTGCTCCCCTAAGCACATCACTCCTTCACTTTGCTTTGCAGTGTATGTCTCCCCTCCTCTTGCTTCGCTGAGGACATTGCTCACCACTCTTGCCTCATGGAGAACATCACTCCCCCCTGGCTCCGCAGAGAATCTCACGCCCCCCTCTGGCTCCACAGTGGATGTCATTCCCTCCTCTGGCCGTCACTCCAATCACAGGATTAGACACTCGTGTCTAATTAGCACAAGTATTTAAGTCACGCGTTGTATATCACTCCTTGTCGGTCTTTAGTCATTGTCACCCTTATTTGTACCATATTCATGTTAATGTCCTGCCTCATTGTTTCTCATTCATGTTTCAAAGTTTTTGTGTAGCATTTGTTTCAGTGTATATAAATGTTTACCTGCACTTGCATCTTCCTCTATTACCATTCCTGACAATGCAAACCAAATTTGATTACAAGCCAATGCTCCCCTAAAAGAAGCATTTAAAAATTTAGTTTAAAAGCATCGCTTCCTGTTGCCAGTTGGTGGCACTATGATAATGAATCTCTATTGGTATGCGTATGTGACAATGCACCATCATTTAATATAAATGTGAACTTGGGGCCACATTGCATGATGTCTAGTGGAATTATGCCACACTTCCTGTTTGTGCAGTGTAATATGTTAATTGATTGCCTCGCCATGGCAACAACTGTTAAAGACATGATGAAAATTCCTTTGCAATTTAGCATTGTGGATTTCTTGATATTATGCTGATAAAATTTGGTTTGAATCCGATCAGTCCTCTAGGAGGAGTATTTAAAAGTTTGGTACCTGCCAAAACACACAAAATAAAAAAATATTGGGCAGAGTTAATGGATATGTCTTAAGAAACCCCATATGCCTATGAAATTTAGTGTGCCGATGTGAAATTAGATGCTCATACTGAAGAAAAATGTTAAAAGGGGGCGCTTTTGAGTACGGGGGTCTCAATATCGGCATGTATATGGGACTATGCCCCATCATTGTACAAGAAACTGAACATTGGGCCACACTGCATTTTTGTATATACACTGCTCAAAAAAATTAAGGGAACACTTTGAAAACACATCAGATCTCAATGGGGAAAAATATCATGCTGGATATCTATACTGACATGGACTGGGTAATGTGTTAGGAACAAAAGGATGCCACATCGTTTGATGGAAATGAAAATTATCAACCTACAGAGGGCTGAATTCAAAGACACCCTGAAAATCAAAGTGAAAAAATGATGCAGGAGGCTAGTCCATTTTGCTGAAATTTCATTGCAGCAACTCAAAATGGTACTCAGTAGTTTGTATGGCCCCCATGTGCTTGTATGCATGCCATGAGACGACGGATGGTGTCCTGGGGTATTTCCTCCCAGATCTGGACCAGGGCATCACTGAGCTCCTGGACAGTCTGAGGTGCAACCTGGCAATTCTGGTGTTCAATGGCAAATGCCAATTGAGCTCCACGGTGCCAGGCAGTGAGCACAGGGCCCACTAGAGGATGTCGGGCCCTCAGGCCACCCTCATGAAGTCTGTTTCTGATTGTTTGGTCAGAGACATTCACACCAGTGGCCTGCTGGAGGTCATTTTGTAGGGCTCTGGCAGTGCTCATCCTGTCCCTCCTTGCCCAAAGGAGTAGACACCGGTCCTGCTGATGGGATAAGGACCTTCTACGGCCCTGTCCAGCTCTCCTAGAGTAACTGCCTGTCTCCTGGAATCTCCTCCATGCTCTGGACACTGTGCTGGGAGACACAGCAAACCTTCTGGCAATGGCACGTATTGATGTGCCATCCTGGAGGAGTTGGACTGCCTGTGCAACCTCTGTAGGGTCCAGGTATCGCCTCATGCTACCAGTAGTGACACTGACCCTAGCCAAATGCAAAACTAGTGAAAAACAGTCAGAAAAGATGAGTAGGGAAAAAACATGTCAGTGGCCTCCTGTAAAACCATTCCTGTTTTGGGGGTCGTCTCATTGTTGCCCATCTAGTGCACCTGTTGTTAATTTCATTAACACCAAAGCAGCTGAAACTGATTAACAACCCTCTCTGCTACTTAACTGACCAGATCAATATCCCAGGAGTTTAACTGACTTGATGCTATACTCTGATTAAAAAGTGTTCCTTTAATTTTTTTGAGCAGTGTACATATATACATACATATATATATATACACATATGTATGTATGTATATATATATATATATATATATATATATATAAGTAGAATCATGACATACTTCCTTTTTGTGCGGTGTAATATGTTAATTGATTGCCTTGCCATGGTAACACCATTTAAAATATAAAAAAATTCCATCACAATTTAGCATGATGTATATCTTGACATCATGTTTACCAAATTTGGTATGAATCAGATGAATCCTCTAGAAGGAGTATTTGTGAAATCTATGCCATATTGCATAAGGCGCTCTGGAGTTACGCCACATTCTCTGATTACACGACAATACATATCAATTTATACTCTCACCATGGCAACACAGTGTTTTTCAAAAATTTTGTAGCTCGGATATCATGACATCTTGCAGACCATTTTTTTAAGCTGATGAACCCTGTAGGAGGAGTGTTAAAAAGTTTTGTTTATAAGCCTCCATTCTTGATGCCAGCTGGTATCACTATAACAGAAAGAACTAATATTACTATGTCTATGTGCCTAAGCCCCATCACTCAACATACATGTGAAGTTTATGCCACATTACGTGAAGTGCTTTGGAATTATGCCACACTTCCTGATTGCATGATGTGACATTAATTTATACTCTCACCATGGCAATACCATTTAAGATACAAAAATTCTTCACAATGTATCATCATGGATATACAGTATTATGCTGAACAAATTTAGTTTAAATATGATGAACCCTATAAGAGAAGTGTTAAAAAGTTTTTAGCATTGTGGACATCTTGATATCATGCTATTCAAATTTGATTTGAATCTGATATATCCTCTAGAGGGAGTATTTAAAAGTTTGGTACCCAAGTTCACAAAATCAAAAAAGCCAGATTTCCTGTTGGATGGAGTTAATGGATGTGATTTTTACTTATTCCTATGTCTATGCCTACCAAATATGGTGCATACAGGTGAAGTTGGATGCTCACATTGAAGAAAAATGTCACACTGGGCGCTGTGGAGACCGGGGGCCTAACTGTTGGCTTGTGTATAGTCTCCTCCGAAAGTACTGGAATGGCTAGGCCAATTCTTTTGCTTTTGTTATACACCGAAAACATGTTCTAAGTTGTTTAACACATCTAGATGTAAATATCAGGAAATGAAAACTGAAATTTTGATCGATCACCTTATATTCATCTTTTGATCTCAAACCCAAATGTCTTCAGTGTATAGCAAAAAAATAGAACTGACCTTGCTGTCTCAATACTTTCGGAGGGGCCTGTATATGATGATGTCCCATCATTTAACATACATGTAAGGTTTGCCACACATTGTAATGTGTGTGATGTAAAATGAAATTATATCACATTTCCTTTCTGAGAGTTATGACATGTTTATTCATCGCCTCACCATGGCAACACTGTTCGATATATTGACATGTCCTTCGCAATTTATTACTATGCATGACTTCCCATCATGCTAACCAAATTAGGTATGAATGGGATAAATCCTCCAGAAGAAGTATTTAAAAATTTGGTTCATAAGCCTCACTGTTGCCAGCTGGTGGAGCTATGACATTATTGACATGTGTATGTGAGTGTGCCTCATTTTAAAACATAAATGTGAACTTTGGGCCACACTGCATGATGTACAGTGGAATTATGCCAGTCTTCTTGTTTGTGCAGTGTAATATGTTAACTGATTACCTCACCATGAAAACACCATTTAAGATATCAAAATTCCTTCATAATTTAGCATTGAATATGACTGTGAAATTTATTTGTCTTAAGAAGACCTATACGCATACCAGGTTTGAATACCACACAAGTGAAACTGCATGCTGATACTGAAGAAAAATGTCAAAGGGGGGCACTATTGAGGCCCTGGGCGACTCCTGGGTCCAATCTTTCATGAGGCCCTGATGACCAGCATTTCTGATGTGTGTGCCACATTCTCTGGGTTTTTGAGCATGGCAAGCACCACAAAATTGCCTCAAAAAAACAATAAATCCAAAACAACAGGGCCCTTCACACCATTCATCGTTGAGCCCTAATAATCATAATAATAATAATAATAATAATAATAACAATCCTAAACAATAAGGTCCTTCACACCCTCTAACAAGAGTTATTACAGGAGTATTACTTAGGTAAGGAAACCTTCTACAAAATATAATTGGAATTAGTCCACCGTTTAGGAAACATGTAACCAAGTGATTGTGGGTACATTGTTAGGCTGTCATAACACAGCATTCCCAAAGTGGATTTTGTAATTGTAAACAGGTAGATTGGACAAAGCTCATGTTCTGTTATGGTCTGTTCTCCTCCCTTCTTGCTTCATCACACAACAGAGGACCTTCTCTTTACGTCTTCCCATGGAAACTCCAAATACATACAATCACACACACAAAGAAATGATGTATCAACATTTCAATATCCTAGCATCATACTTCATTTATATCTAAAACCAGTATCAGCAAAGACATCAGCTATAAATAAAATTAATTACTATAAATTATAAATTAACAGATAAACCATGATTGTTATCTACACAGTTTGGGAAGGTATGTCCAACAATCCACTTACAAAATGAAAGCCACAGACATAAAATGCAGGTTTCTGATAGAGCGAGCACACACACACAGACACACACATACACACATACACACACACACTTTTGTCTTACTTCCCTTGTCAGGACCTTCCATTAAAATAATTATCAATGCAGCTAATTAATGCTATTCCTACACCTAAATCTAACCCTAACCTTAACCTCAGTAAGGAAACTTTTGGCTCTTTTTTATTATTATTTTTTTTTAAAGCTGTGGTTTTTGAATAAAAAAACAGTTTTCCTTATTGGGACCAGCCACATGTTCCCACAAGGTTGAAATTGTTAGATATTCCTATCCTTGTGGGGACATCTGCAAGATATAAAACATGTTCACACAGACAAGCGCACACACGAACACCTTAATCCTCACTCTGACACTGAGGTCAATTCAATTATCTTGTATTCCTAAAGAGTATGTGTGCCAATTTTATAGACTCCTTAAATACACTAGAGATTTGCATTGCCTCACTTTTAATGATCTATATAACTACCAGCGCCAGCAGCTAAATGCTGCCCAGACAAGTAAGGCTTCTCTCCCCACAACAGCATGTTCTCAATCCTAAAGATGACAGAATGTTTTTGTTTTTAGATTGATGTGGCTGTCTTGTGTCTCATGTGTCTGTTGGATATTAAGATAAGTTTTTCAACTGTACACTCCCCATTCCATCTATAAGCAGCTGTAACTGTCCAACATTTAAAAAAAGAATTTCCTTTGTCTTTACACCATCACTGAACTAATTCTCCAAACATGCTGAAGTTCTAGCAAGTGGAATTGTGGAACATCGTCTTATAAAAACGGACTTGAAATCTAATCTAAAGAACTTTCCGAAGTCCACTCTTCTACAAAGCAACAACGGTCTTTACATGTCTCTATAAAGATAACACTTTACAAAGCCCATGGTCCTACCTGGAATGTCAGCCTGATTGTTGTAGCTCCAACTGGTTGTGGAAATCATGGAAGACATCGGAGAACCTCCACGACTACTGCCCTCATTCTGTTGCATGATGTGCCTAACTGTGTCCTTGTTTTTTCGGTTCTTCCTTCGTCTTGAACTAGGTGCTTGCCAGCTCCCTTCACCTCCATTGCTCTGCTCTATGGGTGTTCCCTGTGTCTCTTGGCTGGTCCTGTCCTGAGCATTGGATGGTGATCCCTGCTCCTCTTTGACTTGAAGTGAGCGATAGTCATTTGGCCATGGGTCCTCATGGCTCTTAGGCTCATGATCCTCCTTACTGTAGGTGCTGCCACTTTCATGGCAGCTGGCAATTGCTGAGTCCCCTGACGAGTTGGCAGGACTGGTACGACGTACCAGCCATGGCGAGGAGCTGCGAGCTGAGATCATGGAAACCAGTGCTTCAGAGGCTCCTCCAGCAGTACCCGTTCCAACCATGCCACTAATCTCTATATTGGCCAGCTCCATGTCAGCCAGCTCAGAACGAATGCTAATGTCTAGCGCTGCCCTGATGAAGCCATGACATGCCTGTACAATTTCTGTCATCTGCAGGTAGCTGGCAGCAGACATCACCTCAATAACATTCTTACTGGTGAGTGCCAGGTGTGCAGAGTACATGAAGTCCAGAATAGTCTTGAATCCCTGTGCTGTCACAATGTCCAGGTGTGTGATGGTAGCCTGTTGCTCTGTTCCCTTCTTCACCTGGCAGTAGAGTGTCTTGAAGTAGCGGCTGCTGCCTAGCAGTACATTCTTGTGTGCCTTGAAGATCTTACCTTCCACAACCACACAAGCATCACACAAGATGCCATGCTGCCGCTGCTCATTAAGCTCACGGAGGAGCTGCCGGTAGTGTGATGCGATTTCCATATCTTCCTTACGGTTGTTCATTGGATCACTGAGTGGCTGTGTCTTCTGGATAGATTCTGCATTGGAGAGATAAAAGCACCCACCAGTTGCCAGTTAGCACAAGAGTCTTTAGCACAGCAGCAATACTGCTATCATGTACTGAAATACCAGTATTGAAATAATACAATGAGCAAGAAAATAGTCATGTAAAGATAATAAAAAAATTGTTAATGGACATACGTAAATAAAGAAATGCATTATAGCACTAAAGAGAAACTTAAACATCCATTCTGAATATCTGTTTAAGATCAAATAATGAATACATAATACACTATATGGCCAAAGGTTTGCGGACACCTGACCATTACACCCATGCAGGCCTTCCCCAAACTGTTGCCACAAAGTTGGAATCACACAACTGTAAATTCTTTGTATGTTGTAGCATTTCAATTTCCCTTCACTGGAACTAAGGCCATGGAAACAGTCAAATAAAACAGGGCTGCTGGAAAAAGATGCCACTGTTCATTCACAAATTATAACAATTTTATTTTGTTTTTATTTACTCTTTTTTTATTATATGACCTCCTCTGGTGGCATGGTGGCTTAGTGGTTAGCATGTTTCTCCCCGTGTTTCAGGGGTTTCCTCCGACTACTCCGGTTTCCTCCCCCAGTCCAATGTTATGCATTGTAGGCTGATTGGAGTTTCCAAATTGTCCATAGTGTGTGTGTTTGTGCCTTGTGATGGGTTGGCACCCAGTCTAGGGTGTCCCCCGCCTTGTGCCCCAAGTCGCCTGGGATAGGTGCCAGGCTGCCCCGCAACCCTGTGTAGGATAAGCAGTACAGAAAATGGATGGATGAACTTCTCTGGAAAGCTTTCTATCTTCTATCTAATGTGACTGAGTCAGCAACCCCAACTATGGCCTCGTTCACACCTGGTATTAATATGTGTCCTGGGTGATCCATCATAGACATCCAATCCAATCATCAGCAGACAGCACTAAGTACAGAAACACTGTGATCCAATCACTCAGACCACCTTTGGAGGTGGTTTGTGACACATATGACCACATAATATTTGTAGTTTTGAACATAAAAGCGCCTCGATGCGTCCCAGACAGCTATGAATGACCGCCTAATCGACTGCATCATTACCCTAGCAGGAAAATACATAATTGTTGTGAGACTGTTTGGAAATCGAGCTGAATGGTAGAGTTCTCCAGAGTTAGGCCGATGGATAAAGGCAATGCTAGGACAGCAGAGACTAAATCAGCTCTTTTTCGTAGCTTCTTTCATTGTCTCATTTCCCATTCATTTATTCATTAAGTTTTGTTACTAGACCACATGATCAAATTGTTTGAAATCGGCCATACATTTACATGAGATAGGATCGGTGGGACATTTCTGCCTGAAATCAAATGCAACAGAAGACTGACATAATAAATGCACATGACACCCTTCCTCCAGCAATAATATATATGAAACCTGATCACAAGGGGTCACAGGAGACACGTTCAAAATGCTAGGTGTAAACGGTGATGCGTTTAGGCTGTCCACTTGTGATCAGGTCACTCGGGATGGATGTTAATACCAAGTGTGAACAGGGCCTATGTCTTTCCCAAATCAAGAAACAGTTATTTACAGTTGACAATAGCCGTCGAATAATATGTTAGAGTTACTTTAGTTTTGGGTTTGTTACATTCCTGAAAAGACCAGAAAAGTTCACTGGACACACAGTCAGAATCATCTATTAAGCTGGGACACATCTGGAGTGCTTCCGCAAGTTGAAATGCGATCCTTTAATGAACATTTCATTATGATGGACATATAATTTTCCGAGAAGATTTTATTTTAATCAAGAAGGCGAATGATCATTTAAGATTGACAAAAACACATGCAATAAACATACAAGTTTATATTTTTGAAATCAATTAAATTAAATTAAATTAAATTAAATTTCTATAGATACCAGCAGAGACATGCTGCCCTGTGCACAGCATGTGGTCTTCATGGGCTATATGGGGCAGCGGCTCTTTAAATAAAAATGTTTTTATTGTTTTTACAGAAATATGGTATAAATATGATTTGAATTTGGAGCTCAGTAAGGGAGTGTTTTGGTCAGGCTACTGGAGCAAACCACTGACAAAAAGACAAATAGTGTATTTCTGATTCATATAATGTTAATGAACTTGATCTTTATTCCATGAACAGGGTTGCCAGGTATAGTGGATGCATATTGCAGATACTGCAAATCATAAATGTATATCACTGTTAAACTTGTTTCCCAAGAAAAGATGAGAAAAAGAACAAAATCGTTCCCTACATTATATGGCAAAAAGTTTATAAAAAGAAGCCTTTATTTGTCACATATACATTACAGTACAGTGAAATCAAGGGTCCAACAATGGTAGTGCTAGGGTCTGAACCCCTGACTTTCCAATCGGTAACCCAGAAGCTTAACCATTGAGCCACCACTGCCCCCTGGTTTGTGGACACCTGACCATCACACCCATATGTGGGCCTTCTCCAACCTATTGCAATAGTTGAAAGCACACAATTGTATGGGAGGTCTCTGTATGCTGTAACTTTATAATTTCCCTTCACTGAAACTTAGGGGCCTAGTCCAAACATCTTCCAGCATGACAATGCCCCTGTGCACAAAGTGAGGTCCATGAACACATGGTTTGCCAAGGTTGGTGTGGAAGAACACAAGTGGCCTGCACAGAGCCCTGACCCCACTGAGCACCTTTAGGATGAACTGGAACCCTGACTCCGCCCCAGGCCTCCTCGTCTGGCATCAGTGCCTGACCTCACTAATGCTCTTGAGGCTGAATGGGTAAATTCCCACAGCCATGTTCAGAAATCTAGTAGAAAGTTAGAAGAAGAGTGGAGGTTATTATAACAGCAAAGGGGGGACTAAATCTGGAATGGGATGTTTAAAAAGCAAATATGGGTGTGATGGTCAGGTGTCCACAAACTTTTGGGTATATGGCGTAGCTATTCTGGCATAAACATTACGACTTCTGATGCATAACCACTGATTCTTTGATGAAAAAAACATTGTGAAAATGGCTCTGCATTGGTCAAAGAATTTGTATGCTACCCCAGTGTTTGTATTTCAGTGTGCTCACTTTTTGTTACATGATGACTTCATATGGAAATAAATTTGTGACAAAAGTACTGAATGTAACTTTTCAAGCAATGAACAAAAATATACAATGAAAAAGAAGAAAAACACTCTGAAACTGAAAACAATGAACTCAGTGGCAAAAATTTAACATGGTCTTCAAATAAACAGCATTTTTTAACAGTTTTCTAAGCTTCCTTTTCACTAATCATTATTTATGTATGCGCTGCCAGAGTTTTCATTTACCCTTTCAAAGTTTTAGTTTTTGCTCCGCAAGTTTACCTTCGCCATTTGCAATTTACTCTCATTGGTTAGTCAGATTTGGATCGACAGCTCCCTGACCTAGAAGTAGAGAAACTCCTGAGAGCTCACCTTGAAAAAATTGTCGTATGAAACTACCCAAACCTCAAATATTAATTATGAACTAATATACTAACTAAGTAAGTAAGTAAGTAATTTCCACTACAAAGTTCAAACACTAAAACTATACAGAGAACTGCATCCAGAACGCTCCAAAATTTGCGTCTCTACTTCCAGGTCGGTAAGTTGTCAATCCAAATCTCACTAAGCAATGAGAGTAAATCACTGTTAAGCCCAACGTAAACTTGCAGAGCGTAAACAAAAACTTTGAAAGCGTTCGAAAACTCCAGCAGTGCATTCATAAACCATGATTAGCGAAAAGGAAGCTTGGAAAACTGTCAACAAAGAATGCTGTTTATTTGAAGACCATGTTAAATTTTTGCCACTAAGTTCACTGTTTTCAGTTTCAGAGCGTATTTCTTCTTTCTCATTGTATAAATTTGTTCGTTTCTTGAAAAGTTACTTTCAATACTTTTGGCACAAATTTAATTCCGTAACTTCAGGCTATACCCAATAAATATAAAAAATGAAAAATACCAGAGTAGTCTTTCCTGTATAAATCTGCTTGTTGAGTGTTAGTGGTTCATAACTCAATCTCACTTTTTTTATTTATTACGATAGCTACATATAATAATATGAGAACCGTTTATTTAGGATTGTGTTGACAGAACTGTTTAGAAAACAGTATGGTTTTAATAAGGCTTCTTGAAAAAGCATTGTATGATGTCACTTCGTAAATATTCCTATACATTTGACAATGGTACCCATGATTGCAGAAGCTTAATACAGAGTATTGAGAGCCTCCAATTTTGAACTTTGTAATTGGACTGGTTTTATTGACCACTGGGCTAGTTTTAAATAGTAACTACCTGTAATCTAATTTTACCACACAGACCTGGTTTCAAAAAGACCAGAGCCATTGATAGAGAATAGATAATAGAACATAATGGCTGAATGACTCATGTCACTCAAGTCATTGATGATGAACCTCATGTTTGCTGAATGTGACCAACTACAATCTGGCATAAAAACATATGATTGGAATCTAACACTAATAGCATTCTGTCGCCACGACGCAGCTGCGCTTATCTAATAACAGTGGCATTAAACCAAATGCTGTCTGTCCTAATGATAGACACAGACATGCAGTGACTTTAGTAGTAGGTTAATTATTACTGTTACTGAAAAGCTGTAGGGTTTTTTTTTAAAACCATTTTCAGTATTTTTGTAGTATTTCAGTACTGGTATCCAATGCATCACTGTCAGGGATTTCCCCCTTGCGGCACTCAGAGCGAATTAGCAGCCCGCAGCGCCACAGCATGCGTTTCTGTGTTGTCATGGTTTTTTTACTTTGCCTTGTGTGTTTTGTTTTGGTTCATGTCCTGTCTCCTCCCCTGTATTGTAATTGGTTGTATCACTCACCTGTCTTTATCACTCTTACCTGTTCTTAGTTTTCCCTTTGATTAGTTTGTATATTTAAACCCCCGTGTGTCTTTGTCCTGTCTGAAGTATTGTTGAGCGTTTGCCCATCTGTCATTACCGAGCCTTTGTTCTGTGTTGTGATTTCCTGGTTATTGATATTGTTTTGTTTTCTCATTTATGCTCTTGTATTGCGTAAACCTTGTTGTTTGTTGATCACCTGACCTCCACCTGTCTTCCATTCATGATTTCGATTCACGTTTTGGATTTATCTGCCTGACTCTCTAATAAACGCTTTAACTGCATTTGCATCCATCTCAACTCTACATACTTAACAGAATACTTCACCAGCAGCAAGAAGGCGAGAGGGGAGCTACGCCAGGATGACAATGCCAGCATTCAATTCAGTCCATTTTCCCTAGCAGACTTTCATGTATCCCCGGATCCGTTTGATGGCTCTGAAGACCTCATGAAAGGATTCCTGCTTCAGAGCCAAATATATTTTGATAGCCTGTTGAACCCCAAGCCTGAAAAGAAGTGGATCATGTTCTTGCTGTCCTGGTTGACCGGCAGGGCCTGCTGGTGGGCGGAGCTTCTGATAACCACGGGAACCATCGGCCTTGGAAGCGTGGCTGAAATCATTAGTCTACTGAGAGTGATTTACGGGGAGGGCAACTTTAACTTCAACCTGGAAAAATTTTTGGGGAGGGCCAGCCTGTCGGATGAACCCACTCGGCTGTTCAGTAGCTTCTACGAGGAGAAGAGGGCTGGAGATGAAGAGGCCGACGAGGTGGCCTCCTATGTAGAGCCCCAGCCAGAGGCCGACAGGGCGGCCTCACCTGCAGAGCTCCCTCCAGAGTCCGACAGGGCGGTCTCCTCACCTAAGCTCCAGCCAGAGGCTGATGGGTGGCCTCACGTGCAGAGCTCCCTAAAGAGGCTGACGGGGCATCCTCCTAACCCAAGCTCCAGCCTGAGGCCGATGATGCGGCATCCCATGTCCTGCTCAAGCCTGAGGCCGACGGGGCAGCCTCCCAAGTCCAGCTAATGTCTGAGGCTGACAGGTCAGCCTCCCAAGTTCTGTTCCTGCTTGAGGCAGACGGGGAGGCCTCCCAAGACCTGCTCATGCCTGAGGCCGTCAAGGCGGCCTCCCAAGTCCAGCTTCTGTCTGAGACCGACAGGTCAGCCTCCCAAGTTCTGTTCTTGCCTGAGGCAGACGGAGCGGCCTCCCAAGTTCTGTTCCTATCTGAGGCCTCCACTGTCCAGTTCAAGCCTGAGGCCAACGGTGCAGGCTTTCACATCATGCTCCTGCCTGAGGCCGATGTTTTGTTCAGCTTTTGTCCATCTGTCATTACCGAGCCTTTGTTCTGTGCTCCTATTTCCTGGTTCTTGATATTGTTTTGTTTTCTTGTTTACGCCCTTGTATTGCCTAGTCTTTGTTGTCTGTTGATCGCCTGACCTTTGCCTCTTCTCACGATTTTGATTCAAGTTTTGGATTTGTCTGCGTGACTTTCTAATAAATGCTTTAACTGCATTTGCATCCATCTCAGCTCTACATACATAACAGAATACTTTGCCAAGTGTGTGCATCAGGAAGGCGAGAGGGGAGCATAATATACTGTACATAACACTATGTATCACTACTGCACTCTGAAACAGCTTTATTGCCAATATAAAGTCAATCACATTTAGCGGGGTAGTCCAAGGTACTATGCAATTATGTATTTAGACTACAGTCGTTCCTATACATAATATTTTTCTGATAAACAGTGCCATGAAATCGACATTCAACATTCATTTATTGCAGTTTCATTACAAGCATAAGAAAACAGTCAATTCTTCTCAATAAAAGTTTACTCTTTTTCATATACACCATATCTGTCAGGACCAGTTGAAATACGATGTGTCAGTGGGAATGCAATGCCAATGCAAGTGACATGCTTTGGCCAGTGCTAGAAGCTCAAGACTGGCAGCCAGCTTGGCTGAAGTCATGAACATCTCTGCTCAAAATGAATCGTTTGTTTGGCAGCCACATTTTCCACTTCATCACACCACTAACTGACAAAATGCTAATTAATTCTCACCATTTGACAACACAAATAGGGAGCTCTGCAGAGGGGAGTCACTGATTTAGTCAAGGTGTTTTATACAGGCACAGGGTAATTTTGTTAATCTAATAAGCTAAAACAAAACATTATTAGTTGAACAAAGAAAACCTGTGAAAATCACATTGAAAGAGAAAAAGAGAAAGCAGAAAATAGCAGAATGATTCTTTATGAGTTGTTCAGAAACTAACCAGAGTAAAGAGAGGAATCACAGACACTGAAACACCCATGCTTACAGGACTGTAAAAGAGATATAGAGTGGCACAATGGCACAGTGCACGAGTAAATAATATAGCTATTACCAAATGGCAGCTGTGATTTGTTTTTGAGGAGTTCAGACTCCTGACTCGCATTGGACTGAGTAAAGCATGACAGCTTGGTTTCTCCAGAGTGACACCAGTGTTTGCTACAGGCTTTCACACTTCAGGTCGTGTTTAGGCAAGCTCCTTTCAACTTGATGGTTTGTATGATTAAATCAATCCTCCATGTTTCCCATGTCCACTTGATAAGATATACCTTTCTTAAAAACTGGTCAGAAGAGGAAGTACAAAATACAAGTGAGGTTTTAATCATCTTGGTAATGGTCTTAGCATTGAACTCCCTGGCTTTAAGAATATCCTTGAATGACTTTAGGGTCTTTTTGAGTACTGAGCACAATAACTGAGACATGTTGGATTGATTTCAGTAGGTTGGCTGTTGTCATCAGTCAAAATTTGATCCTCAAGTGAATATGTTTCCCTCTCTGACAAATGTCTATCTGACAAAAGTTAAAATGAAAGAAAACACTTTAATCTAGGGCAACACACACGGGCACACACACACGCACACACACACACACACACACTTTTAAGAAATTAGGCTAGTAGTTCAATCTAAACATTTTACCTCATCCCTCAGCTGAACAAAAAGGGTTATAGCAAGCTTCTTAAATTGTCAGGGACACCCATGTAAACCCATGTCTTTCCAATACAACAATAATATTCCAAATAAAATGTTTACAGATTTCATACTGTTTTGATTGTTGACGACTTTTGTGCGAAGATTTTCTCATACATCACACAAAAGGTGTAGATGATCACTACCTCATTATAGGTCATCATAAAGCTAATGACACAGTTGAAATCCACATCACACCACAGATGCTGTGACCTGAGCGGATCTAAAAGGCATTGAACAGCTTAAGACCTCCACTTAGGCACCTCCCTCCTTGTGGACTTGTGGCCATGTGTTTTAGTTAGGCAGAAATGCCTAGTATTAATAAATAGAAGCAGCATTACAAATGATGAAGTCTCACAGATGAGGGGCAAAATGAGTTTAGTTGCCTTATGATGCTACAACAAGACATTCTGTGACATTACTATAAGATTCTATCTGGGTAAAGAATGAATGGGAGGTATAATCTTATAATACTAAGGTCACGATTTCAAACTAATGAAATTCCAAGATCAGCTTCAGAAGGGAGTGAGGCCTGGACACATGCAATCTGAGTGTACACAAAAGCTTTACTCTGAAGTCTTTCCTTAGCATACTTAAATCAAGCTTCAGACCTTTTCCTCACCCTCTAATCCTCCCTTGTTCACAAGCCTCAATGCTAAAAAGCCTTGTCCCCATGCTCCTGAATGCTAGCTGGCTCAAGACTGTGTGCTGTGCTCTCACTCTTCGGAAATCTGTCTGACCAACTTTCTCACTACAGAGATGCCCCCGGGGATGAAAAAACCTTTAAGCTTTACATCCACCTGCTGAGGACACTAAATTTTGTCAGATTCACACCTTTTCCCTTTCTTCTGCACAACAAAAAGGCAATAAGACATCACCTTGACTTTCTTTATAATACATTTTTTCTCTTTCATTCTCCAAGTCTCTCTAGTCTTCATTTGCTGAGAGTGGCAAAGGCTGAAGTCAGATAGAAAGCAATTAAACTGTTCACCCACTAAACCATACATGGAGGTACTTCCTCTTGTAGGTACCTTATTTGACAGTGTAGTCTATGGACATTATCTTGTGCTCCCCCTTTCTTCCTTTTACTCCTTCTGTTTCTGGGCTATTCACTGCCTCAGAGACCCTGAAGCCAGTCAGTGGAGGCTGCCTCTCTGACAACCCAGGGCTTAGCCTAAATTCACTCACTATTAAAAGCTGTGAAATGCAAATAATGAAACATCTCATTACCACTGTAGGAGATGAGGGAGCAAGAGGGATGCTTTAGGAGAATAACTTGACAAAGTGTCTTTTGTTATAAGAGCTTTCACTGTACAGAGGAAGTCAGACTTGTATTTGGCAGTAAAATAAACAGGTGCATTTCACTGGAATTTTCTACAGTAAACACAAGCACACACAAACAAGAGCTGGACAGTAAACAGTATTTATACTTCAATTGAGTATATGTAAAAAAAAAAGTTATATTAAAATATTAAAATATATAAATATATTATAGTTAACCAGCCTTTTTTCTATACCAATCCCTATACATATTGCATTGTTACAATAGATTTAAGCAGCTGATACTAATCCGGAAATTGAAACAGTGAGTGTAGTACAGGCTGTTTATTACAGGGCTGGGGATTAGCCATCATAAATGAGAATCCAGTCATTGTCCATGGTGGCTTGGGT
Source organism: Pangasianodon gigas (assembly GCA_022758105.1). NCBI lineage: Eukaryota > Metazoa > Chordata > Actinopteri > Siluriformes > Pangasiidae > Pangasianodon > Pangasianodon gigas. The sequence goes on from CM040469.1 coordinate 15,730,932, forward strand.
GTCACACATTTATGTGCTGCATGTACATGTTTACAGAGTGTTGAATGCAGTATGATAGCAGGGTGTATTTAAAGAGTGTGACTTGAGTATCTCAATCTGGGTACCACGCAGAAATTCTCCTGAGGGGAGAGGTTGATGATTTTGGATCAGGCCACGCTACTGAGTAGGAGTCAAATTCTAACACGATCTCCACCTCTTCCTCCTCTTCTTCTCTTTCTTTTTCCCTCCTACATTTTTATCCCTACAAGTTTATACACACATACACAGTCATCATTTCAAGAGCACCAAATGGTGCGACGATGACTCCCCGCAGCTCGGCTGCTGCTACTCACGAATCAACAAATCATCTTTAACACCTTCCTGGAGCTTGCGCCTCGAGAGGTGTCACAACAAACCAACCTTCTGGCAGTGCACAGTAGCACTGCATTCCTGTAAGCAATCTGGCACACAGACACACAATATATATACACACACACACACACACACACGCACACACACATATATATATATATATATATAAATATATATATATATATATATATATATATATATATATATATATATAGTTTGTGTGGACATTTTGGGACACTTATTTTATCCTACTGAGTTGCTACATAAACGACCTTGCCACACCCCTAAAAAGCTATTTTAAAGTGAAGTTTATCAAAAAAGCCCAACATGTGTCATGTACCTGACTATCAGCAATGAAAATCTGAGGAGGAGGAGTAAATAAAGAAGAGTAAATAAAGATCCTACAAAATAAAGTGAGAAATAAAGTGCACTGTAATGGGGGAAAGCTAGATTGTTTAAAAGGGACAGAACAAAATGCAGAGAGAACGAAATGTAAAAATAATGGTTACACACGTGAGTTGTCAACAAGCACTATGACTGTTGCTTTGTTACAACCTGAATGCTGTGCTTTACACAGCAGCATAATATTAACAAGCTAGCAAGACAACTCAGAAGAAAAATGGATACGTTTAATACAGGCTTTACATTTTCATATTCAGAATGTTTTATTTAACCAAGTATGTACACATTCAAAGCATTTTTCTTCGTGCATTGCTCACTGCTAATATAAATACAGGAATTACTTTATATGTGATGTTGACATGACACTCCTTTGTTGCGTACTTGGTGACAAATATAAATATAACTTGGTCATATTTTATTAAAATCTTTACATTATTAAAAGCTTCATTTAAACAATCATTCTTAAATTCATGAGAAATACAATTCAAGTCCCCTGGTGTGACTGTTCCGGGGTAACATTCCCTATCTTCAAACCACTGTATTTAAAAAAAAAAAAAAAGAAAAAAAAGTACTGTTCAATTAAATTACTTTTATATATATAATAACACTGTTAACTATAAAAACTATAGGTTGCCTTCATGTTCTGGTATCCACCTAGTGTGACCCCATTCTATGAATATGAATCAGGCATTAATTTGGGCATTCTTTTACTGAGAAGGGTCCTTCCTCATCCAGGAAGTACAGAAGACATCACCAGAACAGAAGGTAAGTTTAAGCTCAAATATTGATCAAAATATTTCAGTTTTCCAGCATTGTTAGAAATGGTACCAATTACACATTCCTTTGGTGTGACACAATTAACTATGGTGTGATTTTTTTTTTACACACTTTTATTGTTTTACTTTAAAAAGTAAATTAAAACAGGACACTGTGACATTGACAGTCAAGATTCCCTGGCATACAACTAGGCCGAAAATGTACCATTTACCTGAAAATGTCTACTGGTGTGATAGCTATGTCCTAGTAGATATGTGTGGTACCCCCCACACACATACTGTATCTCATTATTGGAGAATACAACAAGTGAAATATTCAGACTATGTTTGGCTTACTCATTTAGAGATCCTGGCAGGAGGTTTAAGAGCTAGGCAGGAGGTTTGTGGGACATGCAGGAGGTTTGAGAGCCAGACAGATACTGACCAGTAAGCTGAATGCAGATCCCAGGAGTAGAGAAGAAGTCTTGAGAGAGAGATGCAGAAAATAAATTTAACAGGCACCAAATGATACAAGGATCATAAATGCTTTCTTATCTCACAATGATTAGTTGCATTATTTCTTGTGCATATTTTCTGCAGATATCAGGAGAAAAAAAGCATGAGGAAAAAATGTTATAGCCAGTGTGAAGTCAGTGTCAGCAGCAAAGAGAAAGCAGCTGCAAGAAAAATGGACAATGTCAAAAAAGGAGATGTAGGGCAAGGTACAAGGCCAATAAGGCTATAATTGAACTAACTCCACAGTCACCTCAGTCACATGATCAAACTTCTGATTATGAATATGTCAATGAACACCCCACCCAGGGCCTTTTGGTATGTAGCACTTCAGAAGACAGAATCAACACCTTATCCAAAGACAGACCACTGGTGAGAAAAATCTATCACAATCCACAAATGCCTATTATCTCTCCTCTGCAAGCAAAACTTGTAATAAGAAGACATTAAGTGCATGAGCTGAACGTGTCCCATGTGCTGCTTTCATACAATCCAGTTTACAGTGTATAATCAAGATGATTGAGCAAAATGGGAACAGTGGCAAAAGGAAGATGTGGTGGTTGGGGACACAACATTTAAAAACTGGGTGAAGAACACAGAACCCGGCACAGTGGGACAAATTGTTGAAACATTCAACAGAGAGCTGGAGGATATTGCCGTTAATCATTTCAGCTGGCTTCACCAGGTGCAGATATTCAAACATTTGAAAGATGAAACAGAATGAATTGGTTCTACATGTTCACTTCTCCAAAATACAGTAATTTCATTTTGGGGGAAATCGGCTGCAGGTATCAGTGCTGTATGGGCCCATATCCAACCTGTAGTAGATAATATGATGCAAAATTCAGCCCACAAGATCGATACCCTTCATTGAGTGATGGCACAGTTACACAGTATCAACATAGAGCTAACTGTTTCCTCATACGCAGTGTAGTCTATAGTCGGGGGCTCAAGCGCATAAGTTGGAACCACTCAGAGAGGGGCCATGGTAAGAGATGTCAGCTGTCTGCCTCTACCCAGAGATGTGCGGGTTTGACAATACTTCCAATGCATAGCCTCATCACCCATATCCTGAAAGACTCTAGGAGACGTATCCTGATAGTCCCAGTGATGATTAAGACCCTGAGTACACTAGAGGAATATTTGTCATAGTGAAATATGACAATAAGCTATTCATTGGCCAGACCACAAAAGTACATGCTGATAACATTGATGTGAACTGCACGGTTCACATACAGACTGCATTTTCTACAGCAGAGATGAAATTGTTGGTGCCATATCTGAGCCAGAGCCGCACCAGCATGCTGCACAGCTCACCAAGTATGACTGGCTACTGTTCAGTGAGGTCTGAATAATATATACACACATACATACACACACACACACACACACATATACCTATATATATATATATATATATATATATATATATATATACACACAATGCGAGTCTCAGACACCACAGGCTATATGATGGATGTGGAGAAATTTTAACTTTCAAAAAATAAATTCTTGTTTGGTTAGCTTTTGTTTGTTTTTCCTCACTATGTGTATGGTCATTAATGTGTGTGGTCATAATGGATGTGAATGAATTTTTAAAAAAGAAAAAAAAAGTTCTAGAAAGGTGTTTTATCTCTACTGATTTTTAATGAATTTACATTAATAAAACTTTTGTTGAATTACAGTGTAAGTAACAAAAGGAGATTTTACACAAAACATGGCTTATTTTTTAATGGTGTCCATTGATATGACAATGTCATGTGGTGTGACAAATTATATTCAAAACTCTTACAAAAGTCCCAATGTATTTAGTAGGAGAATGACATGCTTTAAATTAAAATTGATTACTATTGCTGATGATACATAATCCAGACAAATTGATAAAAAAAAAAAAAGTGGAAGGTTTTAGACTGGCCAGGTCAATTGCCAGACCGTAACCTAGTTGAGCATGCATTTCACCCCCTGAAGAAGAGACTGAAGGGAGAAGCACCCAAAACAAACAGCATCTGAAACAAGCTGTGGTACAAACCTGGAAAAGCATTACAAAAGAAGAATGAAACAGTTTAGTGATGCCAGTGGGTCGCTGGCTTGATGCAGTTATTGCAAGCAAGAGATATGCAAACAAATATCAAGTGTTACTTACTTTAAGATTACCTGTTCCAATAGTTGTTTTTTTTTTTTTTACAAAAGAAAAGAACTGGCCTTTATTTAGAATATATATATACATTGATCAGCGATAACATTAAAACCATCTGTCTAATATTGTGTTGGTCCCCCTTGTGCCACCAAAACAGCTCTGACCAGTCGAGGCATGGACTCCACAAGACCTCTGAAGGTGTGCTGTGGTATCTGGCACCAAGATGTTAGCAGCCTTTAATTCCCATAAGATGCGATGTGGGGCCTCCTTGGATAGGACTTGTTTGTCCAGCACATCCCACAGACGCTCGATCAGATTGAGATCTGGGGAAGTTGGAGGCCAAGCCAACACCTTGACCTCTTTGTCATGTTCTTCAAACCATAACTGAACATTTTTTGCAGTGTGGCAGGGTGCATTATTTTGCTGAAATAGGCCACTGCCATTAGAGAATACTGTTGCAATGAAAGGGTGTACTTTGTCTGCAACAATATTTAGGTAGGTATGTGTCAAAGTAACATCCACATGAATGCCAGGACCCAAAGTTTCCCAGGAGAACGTTGCCCAGAGCATCACACTGCCTCCGCCTGCTTGCCTTCTTCCCCACGTAAGCAACACAAAAGCACACATGATATAAAAGAAACTGTGATTCATCAGACCAGGCCATCTTCTTCCCTTGCTCCATGGTCCAGTTCTTATGCTCACGTGCCCATTGTAGGTGCTTTCGGTGGTGGACAGGGGTCAGCATGGGCACTCTGACCAGTCTGTGGCTACGGAACCCTTGACACAGCAAGCTGCAATGCACTATGTGTCCTGACACCTTTCTATCATAGCCAGCATTAACTTTTTTCAGCAATTTGTGCTACAGTAGCTCTTCTGTGGGATTAGACCAGACGGGCTAGCCTTCGCTCCCCACGGGCCGGTTGTCATTCCTTGGACCATTTTTTGTGGGTACTAACTACTGCATACCGGGAATACTCCACAAGACCTGACATTTTGGAGATGCTCTAACCCAGTCGTCTAGCCATCACAATTTGGCCCTCATCAGAGTCACTCAGATCCTTACACTTGCCCATTTTTCCTACTTCCAACACATCAACTTTGAGAACTGACTGTTCACTTGCTGCATAATATATCCCACCCCTTGACAGGTGCCATTATAATGAGATAATCAATGCTATTCACTTCACCTGTCAGTGGTTTTATGCTATACAGTATATATACATATATACAGTACTGGGCAAAAGTCTTAGACACTCTATTTTTTAGTATAAACTTTGTTATAGATTTTTATTTTATGACTTCTACATTATTGAGTCAGTACAAAAACATTTTCCAAACATTAGTTTCCAGCACAAAATTAAATGTTACAAAAAGATGTTTGTATGTCAGTAAAGAAAGCAGCATATTATATAAGACATCACTTTCAGACAAAAAACATAATGAAGGCTGCTGGGTTTTGCTGCAAAAATAAGAAGCAAGTGCAACATTCAAAGTCTCCAGAAGAACTGTGGTTGGTTCTGCAAGAAGCTCAGTAAAACTTACCAGCTAATTTCGTTATAAAGCTGCACAAATTGTACCTGAGACTACAATTTTTTTTTTTTAAAGCTAAGGGTCATCACACCAAATATTGACTTTGTTTCATTTATTCCTGTTTACTGCTCTTTACAATATTTTTTAATGTAAAACATTTAATTTCATTATTTTTGAAGGCATCTTTGCTGTACAGTATTATATGTATACACACACACACATATATACATACATACATATATATATATATATATATATATATATATATATATATATATATATATATATATATATATATATATATATATATATATATATATACATATATATATATAATGTGTGTGTGTGTGTAGTTATTTCTTTAAACATTATAATTAATAAATATGCAGTTTAAAAAAAACTAGGCAATGTGGTATGCTTTAACATACCAAAGTATCATGCGTTGCGATTTGGCAATACATTTCAACACGTATCTAAAATATTCCGCAATACAAATTTTTGCACTATATTATCTTGCATCATTGGTCGTTTGTTCAGCACACTGACATTAAGCATGACCAGACAGACAGAACATGACAACATCCCCAGTGTTGAATCAATACTTATAATGCTCATGAGTCCAGCTGGACATTTTAAAAGTTCATCAATACACTAAATACTAAAGTACTAAATCAATTAAGCCACTGATCAGCATTCACAAACACTATTTTTTATGTCCATGGGTATATGTTCAAAGGCATAAATACCTTCCCCCTAAACTTACAGAATACCACATATCAATTTCTGTTTTGATATGGACAGGTAATGAATAACTGAATAAGTGAGGTATTTATTAATGTATGTTCAATCAAATGTACCATGATACTGTGTAGTCTTGTGCTGGTAGCATGAGCATGGATGTGAGGCATTGGTTTATCCAGAAATACACTCATGAGCTATCATGAGTTTTCTTTATTTTAATCTTAATGGGAATAGCTCAAGTATCTACAGTCAAACTAAACCTGTCGCTAACACAGAACAAAACAAAATTTGGAAAAAAAAACTGCTAATAAAAACAAAACAAGAAAAGGGCCAGCTTTATAAATGACACCACCTACATTAGAAGCCTAATTTAAAAAACTAACACAATCCCACACTGAGAAGTGGCAGTATTGAGTGTCCAGCCAACATTCTGACATACACTATGAGTAGAAAGTAGAAATGGGGAGGGATGGTTAGTGAGGAAAATGTGCAAGGTAAGAGCAAATATGTGAAACAACCCTAGAACACCCATGTGACCAGGAACTACAACCACAGAAAGAGAATGTGGGTGCAGCTCAGTTTTATAAAGTGCCACCTGGAGTATTCTGGCCTTCAGTTAACATCGCAATCTTCACAGTCATCATCCATATGCCACTCATGAGTAGGTTATTAAATATTTAATTGAATATAAAGGACAAAGGAGCAAGTTTCAAAAATCATTTTTGACTGATTTTTTATTTTTTGGTTGGGGGGGATGCAATGCAACAGTGGCAGTGTGTGGAATCTGGAGTCAGAATGAATTTTTTTGCCTCTGTAAAATTGAGAAAGGGAAACTGGAGGCCACATGGGGAGCCTGTCCCACTTTCAGCACCCCTTGATGGGATAACTGAAAAATGACTGGAGGGTAGTGGGGATAGAAGGGTGGATCTGAAAAGCCAAACGCACAGCACTAAGACCACAGACAACTGCTGACTTGGTGGATATTGTACTACAGACAATACCAATCTCACAAGAATGTACACTCTGCCTGAAATAAAAAAAAAATTAAACAGAATAATTATACAACTTTGACAAGGGTCTTCATTTCTAGCAATTTGCTTACATAATCATGAGACACTCATCCATCGACCATGCACACTCTGCAAATGCAACTCTTCAATCTGATGAATATTTCATGTCCTGATGGCACTTTTAAGACAGAACTAATTAATGAATACAAGTTGATGGGGCATACGTACAATCCCCTCAGTTAGAAACATGTGGGCAAACTCCACATGCTAAAAGCTGCTGCGGTATAATTGTACTACATTGAGGGGGAAGAGCTGATTGTTAAACAGGCCTTGTTAACAGCACTATAGCACTCACTGATGAACTCCCTTCTGGATTTCAAACCCTTGATAATGGACTAATGCGGATCAAACATCATGCCAAGCATTTAAAAAGACAAAAGACTACCACTGTCCATTAAGCTTGTGGGGCCTATGATGAACAAGGATACCCATGTATGCTAAAACAGTGGAAAATGCTATCCTATAATTCTTCACCTGTGAATTTACTGTAGATGTGCTTCCCTTTTCTTCATAAAATAGATGGGGATAAGAGGAAGATAGCATTTAACAGGTCACTGACTTAGAGACTTACCTAAATGTGTACCATGTTGAAATAGAGGTTCTGGGCACTGCTGACTGCGAGGAGAACAAGGCTTATCTATTTGATACAAATTCAGCATAAAGTACTGAGGCACTGAACTCATTTCTATATCAGGTGTCGCATAATTATACCAAATCAAAGTATATGATTTGTATATGGAAGTTTATAATCGCAGATCTCAAATGGAGTGCACTCACTAAAAACCACTAATTGCCATGTGTAAGATGTCTGAGGAGAAAAAAAAGCCTTCAAGCTGAACTGGCAATGATTATAATATGCCTGCCTGTGTGTAAACATCCTGTGTTTAAAACCACATGCGGTCAAAAGTGATCCAGCTTAAGACAGAGGATCAGGCATATGAGTGTGTGTGGTGAACTACTAAAAAAGGACTATCAGAAAAAAGAATGGTTATAAAGCAAGGCATTAAAATCACTAAGCAAATTAGGCCACACCAAGAAAGCCTCATCTTAATCCAAACTAAGCAGATGGAGGGTGACAATGAGAGTGACAGAAAGAAATAGATTAACCTTCAATTTATGTCCAAGAAAATCATTTTAAATGTTTACTAAAAAGGCGTTTACTAAATAGGTATAATGAGCAACACTGCACTTCAATTCAATTCAATTTTATTTGTATAGCGCTTTTAACAATGGCCATTGTCCCAAAGCAGCATAACAGCAATACAGAAATTCAGGATATACATTTTAAACTTATAAATTTATAAATTTATCCCTAATGAGCAAGCCAGAGGCAATGGTGACAAGGAAAAACTCCCCGAGACGATATGAGGACGAAAACTTGAGAGGAACCAGACTCAAAAGGGAACCCATCCTTATCTGGGTGACAATGAACAGTGCAATTATAAATAATTCCCTTCTATAACTGTGTAACACATGGTCAAAAAGTGCAACTGTGTAAATCAGAAATTCATTATAGTTTTCACATTAAGCCTATTTTGTTGAAGTTATCAACTGTTCACTGATGGAGACTTGACTGCAAAACTGTTCGTGGGAACTGCAGTCCTAAAGCTATCATTGCAATTGTAGTCCTAACCCATCGTAGCAAGACTGTTCATATCAATTGCAGTTCCAGAGCCATCTTCCTAGTTCTTAGGTGGTACCATCCTCAGTAATGTCATTGATCTTTAGGCTGTCCATGTGGGGCCATCCTCAGCAACAACAAGTGACTTCCAAGTGATGAGAACTCCAACCAGCACTTCTGTTTCAGCAACTCCAGCATTCAGTTGTTATAAGTGGGTGATTTCCAGTGATTTTTTTCTTGTTTTGAGAGAGAGAGATTAACTGTTTAATGAGATTAATGAGATGAGATAAACTCTCAGTTCACTGAATTTACTAATTACTGAACATTTCTGCCAAACTGTCATGAAGAGGGCGCTAACAGAACAGACTATTCTGTCCATAGACATAGACATAGAGATGGTGGGAAAGTGAATAAACAGTGTTTATTTTGTTTCCCTATGCTGGTGTAAAATGAGCATCATAGTGTACTAACCCTTTGCTATGCAGCTACAGGTTGCACAATCAAGACATCTGTGTAGATTATGGTTTTAAATAAAGTGTACAACTTATTTTTTTTTAAAAAGTGTGGTTTTGTGATTTCAGTGGATTTCTATCTCTTTTAATGGCTTTTACAATTCACTCAAGCACGCAAATGAAAAATAAAATAAATAAAATGGAAGTGAATGAGGTCTTTACATGATGTACCCTGGTGTGAATTGGCCTTTTTTTGTCACAGTCATCCTTGATTTACCTGTTTATGTTTCCCCAGTTTGAGTGGCCACGAAAAGGACACATGTGCATGTCCACACACTATGCTACTAGGCTCATTCTTTATAAAGTTAGCTAGCCGATTTTAAATGAAGTTCATTAGCTAGCTACATTATTTACCTTGGATCAAATGAGTTTTGTTTCACTTTGGAAAAACATTTCTGTACAGCTGTAAGTAATGTACATTTTATTGTCTTCATTGCATCGGAATCCCCCAGTTTCAATGACAGATAATGGCAGATCACTGGGTAAAACCACCCATCATATAAAAAAATCTGAGAAACAAGTTTTGTTCGAGTTGGTCTCCCGATGCTCTCTTCCAAATTCTGTGTTTATTGGGAAAAAATCTGTAGAAGAAGAAGAAAAACTGTTTTTTTTTTTATTATTCAAAATGGCCTACTTCCTGTTTGACAAATCACGAATTTGTTAGATCAAAATCATTTGGGACCATCCAATCAACAGACAGAAGAATCTTGATTTAATGTTGAGCACTTTTATGAATTTGTGAATTATAGCACAACCTAGAGGTGAATTTAGACAAATCTTGTTGGATTCCCTTAGGTTGAGGTCCTTCAGTCATCTACAAATCTTGGTCTGTATACTGCACACTCTTGCCGAGATATGCCCTCATGTCCTGTTTGGTGACTTTGCCATCAGATTAATTTTGTATGTTATAGACAAACCATCCCATACATCAACAATCTAATAAAAGTGAGAAGAAGTGAAAAAACTGTTTTTGAAAAAGTTCAAAATTGTGGATTTCAACACAGTTTCGCAATGATTACATATTCTCCAGCTAGGGCAATGATGCAGTCATTTAGTTGGTCCTTCACTGCTGTCTGGGATGCATTGAGGCACATTCACAGTCACACTACAAATATGATGTGGTATTCCCAGTCCACCTCTGAATGTGGTTTGGGTGATCAGATCACGATGCATCACACCTATACTTAACGCTGACCACTTACGATCCCATCACCCAGGATGCAATGTTAATGTCAGTTGTGAACGGAGCCTAAGGAACTGCTCAGAACAACTGTCTCCTATTCTAAATTATCTATTTAATCAGTCCCTAGCCTAGTGTATCATGACTGTCTACTTCAAATCCTCCATCATCACTCAAGTTCCCAAGAAACAGACTCCCAAGAAACCCAATAAACATCTCCTGCTTAAATAATTACAGACCAGTTGCTTTGACATCTGTAATCATGAAGTGCTTTGAAAGAATGATTCTGCATCACCTCAAAACCATGACTGATGCTGTTCAAGATCCACTCCAGTTTACACGTAGCGCTAACAGGTCTGTAGTCGATGCCATAAACGTGGCTTTGTAGTACATCCTGCAGCATCTGGACAGCTTTTACATCTACACCTGCATTCTGTTTGTGAATTTTATCTCTGCTTCCAATAACATCATCCTTGACCTTCTCTTGGATAAACTAGGCAGCTCAACATATCTCCTTCCATCTGCTGCTGGAGTATCAATTTCCTGTCCAACAGGAAACAGCACATCAGAATGGGTGACCACATCTCAGACCCACTCTACCTCAACACCGGTGCGCCACAAAGTTGCATGCTTTCTCCCCTGCTCTACTCGTAATACACCAATGACTGCACTTCTCAGAGTTACTACATCAAGCTCATCAAGTTTGTGGATGATACTACCCTGGTATGACTCAAACAATGATGAGTACAAACAATGATGAGTACACATATCGGACAGAAGTTGTGTGCTTCCAACTTTGTAGCAACAGTTTGGGGAAGGCCCACATTTGAGTGTGATGGTCAGGTGTCCACAAACTTTCAGCCATACAATGTATACAGTGTAAGACATAGATTCCAGGAGTCCCTACTGTATTTTATACTATGCAGTGAATGTAAGGAATTAAATGCATTAATGTTGTCTAAAGATAAGTAAGAAAATGAGTGTTTGCATATATACACACTCGCTCTCTCTCTCTCTCTTTATGCTTTATGTGTTTTTCAAGTCAGTACTGTAGCAGGCATCCTAACCTGTTATCCACACAGCTCATTCCACAGCCTGGGGGGGGGCAACTTTCATTCACATACACTCACACACTCCACCCACTCACACACTTAGAGTTCAGCTGTGTGTCGTGTCAGCCTGCACCTCCATCCTACTAGCCCCTGCCACACACACAAGACCAGTTTACCAGCCCGACCACCCCCGCTTCCATATCTGTCTCTCCTTTTCTCTCATTTCCATCTCCTCACCCCTGATCACCTACACACACTCCCCTTACTGTGCAGATGATCACATGCAACCACTCTCACTAAATTTAATCTTTATATTCAACTCTATCTACCTTCATTCCAGATACATATATGCTCTGTGTGTGTGACTTCTCTCATTCTAGGACACACACACACACATTGATATTCCTTATAAAATGACTGTAAACATAAGACAATCTCAGGCAGTATTACATTGTGTAAGCAAGAATGTTTTTTTTTTCTGTTTTGAGCAAACATGAATAGACACCTTTAACACCTCATTTTGCAGCAGTTTCACAAAAATGTTTACCAAAAAAGTCATTTCAGAAACTATGCTAGAATGCCATGTTTTTAAAGCTTTAAGCACACTTTACTGCAAATAGCAGACCAGGTTTTACAACTGCAAGAACTCATGTCTTATATTAACAAAAAAACTATACATCAATAATGCAACCACCACTGCAGTATACAAAATGCTGCATTTTAAAGAATGTAGCAATACATAATGCTTCAGAAGCTGTGGCATTGTTCTGACAGTCTTTTCTATTTCTCTCTTGTGAAAACCTCTTGCTTCTCTCCTTATGCTGAAAACCTGTTTCACTCCTAAGTCCACTGTTGACACACCAATACCACACCTGCTAGGAAGTCAGCCAGCATAGGCTACACCAACCCTGACAGCTAAGGCAGACTACACACTATACTTCTAAGTTGAAACCTTTTGTTGTGTTTTAATGTGATCTGTGTGCAAATGTCTGCATAAAACTCTTATTTACTTGCATAAAGACAGTGACAGGATGAGAGAAAGAAGGATCTGTGACATTTAATGACAGAAACATGTTAACTGCATTGCAGAAAACATCTAAGTCTTTATAATGCTTAATCAAATATAAAGTCTCCGCTGAAATATTGGAAAGGTAAGGCCAATTCTGTTGTTTTTTGTTATACACTGAAGACGTGGGTTTCCTGATATTTACACCTCCATGTGTTAAACAACTTAGAACATGGCACCTTTGGTGGCAGACCACCCAATTTTTAGGTGACCAAAAGTATTGGAACAAATAGTCTCAATTTACTTAAACAACACTTAATATTTGGTGGCATATCCCTTGCTTACAATTACTGCATCAAGCCTGCAGCTCACTGACATCACTGTTGCATTCTTCTTTTTTGATGCTTTTCCAGGCTTGTACCAGAACTTCTTTCAGTTGCTGTTTGTTTTGGGGGTTTCTTCCTTCAGTCTCCTCTTCAGGAGGTGAAATGCTGCTCAATTGGGTTAAGGTCTGGTGATTGACTTGGCCAGTCTAACACCTTCCACTTTTTTCCCCATGATTAAGTACTTTGTTGTGTTGGCAGTGTGTTTTGGGTCATTGTCATGCTGCATGATGAAGTTCCTCTCAACTAGAATGGATGCATTTCTCTGTAAATTGTCTAACAGAATGTTTCTGTAGACTTCTGAATTCATTCTGCTGCTACCGTCATGAGTTATATCATGAAGAAAGATTAGAGAGCACTTTCTAAAGGCAGCCATGCATGCCCAAGCCATGACACTACCTCCACCCTGCTTGAATGATGAGTTCAGTGATGTCTCCAGTGTCTTGCAGATCATGAGCAGGTCCTTTCTTTCTCCACACTTTGGCCTTTCAATCACTTTTGTAGAGGTTAATCTTGGTTCCAGAACATTTGTGGCTCATGTCTGTATTTCTTTGCTAATGCTAATATGGCCTCCTGATTCTTTAATGCTGATGGGTGGTTTGCATCTTGTGGTATGGCCTCTATATTCCTGCTCTGGAAGTCTTCTTCAAATGGTGAATTGTGATACCTGCCCGTGGCCTGCGGGGGTTGTTGATGATGTCACTGACTGTTGTTTTTGGGTTTTTCTTTACAGCTCTCACAATATTTCTGTCATCAACTGATGTTGTTTTCTTTGGCCGACCTGTTCAATGTCTGGTTGTTAGTATACCAGTAGCTTCTTTCTTCTTGAGGACATTCCAAATTGTTGTATAGGCTATGCCCAATGCTTGTGCAATGGCTCTGATTGATTTTCCTTCTTTTCTTAGTTTCAGAATGGCTTGCTTTTCTCCCATAGACAGTTCTCTGGTCTTCATGTAGGTTTATCCTTTTGACAACAAATGTAGTCTTCACAGACGAAACCCAGGACTCAAACCAAGAGCAGACATTTAGAGCTGTTAAATATTTAAAAAATAAATATAATAGGGCACACCTGGGCAACAAGAAACACCTGTCAGTCACATGTTCCAATATTTTGAAAACTTGAAAAATGGGCGAGTTCAAACAAAAGGTGCCATGTTCTAAGTTGTTTAACAAATCTAGATGTAAATAACAGTAAATAAAAGCTGAAATTCTGACCTATCTTCTCATACTCATCATATGATCTCAAACCCAACTCAAATTGTTTTGCCCTGATAGTCATCCCAGAATTTATGTTTTCAGTTTTGGAGTGAAGGGTGGACAGTATGTATGTTTTACACTTAATGTTTTAACAGACATGTGCCTGCAGCATATACTAACTCCCCTGTTCAACAAGAGAAAACTATCAGCTGTACATTCAGCTGTCTATGATGGATTGTAGACTGGAAGGATGTGTCTATGGTGTAAATGTATTTATACTAATATGCACTGATGTGGCCATGATTAAGAAAAAAGATATACCCCAGCACATCTTAAAAAAAGGCGGAAACCTCTACTTTCAGCCACATTTATGCCATGTTAGAAAATGGGCATCAGGTCAGTTGCCTTACGCAACATTATTCTGCTCAATTCAGCTTTTAACCAGTTGACCAATTTCTGGACTGTGCAACCATTCAGACTTCTGTGCCACACTGTGTTTAGCAGAATAACAGCAACTTACTGTGAGTACAATTATATTTTTTAGGATTGCACTTAGGCTATGTATACTAATACTATAGGCCTACTTAATTACAAATTATAACTATTTATAGAGCACTCCCATTTATGGCTTTAATGAAAAAGGTTAATGAAAGTTATTAAGAATATGTAAACACTGACCAACCAGCTGCTACATTTCAGGGCTCCAAATACTTTCGTCCATTAAGGTGCACCTGTACCGAGGGTTGCCGTACAGCGTGAGCCATGTAGAACTTTGATAGCGGTAGATATTGGGACATTATTAGTATAAAGTGTCCCAGTAGAACGTGAAAGGCAACAGAAACGACAAAACAAAATCAGAACAGACAAACCCGCTACCGCAGGCCCACCAAATACTAGATGTCAGAATAATGCACCAGTTGCGCTTTTGGTCATTATAATATTAATACAATTTTATTATTTATAAAAGTGCTCTCTAAATACTCTAGCACCATCAGACACGCCCATAAAATAGATAATCCTTGCACTACTAAACCGTCTGCGGTACGGTAGTTACACCAGCAGCGTTGCTGGAAGTAGATTTACTAACGCGTGCGACGGTTTACGTCGCGGCTGAAATTAAACAAGTGCTGAACAAGTGGCATGCTTCCTTTTATACAACCCCGAGCGACAAAATGGAGGAAAACGGAACTGACCAGCTTAAGTGGACACCGTGCGGAGAAAGACACTCACACTACCCACACAATAGCCCGAATACAGATCGAAAACACACATAAACCCATGCTTCATTCTTACCCGGCGATTATCGCAACACACTACACTTTATTAAGTTGCGAGAAGTGTTACACAAAAGGATTATGGCAAGCGGGGGGGAATTTAATATAAAAGAGTCTTTAAAAAAAAAACCCTTCTTCTGTCCAGTGCATTAAGGTAGGGGGTGTTGACGCAGCAGAAATTTCCAGCAGGAGAAATTCCCCTCATTTAGGTTAAACGAGGGGAGAAGACGAAGGGGATGTGAGGTTTAAGCCCTAAGCCGCGAGCTTTTTATTTAAATCCCCGAGACAGCCCGACACGCGTTCTCCCAGTCGCGGAAGCAGAACAGCCGGCAACTCGACGCCGGAGCTCCGCGAGGCCAAAGAGTCACAATACGGTCTAAACTTGTGAAGAGATGCTGTTGAATGTGTCGAGTTGAAGGGGCATAAATAGGGGGAAACAGGCTGCGCTACAATGTCCACTGATCAGCTATAACACCACCGACAAGCCCAACATCCTGCGCTCACCTAAGAAAGGTTTGTTGTCCGCGCGGATGTCATGCGTCTCACCTGGCAGCGTGGAAAGAAGCTGCCTGGAGAGAAGGTAACAGTTTACAATTTCGCGGGTAAAAACGAACAAACCCATAAGCTGTCAAAACTCGCTTCACGACAATTTTCGTATCCCTCGTGAGGACTTCCTACTTCAATTCACCTTGTCCGAGGAGTAGCTACCTGACATTTCAAGTCCAGACCCTGAAGTCCATATGTGTGCTATAAAGCGATAAGCGGATACCATTGAGGATAACAGTATTATGGTCAAATAGACTACTGTAAAAACGAGTGTTAAAGGGTGGGTGAGACGCATAGCCTACCTGTTAACCCATGAGTTCTGGGTTCGAGCGCTGGCGACGCGTCGGGCTTCAATTTCTCAACGTGAAAGTGTGAGAAACAAAAGATTTCAGAAATTCAGTTTCTTACCCAACGCTCCTGTCAGTGTAAAATTCCCCTGTTCTCTCCGCCTGTCTCTTTTTTCTCCCTCAAACTCTCCCACCCCTGCTTTTCCGCGTTTCGGTATCAGGAACCCATCTCTCTCTCTCTCTCTCTCTCTCTCTCTCGAGTCTTAGCCACAGGAAATGAGGCAGGGCGAGCACGCGCTCTCAGCCGCACGGCGGCACAGTGAATAGACACGTCAAACCGTGGACAGCTCCAGTTTAACTCACAGCCCAACCTCCACACTGTGAAAAACAAAGTATGCTAGAAAAGACGAAGACGACTACTGCTACTACTACTACTATTAATGCTAATGCTACTAATACAAATAATAATTATAAATAAAGCAGCTATCTGCGGGGTCCAATAAGAACCCATTGCAAATAGCGCTCCCAGTGGCCAGTCCGTGCCAAGTTACATAGAACGCTAAAAAGAACTTAGATGAATATATTGTTTGTGTCATGATGGTAGCTCAATGCTGACCCCGTGAAATTCCTGCTGAAATCTGATTGGCTGAAGGTGGACATGTCTTTGCATAGCCAATGGATCCCTTACATTGGGGAAAATCACAACCCTCTATTATCAAAGTTATTATATTTATTAATGAGTGAGCCTTTTGACTGTGGAAATAAACACCTGTTTAAACACCCTGTTTCATGATGTAAAAAAAAAATGAAACCAAGATCAATTATGTCAGATCTTTTTCCATCCTTATGTGATATAGAAACCAAAAAAAAAAAAAAAAAAACCTAAAGTGAAAAACAAATAATTAGGGGGGAAGAAGAAAAACCTTATAATAACCTGGTTGCATAAGTCTGCACACCCTTGGTATACCTTAATGGGGCATGTGAATGTGCTCAGAATTAATCACATTCAAACTTATGTACAAAAGTAATTATTATACAGCTGTCATCAAAGAATTGATTCTGATTGTCCAAAAATAAAGATTAGCTGTTTCTATAGAATTTTCTTGACATCTTCTTGGTTTCAACTGACTACTGAAACCATGGTCTGCAAAGGATACAGGATCTCATTGTTGAAAAGTATCTATCAGGAGAGGGGTATGAAAGAATTTCCAAAACATTAGATGTACCATGGAACACTTTGAAGACCATCATCAACAAATGGAGAAAATGGGTACTGGTCACTCCCTGCATGTATCAACAATCTCTCATATTCTTCACATGTCTGGACTATGGGACAGGATGGCTAGACAGAAACACTTTCTCATGAAAAAAAACCCCATCAAATCTTGCCTAAATTTTGTCAAAGCATGTGGTAAAATTTCTTATGGTCTGATGAGACCAAGGTAGAACTTTTTGGGCATAATACTAAAAGATATGAGAAACAGGTACTTGAACTAACGTCCCTACAAATTCTCTTTGTACTGAGAATCAATAAGTGAGTGATCAATGTTGGGAAAGCTATTATAAATTACATTTTAAAAAATAGAAAAAAAAAATCAGCTTTGTTATATCTGCAGTGTCATTACATAATTTCCCTCTGCTTATCTATCTTTCTATCTATCTACCCATCCTTCATCCATCTGTCTAAAGCGTCTGTCTATTGTCCACAAGACAGTTGAACACTGGAAAAAAATAAATTTCTATAGTTCCTAAGCTACTTCAGTCAGTTTCATAATTGGTCTCAACCAGATGCCCTCTGCACCTTTCTGGCTTGCTTTCTATCTAATGTGACTGAGTAAGCTAAGGAACTATCTTTCAAACAACAATGTCTTTTTCAAATCAACAATGTCTTTTTCTAATTGGTGTTTATAGTTGACAACAATTTCAGAATGATCAGAAAAGTTCACTGGACATGCTCATCAAGATGGCCTCCACGGACAGTCCGGAGGCCTTCCTGGAGCTTTTTGAGTGTTCAGCAGTTGTGTGGGAATGGCCTAAAGGGTAATGGGCTCTGTGACTCCTCCCCTTGCTATCGGGGGAAGCCCAGCTTGCTGCCCAGCAGCTGCCACCACAGACACAGCTGGACTATTCCAGTGTCAAGGGGGCAGTCTTGCAGCACATTCGCCGGACACCTGAGGAGCACCGCCGATGCTTCCGGTCGCTGCAGCTCCCCAAGGTCAGCCGCCCCGTCTCCCCCAACTCCCTCTCTCTCTACACAGGTAGAACCTTCTGCACCCAACAGGACCAGGGCAAAGCCTGGGCAGGTTTGCAGGCATGGCGGGAAAGACGGGCATTTCCAGGATCAGCGTTCCCTCATGGAAGTGGGAACACTGATCCGGATGATCCAGTTGTTAGTACCAAAAAGCCATAGGGAACGTCTGTTCTATGCAGCTCACCATAATCCCATGGCTGAGCATTGGGCCATGTTGGGCAGGATAAAACCCTAAACCATCTAATGGCTCGTTTTTATTGGATGGGCATTCATGGCAATGTTCACAGGTGATAATGCAGCATGTCACGAATGTCAGCTGGTGAATCCCCCAGCCACCCCAAAACTATCATTGTGATGATTACCCTTAATTGAGGTCCCCTTCGAAAGAATTGGCATGGACTTTGTCAGGCCATTAGAAAGGTGCACGTGAGGATATCGCTTTTTGTTAGTCCTGGTGGATTATGCAATGCAGTATCCGGAAGCAGTGCCTCTGTGCAACAGCATGCAGTGTTGTAGCTTGAACCCCGTTATTTGCAGTACGAGAGGTCCTGCAAGCCTCCATGGGGTTTTCCCCATTTGAATTATTGTACGGGCATAAGCCCTTTGGCCAGGGGTGTTAGCTGGACTGTTAATCATCCAGGGCTGAGCCCATATTCTTCTCCATCAAAAAACTTTTAAAAACATATTTCTAAATAGACTGTTTCCATGTATTTTTTTTTCTTGCATGTGAGGGTTAATTGCTTAAAAAAATGTGATTGGAGAAGGAAGGAATGGTTTGGATTTGATTTACCATATAAACATGAATAATCCAGCCACTCAAATGTCTCAAACCAGCATCATATCAGATATCTACTACCATTATTACAAGGCCTACATAATGGAAAATCCTCAAAATCTGTAATACGATGACAATTTCATGAATGAGAGTAAACTTTCATAATCTGGTTGCAAAATTATTGCTGATGGACCTACTTGATATGAACTACAATTCCCACCTAAATGGTACAGATAGTAAAGTATGAGAAAATATTAAGTATAAAATGAAGACAATCACTGAATTCTGTCTTTTAAAAGTTATATTATCTGGTTAAATTTAGCCTACTTCAGTATTGTTACGACCCAACTTGTCCAGGCTGCAATATGAGAAGGGAAACAGACAAAGTTAAAATTAAATGGAATCACTGTTTGTAGGACTACCAGACCGATAAAATTGTAACTTTTTGGCTCTCTAAAACAAGACTAGGCTAGTTTACACACCTTGTTTTCCTGGCTCAGCATGAGATGATGTTAGTGTTTCAGTTTCAACCTCTTTAGTGATAAAAAAAATCGGCGTATATCCATTTTTCCCCTCACACTAAATGACTGTGTGAGCTAGAGTTTGGCAGAATTTGGCAGAGACCTATCAGCCAATAAGACATGAGTATTTCCACGTATGTTCCTGTAAAGCCTGTCTGATTGGTCTTGCCCCGTTCACTGAAGCTACAAAATTATAACACTTCCGTCATCTTTTACTGACATTCAGTTACATAGTGACAAACCCCTCCAAGTGGAGAATTATTCGGGGAAAAAATCTTCGGGCTGAGCACAAAACTCCACCCCTTAAGTAACCTAACACAGGAGAATTTGCGTCAGGCCCAAGAACGACAATCCCGACTGTATGACTGGGTACTTGACTATGGGAATTTTCACCGGGAGATAAGGAACTCGTTTTACTACCCCCATCAAGCTCTAAATTGCTTGCAAAGTGGCAAGGACCATTTGAGGTCACACAGTGAGTCAGAGAAGTCAACTATGAGGTCAGGCAAATGGATAGAGGTGATGCACTTTATATATACCACCTCAATCTCCTGAAACCGTGGAGAGAGGTGGTTCCTGTGGCTCTGGTGATGGTGGTTCCCAAGAGGGAGGAGCTTGTGTGGACTTTAGAAAAGTCAATACAGTGTCTAAACTTGATGTATACCCGATGGCTCCCTTTTATTCGACACCGTACTTAAACAAGGGGTATTGGCAGATTCCCTTGACTCCAATAGCTCGAGAGAAAAAAAAACGGCCTTTTCCACTCTGTTTGGGTTACATCTATTTGTCATCCTTAAGTTTGGGTTGTTTGGAGCCCCAGCTACATTTCAACATCTCATGGACTGAATACTCCACCCACACAATGCATATGCTGCTGCTTATTTAGATTACATAATCATTAACAGGAATGATTGGCAGCGGCATTTACAACATCTGAGGGCTGTCCTGAGATCCTTGAGATGGACGGGACTCAGCAAACCCAAAGAAGTGTGCAATTGGATGGGTGGAAGTATGGGATCTGGGTTTCCACTTGGGCCATGGGCAAGTGTGTCCCCAAAGCGAGACCCCCAGGCCTGCCCAAGACCCAAGACCAAAAAGGAGGTGAGACAGTTACTGGGGGGTGGCTGGCTATTATAGTAGGGTTGTGACTAATTATTCAAATGTCACTGGGGGGGGGGGGGGGGGGGGGGG
>CM040469.1:15752326-15767043 GCA_022758105.1 Pangasianodon gigas
TTATCCTGTTTTCGATGAGTTTTTGAAAGTGCCCTGAAAAGCTCAGACCAAATAAACACAAGCCCAGAGCTTGGCTAAGATTCCGCCTGCCTGGTATACTGATGGAGTTTGGGCTCCCAAATGGTGCAACAGAAAATTTGATTGTGCTCTCAGGGTGGGAGGGATGGCGTTACTCTCTCTTCCCTGACAACCAGAGCAACACTAGCTTACTGTGGGTGAGCTCATGCATGCAGAATAGGTTACACTGCCCTGTGACTGAAAGTTCTAAAAATATGCAGATCACATGCTTGCCCCACCCTCTCCAGTTGGTAGTTGTCATGTGATAGGGAAGAGTTAGCTAGTGAATGGGTGGGAATTGGCAAGACCAAATTGGGGAGTTCATGTCTTCTTGGGAGGCTAAGAAGTCACCTAATTTTATGAGTCTTTGCTTATTCCAGGCTAATATTGAAATATTTTACTGAGGAAGGGCCAGATATTTTATTCACAAGTTGAACACTGCAGACCACTTATCCATTTTCAAACACACACTGATAGCCACAGCATTAACTGCATTGTGTAGCATGAGGCTACCGCAGATGAGAAATTAGCATGATTCTTGATCTAGAGTTTTTTTCCTACATTAATAAACTTGATAGGATGCTAAAGGGAAATGATTGGCTGCTAAACTGAGCCAATGTGATTCATATATAGCATATACTCATTTGATGGATGAGAAAAGACCTTTGTGATTTGTAATGAGAATCTGAAAATGTAAAGAGTAAAAAGTTACTTTTTTCCCTTGGAAATGTAATAAAGCAATAATACTTAAGTATAAATATTACAAAACATTATGTAAGTATAGTAAAAATGGTAATTACTCAAGTGTTTTCCACCCCTGCCAGATAATAACAGATAGTAGTCACAAATAGTGCAAATACCAAACTCAAAATGTTAATATTGCATCATGTTGAAGAGAACTATTTAAAGTGTTGAAACTGTTCTTTAGGTTATTGTGGATGAAAATAACTTGTACTCTTCTTTACTGAGGATAAGTATCACTCAACATTCTGATACTTGTCTCTATTGCAGGTGAAAATTAATCATGGTGCCCATATACTTTTGATGATAAGAGTCTTAAGGCTGTATTCTAATGAGGGTGAAGACCACTGAAACTCAACAGAGACCACATTGTTTGAGGCAACATTCAGTCTGTAAAATCTTGTGAATCTTCACAAATATCATCTTCACAAGTGACATGCCTCTTAATGGTTCCTGGAGGTAGCCATAGCATAGCTATAGCGTTACAAGGCATTTAAGGGAAAAGTGTGTTCAAGAATGTCCTTTAGACAGTGAAGCCCAGTAACCTGCAGCTGGCAGCCTCATCCACATAGTCTCATCCACATAGTACTTGAGAACTCTCACATGAAAGGGCCAGAGAAAGGGCTGGCCTGGGCACATTCTCACATGCAAGTGCAGATAGGTTGATAGGTTTATAGATACTGCAGTGTCAACATCTTTTGTAGGAATGCTGGCTTTGGCCACAGCCAATGCAGGAACTAATTATATTTGCTTTAATCAGTCAGTGGCAGTCAGTGGTAACTAAGTGTAGCTTTATAGATGTGTGTAAATTAGGTTATGGTTGCTGATCTGCTGGATGTTTAATTAGTGCTCCAAAAAGCAGACTTCATTAAAAATTTAGGGCTGTCCATCCCACCCGGGAAAGTGCTGCTCTCGTAGTCTCATAGCTCATAGTCTTAGAACAGGCCTAAGTGATAATCCAGAGCTGGGGCCAGGCAGCACAGAAATTCTTAAAATCTTTGTTATATTAATCTAATTAACATAAAATTCCATACTTAAGGCATCACAACTATTTACATACAGTGGATATAAAAAGTTTACACACCCCCTGTTAAAATGGCAGGTTTTAGTCAAGAAAGGAATGGCTTAACCAAAAGAAGATGAAAGTTTTTGAATGGCCTAGCCAGAGCCCAGACCTGAATCCAACTAGAAATCTGTGGGCTGACCTGAAGTGGGCTATGCACAGCGGATGCCCTCAAAATGTTTGAGGTCTAGAATGTTTTTGCAAGAAAGAGTGGGAAAATATTGCCAAGACAAGATGTGCCACTCTGATAGACTCTTACCCAAAAAAGTCTGAGTACTATAATAAAATCAAAAGGTGCTTCTACAATATATTAGTTTAGGGCTGTGCACGCTTATGCAATTAGGTTATTGTAAATTTTTTATTTTTCTTTTTTTCCCTATAAAAGTTTCTGATTGTATTTCACTTTATTTGTATAATCTCCAATTGCACATTAAAGGTGAGAATACAGGACATGATTTATCTTGTGTGTAGAATTTTTACATCCTAGGCATTTGAGGGACGAAGTGATGTATTGAGTGACGCGGCTCCTGTTTACAAATCATTTGCCGGTAGATTCTTGCTTGTGTCTGTGTTTAGACTATACCGTTTTTTTTCTGTTTTCATCAATAATTTTGTGCTATCGTTTTTTTAAATTTTATTTTTCTCTTTCCCCTTCTGCCGCATTTGCATTTTCTCAAAGAACTTTTTTTTGTGGTCTAAAGACAGCAAGCGGAAGCTAAGGTACGTTTAACACTCAAAATGGCAAACATTCAGCTTGTTCAGTGTGTTGACTGCAGGATGTATAGTCATTAGTAATAGCTTTATTTGTGAAGAGTGTATATTAGTTAGCTCTCTGACAGAGAAGATTGCAGCATTAGAGGTGCGCATCCAGATGCTAGAGAGGGTTAGCGAGAGTGAGAGCAGTGTAGTTTCATCATGGTTATAGGAGGCACTATCTTAAGGCTTGTGAAATTAGCTAGGACTTTAGGGGCACCACCAGCTTTGGTTAGGTGTATACCGAGAGCCAGGGCGCCAGACGTAGCAGGTATTCTTACGGTCTTAGGCAAGGCATAGGGTTTCAAAGATTTTCACGTAGGAGCTAATGATATATGCCTTCGTCAGTCAGAGGTTACTAAGAGTAACATTGTAGTGGTGTGTACATTAATGAAGGCTATGTCTGATGCAGTAATATGCTCTGGCCCCATCCCAATGCAGTGTGGCGATGTAGCTTACAGCAGGTTATGGTCGCTGAACTGCTGGATGTCCAGGTGGTGCTCCGAAAACAATGTCAGCTTTATAGATAATTGGAGTAGTTTTGAGGACAAGGCTGGCCTGTTAGGGAGGGATGGTATCCATCCCATTTGGGAAGGTGCTGTTCTCATTTCTTGCAGTGTAGCACATATTCTGAGAACAGGCCTGGTTAATCGGTGACAATCCAGAGCCAAGGCCAGGGAGCAGACAAGCAGGCTAAACTAACTGTCTGCTAGCTGCACGTCATGATTTAGTAACTTAATTAACATAAAATTAAGTCATACTGAATGCACAGCCAGCAACTTTGATCTGAAGCTAGGACTGTTAAATATTAAATTATTAATAAATATTATAAATAAATAATATAAATAAATATTAAATATTAAATAAATCCAAATCTACCATTCTACCACATCCCAAAGCTGTTCTGTTGGATTCAGATCCGGTGACTGGGAAGGCCACTGAAGAACATTGAACTCATTGTCATGTTCATGAACCATGTTTGAGATGACTTTTGCTTTATGACATGGTGCATTATCATGCTGGAAGTAGCCATTACATGATGGGTAAATTGTGGCCATGAAGGAATGCACAGGGTCAGCACCGTGTGATTAGTATTAACGGGCCCAAAGTGTGGCAAGTAAACATTCCCCACACCATTATACCACCTCCACCAGCCTTGAATGTTGACATAAAGCAAAGTGGATCCATGGATTAATGCTGTTTGTGCCAAATTCTGACCCTATCATCTGTGTACCTCAGCAGAAATTAAGATTCATCAGACCAGGCTACATTTTTCCAGTCTTCAGCGGTCCAGTTTTGGTGAGCCTGTGCCCACTGCAGCCTCAGCTTTCTGTTCTTGGCTGACAGAAGTGGAACCCGACATGGTCTTCTGCTGTTGTAGCCCATCCATCTCAAGGTTTGACGTGTTGTGCATTGAGATGTTTTTCTGCTCACCACAAATGTACAGAGTGGTTTTCTGAATTACTGTTGACTTTCGGTAAGCTCGAACCAGTCTGGCCATTCTGCGTTGACCTCTCTCATCAACAAGTCATTTCTGTCTGCAGAACTGCCGCTCAAAGGATGTTTTTTCTTTATTGCACCATTCAGAGTAAACTCTAGACTGTTGTGCATGAAAATCCCAGGAGATCAGCAGTTACGGAAGTACACAAACCAACCTGTCTGGCACCAACAGTCATGCCATGGTCAAAATTGCTGAGATTTTTTTCCCCATTCTGGTGGTTGATATGAACATTACCTGAAGCTGCTGGCCCATATCTGCATGATTTTATGCATTTCACTGCTGCCACACGATTGGCTGATTAGATAATTGCATGAATGATGAGTAGGTGTACAGGTGTTCCTAATAAAATGCTTACGGATTGTACATCAGTCTAACTGGCAGGAGGAGGAGGTGTTGCAGTTATTTATAATGATAATTTAGGTGTCACAAAAACCTGGACATAAATGTAATGCATTTGAAGTTCTTCATACTAACATATAGAAACAAAAAAAATCTACCCAGTCAATTCTACTAAGTATTATCTACAGAGCCCCAGGGCCATATTCTGAATTCCTTTGTGAATTTGTGGATTTCATCTCAAACCTTATTGTTTCTTTAGACAAATTCTAGATTCAGTAGGGGTTAATCGGAATGTAATAGGACCCACTCATAATGGTGGTCACACTTTCGATCTAATACTAACGTTTGGGTTTAATATAGAAAATATAGTTGTATCTCGACAGTCTGAAGCTATCTTAGATCATAACCTCATCTCATTTAAAATGTGTCTTAGTCACAATATATGCACCTTGCCATACTACCATGTCAAACATACATCAGCTACTGCACATAGTTTTATCAATAATCTCGCAGAGTTACCAACTTAGATTGGATCACTGTCTGACCCCACAGAACTTGATCAGATAACTGAATGCTTAGAGTCAAAGTTCTGTGTGACACTTTACGGGGTGGTCCGGAAAAGGAGGAGGAGATGGGGGCAGGCTTGAAACAACTCAAAAAGGGGCTCTTTATTTTCCAATCTATTACTTTTGCTTTTCAGCGATTATCTTTCACTCTGCACACACGTGTGCATGCACACACAGCTCTGTGCTGCTCAGCTCTCTCTCTCCCTCGCAGCTCACGTCTCTCCCACCTTTATCCTTGCTGCCACCCACTGAAACACAGAACACGTTAGAGCAATCCCGCACAGGTGTAGATCCTTACCACTCACTTTTCCTGGCTCCACCCTTCATTCACAAACCAGTGCTTGACCACGTTCCCACCTCCACATACCTCCACCACCCAACTCAGGCCAGGGAGCTGTCCAGCCTGCTACCGACTCCATCCCCATGCCAAGAAAGGAAATCTGCCACAGTCATCTGTGCCCCTGGCCTGTGGACCACCTCGAACTTAAGTGTCAGATACCGTGATCTGTGCTTTGGCATCCTTCGTGCGGTGGAGCCACTAGAGCGGGGTATGGTCAGAACAGAGAGTGATGGCCCGTGCCACAAGATAGTTTCAGAGGGTGAAGACCACCCACTTGATGGCAATACACTCTTTCTCAATTGTGCTGTACTTACTCCCTTGCACCAAGAGCTTATGGCTGATGTACGATGCATCAGTCTGCAAAACAAAGTGGAGAGAGGAGTCAGGAGAATGTAAGAGTTCTAGGCCACAGAGTGCAGCTTTTACCTGATTTTACCACCAGTCAACGGGCTGGTGACATTTGAATAATTAGGCACAAACCTACGATAATACCCAGCCAGCCCCAGGAACTGTCTCACCTCATTTTTGGTCTTGGGGTATGGGCAGGCCACAATCACTGTGGTCTTATCAATTTGGGGACAAAACTGCCCATGGCCCAAGTGGAAGCCCAGATACCGTAATTCCACCCACCCAATTGCACACTTCTTTGGGTTTGCTTTGAGTTCCGCCCATCTCAACGATCTCAGGACAGCCCTCGGATGTTGAATGTGTCGCTGCCAATCATTAATATAAACAATGATGTCATCTAGATAGGCAGCATAGGCAATGTGTGGGCGGAAGATTCTGTCCATGAGTCATTGGAACGTCACTGGGGCTCCAAACAACCTAAAAGAAGGCCGTTTTTTTCCCCAAGACATGGGATCAAGGGGATCTGCCAATATCCCTTTGTCAAATCCAGTGTCAAGTAAAAGCAAGCTGCACCTTTCTAAAGTCCATACAGAACCAGACTCAACCATCTGCCTTGGGAACCAAGACCACCGGACTGGACCAGATAACCCCCATATTGAGCACAGTCTTGAGCTCCTCCTGCACCACTTGTTTTTTGTGTTCGGGCAAACGATAGGGGCATTGCACCACTGCAGGATGAGATGTGGCGAAGAGGCACGGCTTCGGGGTATCGCGTTGTGTAATCCACCAGGACCGACACAAAACAATGCCCTTGTGCAGTCCATTCCAATGGCCCAGATGACGTCCATACCAACTCTTTTGAGGGGAATGTGGATTAATGTAAGAGGGCGCAATGACACTTTTGGTGTGGCCAGCAGATTCACCAGCTGACATTCGCGACATGCCACACACCATGGGCCATGAGTCGGTTCAGTGTTTTATCCTGCCCTTTTTATCCTGTCCTAAGTGTCCCGCCATCAGATTATGGTGAGCCGCCTGGAATCACATTTCCCGACAGCTCTTTGAGACCAATAACTGGGTCATTTCTTCTTTTGTTTGAGTGGCCTGTGTCACTCGGCATAACATATCTTTAATAATCATAAAATAAGGGAAGGAGAGCACAACGTTAGGCTGAACTTGCTGACCATCAATTACTTTCACTTGGTCAAAGGCATGCCTGAGGGTTTCATCTCCCCCTGAAGGGCCCTCCCCACCCTCTGCGTCTTCCTGACGCGGAGCTGACATAGACGGCTCTGGCTCCGCCTCCCCAGCCAACTGCTCCCTCCCCACACTGCTGCAGGACCCATCCACACACATTTCCCTCAAAAATGTCTGAAATGCCAGCCAATTCATTACCAAGATCAGTGGATGGGTGAGGCAGGGACTAACCACCACCTCTATTTTGTTTTTGTCCCCAGAATTGGATTGTGATAGCCACTAGGGCATATTCGTGCACATCCCCATGCCCACACCTCACCTTCACACGGCATGCTGTATACAATGCCTCATGCTGAACTAGGCATTAGTGAATTGAGGTTTGGTTACAGCCTGAATCCACTAATGCGTGGTATGTACTTCCTTGAATACTCACCAGTATATCACCAGTATACATCCCAGCTCAATTGGGGATGGTCTGTGGTGCGTCAGGGACTCGGACCAAGACCCCCACCTCCATCACATGACATTGGTCCTGGAAATGCCTGGGTTCCCTGCAATGCCAGCACACCGGGACTGCGGAGCTGGTTTCAGGGGAATTGGCCCTTCTTTCCTTGGTGCAGGAAGGGTGGGGAAAAAAGGGAGAAGACTAAAGAAAATTAAGTTGCTGTCTGGCTATTAAATTTTTTGATACATAAATACCTAAATACTTTATTGTGTCTTTAACTGGAATACCCTCAATTAACGCATCATCACATTTATGCAGTGACATTATCTCACATTTGGACAAATTTAGCTTTAACCCAGAAGCACACGAGAATTGTTTAATTATCTGAATGGCTTTAGAAAGTTGATTTTTATCTTTTAAAAAAAGTGTGGTGTCATCAGCTAGCTGAGAGATTTTAATTTCCTTGTCAAAGATGGAAATACCTTTCAGATTCTGATTGTGCATAATACTTAATGATAATAATTCAGTAACCAAAACAAATAAAAAGGGGGAAATCGGGCAACCCTGTCTGACACCACATCTTATAGAAAATCTTTGTGAAGTGAACATATTAACTATGACAAAGCTGGTAATTCTTTTATAAAACATTTCAATTATATTGACAAACGAAGACCAGAAACCAAACAATTTGAGATTGCAGAAGAAATTCATGCTCAATAGTGTCAAAGGCCTTATAAAAGTCTAAGAAAAGTATAATAGCTTCAGATTTCACAAAGTCAGCATAATCCAATAAATCTAAAATAAGTTTTGTTATTACTAATGTGCCTACCTTTAACAAAACCTGACTGTGTTTCTGCAATAATGTGATTAAGCTTGAATTTTAATCTATTTGCGTATACCAAGGCCAAGATCTCCAATTAGATCTCCAATTGGTCTCCAATTATCAATTAAGAGAGAATCTTTTTCAGGCTTTGGGATAAGGGAAATAATACCCTGTTTCATTGATGAAGTCATTTCTCTCTGAGCAACGCATTCACTATACATGCAAAGCAAAGGGGACTGTATTAAATCCCAGAAATGAATGTAAAATTCAATGGAAAATCCATCAACGCCAGGGGATTTCCTTCTTTTCATGGAAAATAGAGCAGATTTAATTTCCCCAATTGTCAAAGTGGCCTCACAAATATCTTTAAAATCATTATCAATGACAGGAATATGATTCTTAATTGTTTCAAAAAAATTCTCACAGAAATCCATATTAAATTCAGAAGTGTAAAGGTCATTGTAAAAGGTAGTAACAAAAGTAGAAATTAATTTTGGATCTGTGCACTTGACCCCATTAATATTGAGAGCCGTCAATGAATTTTTCCTGCAATTCCTCTTCTCTAATGCAAAAAAATAACTGGAATTGGTCTCTCCTTCCTCAAGCCATTTTGCTCTAGATCTAATAAAACCCCCTCTAGCCAAGTCCAAATAAGCTTGATTAATTTGAAGATTTAACTCCCTTAAATGCAATTCTTCTTCCTGAGTTAGTTGTTTTTGCAATAAAATATTTATTTTATTTAAGAGTTCATGTATTTTTTTATTTTTAGAGGCTTTTAAATCTTTACTTCTTCTAATAGCAATCTGCCTAGCCTTATATTTAAAAAATTCCCATTTCATTTTATAACTATCCTCAGTTTTTTTTTGAGAATATGCTCGAAAGTAAGTTTTTAATACTATCATTAAAGGAAGCATCTTTTAAGAGTGAATTATTAAATTTCCAACAACCACGTAACCTTGGAATTTTATCAGTGTTGCTACACAATTTTAAACTTATTTGTTTATGATCTGACAGGGGAGCAAATGAGTGAGAAATATCTTTTACAAATTGAAGTGCTGAGGAAGAGAGCAAAAAGAGATCAATTCTTGATTGGGAGGACCTATTTCTATTAGACCAAGTGAATTCATGTAAATCAGGGTGAAAAAAATGCCATGTATCAGTAAGAGAAAATTCTGCACATAATGCTAAAATGTTACTATTTAAATAAAGACCATCGTTGCATCTGGAAGGAAATCTGTCCAAAGTGCCATCAACACACTCATTAAAATCACCGCCTAGAATAACAAAAGAGTCAGGGTATTTAACAAGTGTTTCTTTCAATTCTGAGGTTATCTGAAAAAATAGAGACCTATTATCCGATCGAGAATTACAACCATAAATATCACAAATAACAAAATTTTAGTTATCCTGTTTAAGCGATAAAATAATCCATCTCCCTTCGTCAGATGACCTTACCCCAAGTATTTGCCCTTTAAATTTGTGCAAAAGAATTAAAACTCCAGCAGAGTGGTTAGAGCCGTGGCCGCAATAAATAGTATTACCCCACTGATTTTTCCAAAACTTTACATCCATTTCACATGAGTGTGTTTCCTGAAGAAGGATCATATCAGACTCACTGCTCTTACAGAACAAAAAAACAGCTTTCCTCTTTACAGCATCACGTAAACCCCTTACATTTAAAGATACAACAGAAAAAGAATTAAACTTAAATTCCATTAAACACCAAAAACAAATCTAACACCTCTTAAATCTGAACCTTCAAAATTCTAAATTGAGATAGGAACAATATATAACCGAACATAATCCTTGAGCACAAAATTAAATAATATATATTTCACAACCTTGCATGTTACTCTTTTGCAAGTATGCAAAAAGAACTGAATGTCAGTTTAAATATAGAACATCACTAACCGTGAGAAATATACTCCAGCATGTAACGTTAACTTTGTAAGTTCAACAGGAGGAACCAAAAGCGATTCATAACTACCTACTTTTTTTTTCCACTTGTGGAATAAGAGCAGACAATATTTAGTCAATTAGATCACCCTCAAGTGTAGATCTATCACATAAAGTCATGTCATCAAAGTCATGAAAAATGTCCACAGAGATAATATGGTTAAGAACCAATAACATTAACCATGGGACAAGTCTACCTCACATCAACGTAAATGAATCTTTTCCCATCGGTTAATGCGAACAAGCCGCGAAAGGAGGCTTTCTTGCCCTCATCTCTAGCTTTCTTAACAAGGGGCCAAAGTTTCTCTCTGGCAATCCTATCTTCTGGTGAAAGGGCTTCGGTGAGTCGCAACTTGTTGTCGAGAAGGAATTTACATCCTCTGGCAGCTTGCCAAATGGTGTCGCGAAAACGACGGAGTGCAAACAAAATGATGATGGATCTGTGGGAACCATCCCCTCTTTTCGGGCCAAGACGATGTGCAATGTCAACGGCACCCTCAAGGTCATCGCTGATGCCAGGCACTACGTTGCTAAGGACATCAATAACAACTTTCCAAACATCCTCTCCATCCTCTCTCACGCCGTGTAATTTTAATGTCCATTTCCAGCTGTAACACTTGCTTTCTCCAAGTTCGGCCTTCAGGGTTTTATTCGCATGTTGGAGCTCCTGAATCTCCGTAGCCACAACTTTCAGAGACTCCTTATGCGTTGCTACCTCAGTAACAAGCTGAGTAACAGTAGAGGACAAAGTCTCGATCTGCTTAGCCGTTGACCCAGTTGAACAACGGATTTGCGCCAGATTTTTCCTCGCGAGCCAGAGCTTGTGTTGCGCGCACAGCAGATATCTTGCACCCAGTTGAATTCAATTTCAGCAATTGAAATAACATTATTTCAATTGCTGAAATTTTCTGGAACATCTGATCGTATTTTCCAGAGAGCTCACGAATGTCCGTCAGAATTTCCGTTGAGGTGTCGCTACTATCCATAAAATCTCTTTTCGTTTTCTTTGGCGCAGGCTTTAAGGGAGTTTCAGGTAGAGGAATCGTAAGGAGATCACCCATATCTGGGCGTGAGTCAAACCAGTTGTTAAGATCCTCAGCGTTTCCCGATGAACTCAAATCCACGGAGGAGACGATCCTAACGTTCACGTCAGTGCTTTTAACAGGCTCCATAGTTGACGCTTGTGTTGTCTCGCTGGAAGTCTGTCTAATTTTCTTTTTGCCCATAGATAAATCAGCGTAAGGTGAGTAATGTGTGTAGAAAAGTCACTTACACATTTACATACGGAAAAAACCTGTTATCACGGTTATATAATCGTCCTATTTCAAATTTCCTGATGACACCTCCAAAAACGCGTCCACCTATCACGCCGCCATCTTGGCCTCCACAATTAAAAATACATGGCTCACGTGAAGTGTGTCCGTTGACGAAACCATGTCTCTCATGAACAACAGGTAACTTCGCTGATGGTTCGTCACAGTGGCAGGCAGCCAATCAGCACTGATTCCCGGAAAAATTAGTTAGCAAATGATATTTCGGTTAGTCAAACCAGTAGGGCCCGCCCACTCTTGGCAAAAAGAAGAAGTATTCGCGCAAGCAGCAGCAATAGTTGAGAAAAGAAGGAGCTACGGAGTGCGGGGAAAGATTTTGCTTGTGCATACAATTTATTTTTTCCCTCGCGCACCAGACGGTTTAAAACGAACATGCGAATTCTCCCCTTTCCACGCGTGTACATCTATTTTCCTCTCGCGGTTGTAATTTACCGTGCGCGCGAGCGTCAATGACACGCTCGGATTTTTGGCACGGATTTGCGCCAGATTTTTCCTCGCGAGCCAGAGCTTGTATTGCGCGCACAGTAGATATCTTGCAATCCCGCACAGGTATAGATCCTTACCACTCACTTTTCCCGGCGCCGCCCTCCACTCAGAAACCAGCGCTCGACCACGCCCCCGCCTCCACATTCCGCTATATTCTAGATAATATAGCTCCAGTTAAAAGGAAAAATAATTACAGGGAAAAAACTAGCGCACACCCACCTTAAAATATACCACTCGAAAATTAGAATGTAAATGTCATCCAACTGAATTGGCAGTATTTCAAACAGCATGGAAGGAGAGCCTCCTGAGCTACAGAAAATCTCTTAGTGCTTCTAGATCAAAGTATCTCTCCACCCTAATAGAAGATAATAAAAATAATCCTAGATTCTCATTTAATACTGTAGCAGAACTAACTAGGAGTAAGACCACCACAGAAGCATGCACACTGTCAATATGTAGTAGTGATGACACCATGAATTTTTTCAGTGACTAAATTGAAAATATCAGGCAAGGAATTCAGACTATAAATTTAATGCCAGACAGTTGGCAAACTAACCCTGTAGATAACAATATAACTATATCAGATCAGTGACTAGAATATTTTTCGAGAGACTGAACTAATTTCATTAATTTCTTCATCAAAATCATCAACTTGTGTACTGGATCCCTTACCTACACATTTCTTCAAACAGATACTACCAGAAGCAATTGAACCTCTTCTAAAAATAACCAATTCTTCCCTTAGCACTGACTATGTAGCTAAATGTTTTAAACTAGCAGTTATCAAATTCCTGATTTAAAAAAACCTGACCTTAACCCCTGTCAGCTGTCCAACTATAGGCCAAAAACAAACCTGTCCTTTATCTCCAAGATCCTAGAAAATGTTGTAGGACAGCAGTTATGCTCATACCTACATAGAAATAACATTCTTGTAATCTATCATTCAGGATTTAGGCCTCATCATAGCACAGAGACAGCACTGGTTAAAGTGGTAAATGACTTACTACTGGCCTCTGATCAGGGTTGTGTCTTCTTGCTTGTGTTACTTGACCTTAGTGCAGCTTTTGACACCACTGATCATATTATTCTCCTTGATAGAGTAGAAAATATTGTGCAGTTAAGGGAAAGGCCCTTTGACTGATCGTTGTCAGTTTGTAGATGTAAATGTTGACTTCTCTATGCATACTAAAGTAAAGTTTGGTGTTCTATAAGGTTCTGTTTTAGGCCCACTGCTTTATTCTTTATATATGCTACCTCTGGGTAAAATTATTCATAAACATGGTATTAGCTTCCACTGTTATGCTGATAACACACATTAAAGTATGTTCCAGCAAAGCCAGATGAGAGAAATCAGCTTAATAAAGTTGAGGAATTTGTAAAGGGCATTAGACACTGGATGCTTTTAATGTACTTCTACTTAATTCTGACGAGACAGAAGTATTTGTACTAGGACCACATGCAGCTAGAAGTAAGCCTTCTGATTGCATAGTAATTCTGGATGGCCTTTCTGTTTCATCATGTGCAGCAGTAAAAGTCCTTGGTGTGATCATTGATTCCTGTCTTTCATTTGAAGCTCATGTAAATAATATTGCTAAGGTAGCTTTCTTTCATCTCCGAAATATTGCTAAGATAAGAAATATAATGACACCATACGATGCAGAAAAAATAGTTCATGCATTGTTACCTCTAGGTTGGATTATTGTAATGCCTTACTGTCTGGATGTTCCAGTAGGTGCATAAACAAGCTCCAGTTAGTCCAGAATGCAGCAGTTAGAGTCCTTACTGCATTGGCTCCCAATCAAATTTTGCATTGATTATAACATACTACTATTGACCTATAAAGCACTGAATGGTCTCGTGCCGCGGTACCTGAGCGAACTTTTGGTTTTTTATGATCTGCCACGCCTACTTCGATCAAAAGGTGCAGGCTATTTGTTGGTGCCTTGAATAGTGAAGGCTACAGCAGGGGGCAGAGCTTTCTCTTACAAAGACCCACAGTTATGGAACAGCCTTCCAATTAGTGTACGGAACTCAGACACAGTCTCAGTATTTACGTCTAGGCTGAAAAAAATTTCTTGTTTAATCAAGCTTTTTGTGAATAGTTTTTTCTTAGGTAAAGGAGCAGATCTGGAGGGTTCACAGGCATATAGTGTTGTGGTGACTTGGGATGTTTGGATGCTGTTGCCCCCTACTCTCACACGTTCACTCAGGTTTGTTGATGGTAGGGGGGCTGGCCACTTTATGTCCCAGGGTGCCCTCATGTCTGTGTTACCTTCTGGCTCTCTCTTTTAGTTATGCTGTCATAGCTAGTCTTGCCGGAGTCCTTGCTTGCACTCTGCAGACAAAGTACATATTCTTTAACCATTATATGATAATTAGCATACCTAACTATCTCCCTCCCTCTCTCTCAGGCTACACATGCTACTCCTGAGATGCCAGTTATCCTGACTCCTTCTGCTCTCCAGACCTGTCTGATCCTTATGCCCTACTTCTGGTTGGATTTCTCATCACTTGGAAACCACTCGCTGCTGCTGAGGATGGCCCCAAACGGACAGCCTAAAGTTACATGAGACTCTTCCTTTCTCTCCATCTCTCTCTCTCCCTCACTCTCTGTCGAGCTACACATGCTACTTCTGAGATGCCAGTGATGCCAGTGATCCTGACCCCTTCTGCTCCTCCTCGCTGCCTGACCCATCCTGATGCCCTACTTCTGGTTGGAGTTCTCATCGGTTGAGTTCGCTCGCTGCTGCTGGGGGTGGCCCCATATGGAC
>CM040469.1:15767143-15788168 GCA_022758105.1 Pangasianodon gigas
TTCCTCATATCATCTCGGGGAGTTTTT
Source organism: Pangasianodon gigas (assembly GCA_022758105.1). Lineage (NCBI taxonomy): Eukaryota > Metazoa > Chordata > Actinopteri > Siluriformes > Pangasiidae > Pangasianodon > Pangasianodon gigas. The sequence goes on from CM040469.1 coordinate 15,767,171, forward strand.
CCTTGCCACCGTCGCCACTGGCTTGCTCATTAGGGATAAATTCACAGTGATAAATTTAAATATTTACAATATATTTTTGTGAATCCATTTATTTCTGTAAAGCTGCTTTGTGACAATGTCCATTGTTAAAAGCGCTATACAAATAAAATTGAATTGAATTGAATTGAATTACTGAGGATGGTACCATCTAGAAACCATGAAGATGGCTTTGGACTTCAATTGATACGAACAGTTTTTCTATGATGGCTTAGGACTACAATTGCTTTGATAACTTTAGGACTGCAATTCCCACGAATAGTTTTGCACTCAAGTCTCCATCAGTGAACAGTTGATAACTTTGACAAAATAGACTTCACGTGTGAACTTTTGTGTTCACACAGTTGCACTTTTTGACCATATAGTGTAGAGTCAGAGAAGGGAATAATTTATAATTCCACTATCCGGTGTCAACCAGATGAGGATTCAGATGAGGTTCCCTTTTGAGTCTGGTTCCTCTCAAGATTTCTTCCTCATATCATCTCAGGGAGGTTTTTCCTTGCCACTCTTGCCATAGGCTTGCTCATTAGGGATAAATTCATAAATTTAAAATTTATATCCTGAACTTATATATTTCTCGAAAGCTGCTTTGTGACAATGTCCATTGTTAAAAGCACTATACAAATAAAGTAAAATTGAATTGAATTGAATATTAAATCAAGAATGTGTCCACCATTATGAGTGGGTCCTATTATATTCTGATTAACCCGTACTGAATCTAGAATGGTCAAAAATGCTGCTCTCAGAGGGTCTTGTGGACTGTTAAAATGAATATTAATGTCTCCAACAAATAATGTTTTCTCTAAAGAAACAACCAGGTTTGAGATGAAATCTGCAAATTCACAAAGAAATTCAGAATACAGCCCTGGGGTCTGTAAATAATAATTAGTGGAATCAAATGGGTAGAGTTATTTTTTGTGGCTATGTATGGTATGTTAGTATAAAGAACTTCAGTTGCATTCAATTCATGTCCAGGTTTTTGTGTGACGCCTAGAATATCATTATAAATAACTGTGATGCCTCCTCCTCTGCCACTTAGATGAGGCTAATGTATGTAACTGTATCAGGGAGGACTACCTTTGGTTAATGCTACATACTCATTTGGTAATCCACATGTCTGTTAAAATAAGTACCTTAATCTGCTGAACAGTAATAGTTTCATTAACAATAAGCACTTTAGATGTAAGAGATCAAAGATTTAGCAGTCCTAGCTTCAGATCAAATGTGCTGGCTGAGCATTCAGTATGATCTAATTTTATGTTAATTAGGTTACTAAAACAAACTTTCTTAGTGTTTCCACATTTTTGTTTAGCTCGGGGAACAGACACAATCTCAATATTGTGGAAGCTGATTGACGACTCAAGGCAGCTAGCAGACGGTCGTTTAAGCCCGCTTCCAGCCTGGTCTTGGCTCTGGATTGTCACCAATCAGGTAGGCCTGTTCTGAGACTATAAGCTATGCTGCAAGAAATGAGAGCAGCGCCTTCCCAAGTGTGATGGATACCATCCCGTCCTAACAGACCAGCCTTGCCCTCAAAATTATTCCAATTATCTATAAAGCCCACATTGTTTTCGGAGCACCCCTGGACATCCAGCAGTTCAGCAACCATAGGCTGCTGTAAGCTACAGTGCTATGCAGCATTGGGATGGAGCCAGAGCATATTACTTCATCAGACATCACCTTTGCTAATTTACGCACCTCTACAGTGTTACTCTTAGTAACCTCTGACTGACAAAGGCATATATAATTAGCACGTAGTCACTGAAAGGGGGCGGAGTTAGGTTCAATTAGCTGTCTCTCAGGAACCAAAAGTCCTTTTGAGCTGAAATTTGGTGTACTGCATCAATTTATTAAACTGAATTGAAACTGAGTTTTTAATCATCACTTAATTACTTAAGGAGTGCATGAAGTGCTGGAACACTATTGTTATAGTCATTATTTTAGTGTGCCAAGCACATAGTGTTTGGAACCCTATTGTTTTTGTTGGGATTTTCAGGGGGCCAAGCATGTAATGCTTGGAACTTTATTATTTGTGTTAGGATTTTTCTTTTTCTTTTTCTTCTTCATCAAAACTAATCATGCAGACCAAACTGAAGGTCCTACAGACAAACAACTCTAACTCATTACTTTTTTGCATGGATTTGCACAAAACTTGAACATATATACAGGACAAGATTCTGAGGTCATGTGCAAAGTTTGGGGTGTGGTCATGCATAAGAGGCAGTGCTAATGTCAGATAACTGTTTCTCTGGAACCTTAAGTCCTATTGAGCTGAACTTTGGTAGAGTGCATATATGTCCTAATTTGATAAAGACCTGATTACTTAAAAAACATGGCCAACATCAGCCAACCAACTTTCAGCAGGCATTTAACAGGGTTACTCCTGATCTATTGTCATGAAACTTGAATGCTAGTTTTTCTCTAGGGATGCACTAGTAAGCCATGGACCTTACTCAGATTGGTCACTGGGGGGGCACTATTCATGTTCTTTCTCACAAAAACAAGTATACAGTAGTCCCCTCCGAAAGTGTTGGAACGACAAGGCCAATTCTTTTGTTTTTTGATATACAAAGTGTGGAGAAAGAAAGGATCTGCTCATGATCCAAAACATATGAGCTCATCAGTCAAGCATGGTGGAAGTAATTTCATGGGTTGGGCTTACATGGCTTCTTCTGGTATGGGATCACTGAACTTTTTTTTATTGCACTCAGATCAACATTCACAGACAAAAGCAAAACTTGAACCATATTCACGTTGGTTGGAAGCCATACAATTTTAAAAATGAGTAAAGAAGGGTAGTCCCACAATTAAAATTAAAGCAATCCATAATACAAAAATATAGAAATATGGAACATCCAAACATCCGGATGGAACATCCGGACTGGCCCACAAAGTTAAAATATTTTTTTTGCCAAATATGACAATATTAAGAACAAGAATTTACTGTCTGAACAAAATATGTGTGTTGACCCTGTACCAAGAAGATATAGCCCAGGAGACATCTGAAACAAACAAACAAAAAAATCTGTCTTGGGTAACCCATATTCTTTTTGCAGTTGTATAAATGATTTGAAAACATGGATAGAAAACAAACATGAAAATTTCCTGATCCCTTTCCTAGTCCAAGCCAGAAGGCCAATATTGTTCAACTGTAGTGGAAAGTCAGGATTGGGGGCTATGAGAGAAGACACATTAAAATAATTTAGAGATCCCAGAGTATTTGACTGTAGTCCAACACCAAGCATTGGTGTTGTACAAAGCAAAAAATTCAGAGATACCTTTTACTTTCATAATAATATTAATAAATCGTAAACTTTCAAGGGGTATGGGGAGACTCAGATTCCATAGTTACCCGACAGGAGTCCAATCTGTTAGTACACCAGCTAATCAGATGCTTAACTTGAGATGACCAATAATAGAACTGCAAGTTAGGTACACAGGCACCTTTTGTTATTCCACACAAATTTTGAAAGCGTTTTCTCAATATCTTAAAATAAATAAATAAATAAATAAAGACTAAACAAATAGCAAAGAATTGACTGGAACTAATATAATATACAAGGGAGAATATTCATTCTTATTACATTTATTCTACCAAATACAGAGATGGGAAGGGGATCCCATATTTTAAGATCATGCTTTATATTCTCAACTAAGGGAGAATAGTTCTTGTCAGCAAGCACTTTAATATCTGAGGTGATGTAAATGCCTAAGTATTTGAAGCCTGCCGTAGCTAACTGAAAGGGGGATGTGCCCACCCAGGACGAGCCAAAAGGTACATTAAGAGGTACGGCTAGGGATTTAAAAAATTTATATTGTAGCCAAAAGTCTACTATATTGCGAAATGCACGTCATTATGGCTGGAATGGATTTTTCTGGATAGGATATATATAAAAGGACATCATCCACATATAGCAAGATTCGATGATCCTCTCCATCTGCACCTATGCCTGTGATGTCTTGACAACGCCTTATTACTTCTGCTAACGATTCTATGGCCAGTCCTCTACCTATTTGGAATCGCTTAGAAAGTAAACCATTTGTGTTACTGGTAGCATAGGGGTTTGAATATAGTAATTTAACTAAATGTATAAATTTGGGGCCCAAATTAAAATTTTCAAGGACAGCAAATAGGAATGGCCATTAAATCCTATCGAATGCCTTTTCTGCATCGAGAGAGAATATAAGGGCAGGATCTTTGTGTTTCTGAACAAGATCTATAATATTCAGCAGTCTGCGTATGTTGTCAAAGATATATCGCATCCTAATGAACCTGGGTGATCTGGATTAACAAGCTTGGACAACGCAGCCTCTAATCGTTGTACAAAGGAAGGCAAATATTTTGCAGCATACATTAAGTAAACTAATTGGCCTATAGAAGGCAGAATTCTCTGGGTCTTTGTCTTTTTTTGGGTATTAAACATATTTAAGCCATGTATCAGGCACTGTAGTTTGACTGATCAGGTCTGTGATGACTGGCTAAATATTCAGGTGTTCAGAGGTTCAGGCCAAAATAATTTATAAAATTCAATAGGATAGCCACTGGTTCCTGGCGCTTTTTGTGATGCCATTAACTGAATAGCCTCCAAGATGTTTTTAGGAGTGATGGGGCATTAATAATAAGTAATTAATAATCTGGAATATTATTCTGAGATTTATATAATGATTTATAAAAGGTTTTGAAGGTGGCATTAATCTTGATAGGATCATATGTACGAAAACCCTCAAGTGTCTTCACTAAATTAATTGACCATTCAGGCTGTTCTTTTTTGATCTGATAGGCCAGCAACCTACTGGGTTTATTAACAAATTCGTAATGTTTTTGTTTAGATAGAAACAGTAATTTTGTAATATGATTGGTGTATCCTAGATTAAGTTAGAGTCACTGGATTTGATTTATGTAACCACTCAAAATACCTCACTTCCCTTTCTAGATTCACCCGATTTTGTGCTCTCATCTTTTGCTCTAATTATGCGTAGGATATCATGTGTGCTCGTATCATGGCTTTTAGGGCTTCCCACTGAGACATCACAATTTTTATTAAAATGCCAGTACTCTTTAATCCATTGACTGGCTAAGTTACAAAATATGGTATCAGACAGAAGGAGGTGCATGATCACATAAGACAATATAACATGATTGTACTAAATGAACGAAGCTGCATGGAATGAAAACATAATCGATTCTTCTTATGTCTTCTGGACATAAATTTAGGTGAAAAATTTAATTAGAGGCATAAACACCAAGTATAGTATATCTATATCTATATATCTATCTATATCTATCTATCTATCTATCTATCTATCTATCTATATATATATATATATATATATATATATATATATATATATATATATATATATATATAGGATCATTCAGCCGATGTTCAGTTTTGCAGTATTTTGTTCAAAATTAAGTGCCTTGTCTGTTTATATTTAAGAAATAAGATTTTTTTTTAAAAAAACTGCCCGTCCCAATCTCTGTTAAGTTTTAGCTGTTCATTATCTGAAAGATGTGCCTCCTGGAGAATTGCAATATAAATTTTTTCTTTTTTCAAAAATGGTAAAATCTCTTAACTATATGGCCCAACCCTTTCACATTCCAAGTTACAAATTTACATAAGCTATTCATGGCTTGATGTAACCAAAACAAATGATTTAATTATCAATCTTACCCATGTGAGAGATCGAACAATGAGTGCATTTTGTAAAGCAAACAAGGAACATCAGAATAGAACCCCTCACCACCCCCTCTAGGGGCACATTAACTACAGAAAAATCACAGTGCTTTAGTGGCACAGGGAAGGGGGAATGGGGGATGTAATTATACTAAAGGATAATCACAGGTTTTTAGACAGGCTCCAACCATCTGCCAAAATAAAATCTAGCATCTCCCATAGTTAGCCAAAAATAAGGATGGCTTCCATATACCTCAAACAAGTTGTAACTATAGTCTGAATTAAATAACAAAGTTGTAAAAAAAAAAAAGTGTACTCACATAACAATAACAAACATTTGCACTAAGATACTTCAAAATAAAACAAAAATGTTCAGTAAGTGTCCAATGACATGTGAGTTAACCACCAAGCCAGTTTAACAGATTAGCTTCAGATCAATTTAGTACACAATGCCTCAGTTCCGGAGAGATGCGTGAAAATAGTCACCCCAGTGTGTTTTACAAGGTACAAGGTCCAAGGTTCATTTATTTGTCATTCAACATGTTAAAAACATGAAAGTTATTCCAGCGTTTTTTCCACAGACCTGGGTGGTTATGCATTTTCAAGGGTCTTGATAAAATCTTGAGCCGCTGTGGGTGTCAAGAACAAATGTATTTTTTGTGAAAGCACTGCAATCTTGCAGGGTAAGCAAAGCCCCAATACATCTGTTGGCCAACCAGGAGATTTTTTACCATATCAAACTCTTGATGCTTTTCATTACCTCTGTTGAAAAGTCCTGGAAAAAATGTAGGCTGCTGTTGTTGTACAGCCTGGAGCACAGCCTCTTTGTCGTTATAGCTTTGAAAACGCACTGTGATGTTCTGTTGTGCCGGACTCGCATTTTAAAGCATCATAGTTGACTCATGTGCCCGTTCAAGTGAAGATCCAGGTGAAGAACCATGGGGAATTCCATCTACACAGGCAACATATCTTTAAGAAACTTCACCAAATCAGAGCCCTCAGTTTTTTCAGGGAGACCAATTATTTTTAGATTCTTGTGCTGGCTCCAGTTCTCCAAATTGTCAAATTTGGCTTGTAGTTGCTCAACCTCACCTCGGGAGTATAGTAATCACAGACTGCTGGGTACCCACAGAGTCATCCAGTGTATAAATCTTTGGCATCTAAAAGACAGGTTTGGTTTGAGGTGACTTTCCCTGTTAAGCCAGCCAACAATTCTTGCATTGATGACATTATGCCCTTGATAATGTCGAGGTGGTTATTGATGCTATCCAATAGAGAATCAATTTGTCCCAGTCGAGTGCTAATCATTCACATTTCAATTAGTACTGGTTTTAACAAAATCTTATCACTGGGGTAGAAATAAAAATATGCAAAAAAAAAAAAAAAAAGTTGGAGCAGAGCTAACACTTAGGTAGTCACTCTCAATCCCCCACCAACCCCCCCCAGTTGGTGTGCTGCATTGTTCTGATAGTCTATAACTGGATTTTAATTTCCACTGGATTACTTCTAAAACAGTGCTGCCTTCAGCCATTCAGCTTTCAGCAACATATTACACAATTTTAGACATTTCATATTTATCAGTTTTTGTGAGCAATCCTCACAAAACTCGATAAGTATGTTCATCTATAGATTTTATATTGTTCCATGTAACTTGGCAAGAACTGACAACTGGGAGGCGATATTTATGTTGACAGTGCTTAGACCCTGATGATCACCGCTTTCAGCTATGGTTCATCTTCTTCTTCTTTTTCTTCCACAAAATTATTATTAATATTATTATTATTAATATCATTATTATTATTATTATTATTATTATTATTATTATTATTATTAACAATGAGACCTCAGGAAATATTGGTCAACCCTAATAGTTTAATTTCCTGCCCCATATCCTGACTGGTTTGCGAGTCACTGGGTAGATGCTTGCATAGAGACAGTAAATCTTCTGTCTGATTGTATCAACCTGGTAGGGTCTCAGAGACCAACATCTGCCCACTTCTAGAGCTTGTTAACCCACATCAACATCACTTGTAATTTTATGTTCCCTTGGTTGATGTAAAATACCACCTTGCTATTGACAAATGCTTTTGTTAGAATTGATTGAGAAGTGGTGGCCATATTGATTAAAAAATGTCAGCATGTTCTTGATAATAATTGAGGTTCACCCTCTCCTGAATAGTATAGTGCAAAGTTTGTGAAGATAGATGAAGATAGCACCACCATTTTGCCAGTGGGGCCCATCTCGCTTACCTGAGTAGCGGAAGGGAGTACCATTGACTAGTATCTATTGAAAAGGTTTCATGTCTCTATGACTTATGGTTTGGGGTGCCCATCGCATTTTAACAAAGAATAAAATAAATAAATAAATATAGCCGCAAGCTGTGATCTGCAGGGTCCAAGCACTCCTTGCAAATAGCACTGTGTATTGTGGCCAGTTCTTGCCAAGATACACAGAACCATTAAGAGACCATACATGAACATACTTATCAAGTTTTGTGATGATAGATCAATGTTAGCTGTTTAAAATGCAGATTGATGCAGCACACCAAATTTCAGCTCAACTGAACTTTTGGTTCCTGAGAAACAGCTACTTGATGTTAACTCCAACTCTTATGAATATGAATAGTGCCTCCAGTGGCCAATTTGAGTGAGACTGCATAAGCTACTAGTAGGTCCCTCCCTGAAACTACCATTCAAGTTTTATTATGATAGTTTAATGGGAACCTTGTTAAATACCTGCTAAAATCTGATTGGCCAATGATGGCCATGTTTTTCAGTAATTGGGGATCATGAAAAATCCACTTACAGATTAGCGCATAGATGCACCCTACAAAATTTTCTATAGTTTCAGTAATAGAATCAAGCTAAAAAAGAAATTTCTTTCTATACCTTATTTTCCAAGAGATATACTTGTTTTACTGTGCAAAAATATGAATAGCACCTCCATTGACCAATTTGAGTGATATTGCATTAGTTATTAGGAGGTCAGTACCTGAATCTACAATGTTAACCCTGTCAAATGTCTGCTGAAAGCTGATTGGTCAATGGTGGCCATGTTTTTAAATGAATTAAGTCATCATAAAAAAAATCCACTTACAGATTAGCACAGTACAGATGCACCACAGCAAATGTCAGCTTGATCAGACTTACGGTTGCTGAGAAACATTTATATGACTTTAGCTCTGTCCCCTATGTATGATCACGCCCCAGACTGTGCCTATCACCTCAATATCCTCCTGTATACGAATTTCAAGTTTCATGCAAATCCATACAAGCACTCATAAGTTACAACTGTTTGAGTAAATAAGGTTCTATCTCATTAGTATTGAGTGACATGTGGCTCCCATATTGCTTACAAATGTCAACATTTATTTTGATAATTATTTTGGTTCACACTCTCCTGAGTAGATTGACACCAAATTTGTGAAGATAGGCCAAAGATCCTAGGACAAGTTCTCAAAAGTAGATTTTGCATATAATGCAAATTAGCTAAAATTTTAAGTTGGCAGTGCAAAATGGTTCTTGAGAACTCAAAGAATAAGGAACAAAAAGAAACTTCTCTGTAGAACTTATGATATTCAAGACAAGATCCAAAACATAAAATGCTTCACTTGCTTGGCCCCCTAAATATAGTCTCAAGTGCCAATCTGTGGGGAACAATCACTTTTGGCAAATAGCACCCCCAGTGGCCAGTTCCTGACAAGATACATAGAACAATACAGAGTCCATTGATGAACATGATTACCAAGTTTTGTGACAATAACTCATTTTGGCATGATCACCATCATATTTGTTGACACGTTATACATGAATGGTTTGGTCTATCAAAAATCTTTGAATAATTTTTGGTCTTGAATAATTTTTTTGCCAACAAAGGCATATTTGGTATCATTCTTTTTGACATGATCCACGAAATATAACCAGACTGGGTGCTTGACAATAGGCTAATGAAATGAAAAGTTATTAGCATTTTTAGAAATGTTTTTATATTTTTTTATATAAGAACATATATTTTCTATATCTTTTTTAGCTGCCCCTAAACTTTTTGAGTACCTTCAGGGCATGGGGATGATGACACGTACTGAGTTTCGGAACAATATTCCAATGCATTTGTAAAATATAGCTTAACACACAATTAAAAATGGCCTACAGCCAAAACATTGATTGGCGGATGGTGGCCATATTTTTCAAGAATCCCAACTGTCCTCATAGACACTGATGGTACCGTGGACAAAGACAGTTTGTACAAGATTTCAAGTTGATTGGACCAATGGTTCCATATTTAGTGCCAATTACATGTTTTGTCCTGTTATAGCACCACCACGTGGCCAAGCTCCGCCATTTTAAGCATGTGACCTCAGATTGAGCCCATACATAAGTCTGCCAAGTTTGGCGAAAATATCTCATTCCATTCAAGAGTTATAGCCATTTCAGTAAAAGAGGCCACGCCCTCTTCAAACGTTTTGATGGGCCGTCACGAGAGTAAATCAAAAGTTCAACATTTTTTTTCAGAATTATTGATCTAAGGAGTCCACACAATTGTCCTGCACTGGTTTTATTTTGGTTGTGTGAAAAACCTAGTTTGCAAAGTATGTTGCTGTTGTTCCTCTTTCGGCTGCTCCCGTTAGGGGTCACCACAGCAGATCATTGGTCCACCTATTTGGCACAGTTTTTACACCGGATGCCCTTCTTGATGGAACCCTCCCCAATTTTATCCGGGCTTGGGACTGGCACTGAGAGCGCACAGTTGCATGCAACTCCAGTGGCTGGGGTTGGTTCCCTGGCAAGGAATCAAACCCTGGCCGCAGCGCTGAGAACACTGTGGCCTAACCACTAGTCCTCCAGGGACCCAGGACTAGTTCACAAAGTATATTTTTTAATTAATCGCAAACATTTAATGAACAATTTGACTGACTCCAATGGTTCTTGAGGCAAAGTTATTCAGAATGAGGAGCTCCATCAAATGGTATGAGTTACTTGTGTTTGTGTGAAACACTGCAGTATATAAAATCATTTATGTCCATGAAAAACTTGATAGCTTCATTTGATCGTTGTAGTGCCACTGTGTGTATTTGTAAACTGAAATTGAATCTTACTTTTGAATATTGGTCAGCTTTCTTTCTGAATAGTCACATATGATGTTAAGGATATGCAGGCCATGAGACACATGGCAATATGAGTTATGAGCGATCTGTGGGGTCCTAGCAGTATTAGCAAACATCGCCCCCAGTGGCCAGTCCTTGCCAATGTACATTCATAGGAAAAAGAAAGTACACCCTCCTGCAATTCTATGTTTTTATTTACCAGCACCTAAATAACAACTGTGTGGTCCTGACCAACTTCTGTAAACAAACAAATAACCTCAGATGACAACAAAAAAACACAGCAGATTTCAATATGTAGTTATGTTTTCCAAAAAAGTAAACCTACATTCAGAAACCAGGCGGGAAAAAATAAGTACACCCTATAATACAGTGTCATGTAGAACCACCTTTAGCAGCAATAACTTGAAGTAAATGTTTTCTGTAGGAGTTTCTGTTTGAGGGCATTCGTTTATGCACAGCTCTCTTAAGATCCTTCCACAGCATATCAGTGGGGTTGAGGTCTGGACTTTGACTTGGCCATTCCAACATCTTGATTTTTTTTTCTTATTTAGCCATTCAGATGTCGATCTGCTGGTTTGCTTGGGATCATTTTCCTGTTGCATGACCCAATTTCAGGCCAGCTTAAGCTGCTGGACAGATGGCTTAACATTTGTCTCAAGAATATTCTGGTATAAAGTGGAGTTCATCATTGTCTCAATGACTGCATGATGACCAAACATCTCCACCTTGGCCTCATCAGTCCAAAGGATATTCAGAAGTTTTGTGGTTTGTTCAAATGCAGTTTTGCAGACCTATATCAGGCTGCCAAATTCTTTTTGGAGTAAAGGGGCTTTTTCCTAGCCACCCTTCCATGAAAGCCATACTTGTTCAGTCTTTTTCTGGTTGTGCTGTCATGAACATAAACATTTAATGTGTAGAGGCCTGTAGATCACATCATGTAGCTCTTGGGTTTTTCTTTATATCTCTGAGCATTAACCTTTTCTCACTGTACAATGCCGTTCCATTCTGCCAGTGGAATGGAAATTGACTTATCAGACATTTTCAATCAGCATAAACAAATTAATTATTTTATAGCCAAAAGTCTGTTATAAGATTAGTCAGGACCCTGTTGGGTTTCTGTGTATAGAGTATTGTGACTCTTTGTTTAGCTGATGCTGAACAGCGCAATGGGAAACAATTCACACCTCTTCAAAATACCATTGGTACAGAGATAAAATGCACAGCAAAACTAAAGCTTTTTTATAGTTAAACACTGTATACAACTGCCACAATAAAATTTAAAAATACATTTAAACCTAGAAGGCTAGGTTAAAAAAATACTTATGAAAAACTGCAAATTCTTTAGGCCGTGGCTTGTTTACTTTCAAATGAGCCATTAACCTCTACCGTGGAGTGTGATATCACAAATAAATTCAAAAATGGGCATCCCCTAAACAGGCAGAAATTCCATTTTTTTGGCCTCTGGTAAAAAGAGTTAAACAATGTCAGTTTGGACTGCAAATTAAGTGGAATGAATTTGCTGGGACCCCCACTCCTGGGAAGATTTGCAACTGTCTTGAAGGCTCTCCAATTGTAAACAAGCCTTCTCACAGTAGAATGTTGAATTTCAATTTGTTTGGAGATGGACTTATAACCCTTCCCAGCTTGTTGAGCAGCAACAATTGCTTCTCTGATGGCTCATGTCTGATATTCTTTCTTCTTGGCATGATGCAGACACATACCTGAATGCTCCAGAACACCAAACTGACAAAAGTTCTGCTTTTATTGAGGTGGTCACACTTCTTGATGATTACCTAATCTTGTGCATTTCATTTGTAACACCTAGCTTCTAATTACACTCAATGATTGTGGAAGTAGGAAGGGTGTACTTATTTTTTCCCCACCTGGTTTCTGAATGTTGGTGTACTTTTTTGGGGAAAAAATGACTACATATTGAAACCTGTTTTGTGTTTGTTTTTTTGTCACCTGAGGTTATGTGTTTGTTTATATAAGTTGGTGTTACTTAGGTCCTGATAAATAAAAACAGAGAAATGAAGGAGAGTGTACTTTCTTTTTCCCATGACTGTATCTGTAAACTGAAATTGAATCTTACTTTTGAATATTGGTCAGCTTTCTTTCTGAATAGTCACATATGATGTTAAGGATATGCAGGCCACGAGACACATGGCAATATGAGTTATATGGATGAGTCATATCCATAATGCTATATTTGGCCTGAATGTATGAATTTGCATTGTATGTATGGATCTCTTTACAATGTTCTGCAATCCTTTGCCAGATGGTGTAAGAAGAAATCCCTTTTGGGCAAAGGCCACTGAGATGAAAATTGGCCATATGTTGTTGATTTCATTTCATTTGGCTGGTGACCATGAGGGTGGGAGGAAGAGGAAACAACCTGCAAAATGCAGAAGTCTAAGGTTTCCAAAACCCTAAAATACTCACTGAACACTACAAGACACAATGAACACAAAAATACCCATTGGCCAAAAAAGTCTGGCAAAAAAGTAAGCCTGAACTATATTGCTATCTGTTTGTTATTTTTGAAGTCTTTTTCATTAGGGATGGTCATTTTACTGTCAATAACTGAACGAGAAAATAATTCATGTTGTTAAAAACACAGAAAGTTTATTGGTTTATCTTGTCCTGCAGTAACAATGATGTAAGTTTCAAACTGACTTAGACATAGAGCCTAAAACACCCTTTTAATGACAGATATGAACTTTTACTGGCTGTATCCTTTCTGATAATTTTTTTCTGAGCTTTTAACCTAGGTGTTGTTTTATTTCTCGAGTATTGTGACATGTAGGGTGGAGTGCCTTTAAACTTCTATATGTAGATAGCATTTGTAGTAAAAAAGAAGCCATGTGGGATTCAGCCTAACTGGGTTGGTTGAAATAATATTCCTGCATAAAAATAAATTGAAGATCATATCCATGGGTACATAAGTAAAAAAAGAAAATAGCATACTTTCTATTTGATGTAATACATGTTTATAGATGAGTGTAAATTACCTTTATGTACTGTATGTACAGAACATTTTTTTTATTTCATCAATCAACTGATCCTGCTAGTAACAAGTAATGTGCGTTATTATAGTTTTTTTTTTTTTTTTTTTTACCCTCACTCTAGAAGCTATTGGAAATTTTTCTGAATGTTTATATTTACTTAGGTGATTTATTTGTTAGCTGGCAGTATTTAAGTAAAGTTTTTGGCTAGTTTACCCAACTCTATAAGATTAAGTACACTAATACAGATAAGTACTAAATAAGATGAGTTCTTATATCCAAATATTCAAATAATCATGCCTATCCATGTTTTATGTATTTGTATATTGTGTTCTTATTAAAAAGCTACAAGGTTTTAGGTATGTTTATACATATATGTATAATTTAATAATTCAAAAAGATGTTCTTTCTGTTTTGATATGTTTAGTATAGCCTTTAGATTTATTATTTTATGACAGTTATTTCCTCTGAATCCTTTTTATGAAATTTCTTTGGTTTCCTGTATAGCATGCTCCTATTTTCAGTCACTGGGAGTAGTCATGATTAAATATTTTTATTTGTCTAGATGCTTCAAACATTGTTCAGTGTGAATAATAAATTATTATTACAAAATGTATTGTTTGTAGATTCTATTTCTAAATATACTTATGCTTTCACCAAAAGTCTATAAAAGGGCAGTCACTGAACAGGCTACTGTACATCTTCTTGTTGTTGTTTTTTCCCCCAATGGTCAACCTCTAAATGAAATGATTATTGACTTGATCTGCATCCTCTTTGCTCCAGCATTGTGATTAGCCATCAATATATTTTAGGTTATTTGTATTCTGTATTCTGTCATGAGGCTTTTAGTTATTTTGATTTGTATATTCATTTTTGGAAGTTGTCCCTGATGCTGGTAAAACATTCAAACTGAATCAGTTTGGATGAAATTGAATTAAATCACACTGAATAAACCAAACCCACACTAGAGCTGGCACAATGAAGGCATGATTCTGGCCCAGTTTTGGCTATTTGGTGGCTGAAATGTGGTGATTCAATTATGGTAAAGATATGGTTGTTTTTATGAATAGTGACCCCAGTGGCCAATTTGAGTGAGACTGCATCTGATAGTTGTGGGTCACAACCTAAACCTACCATTCAAGTTTCAATAACAATAGCTCAATGTTAACTCAGTCAAATTCCTGCTGAAATCTGATTGGCCAATGGCTGCTATGTTCTTAACTAATTGGGTCATCATTAAAGATCCACTTACAGATTAGTACATAGATGAAGTATACTAAATTTCATCTTGATCTGACTTATGGTTCTGGAGAAAGAGTTATCTGACCTTAGCTCCACGCCTATGTATGACCACATCCCCAATTTTGCACATTTCCTCAGATTCTTGCCCTGCATATTCCTTTCAAGGTTCATGCAAATTGACACAGGCATTCATGAGGTACAGCTGTTTGATTAAATTAAGCTCCACCTGATTAGAATTGATAGATATGTCACGGCCATATTGTTAACAAATGTCAACATGTTTTTGATTATTATTGAGGTTCACACTCTCCTGAACAGTTTGATTCCAGGTTTGTGAAGATCAGTCAAAAATCCTAGGACTTAGATAAAGAGTTCACATTTTTCTCGAAAGTACATTCATGTTACACAAGAATAGATTATTTCTTTGTCCCAAAACATATGTTGCCATCAATCATATCTAGCTCAATAGGCAATATAGTCATATCTGACCATGCTACAGTCTTCATTCAATGTAGTATTGGGATTCGAACCACTCAAGATAGATGTTGGCATTTTGCCTCTTCCATCTTGTATGACGGAAAATTCGTAGCTTACTTTGCAGAGGAATTTAAACAGTTTTTGTCTATCAATGCAGCCTCTATGCAGCCCATAACACATCCCTGTTGTGGGAGACATCCAAAGCCTACTCTAGAGGTCTTATTATCTCATATACAAAAAGCAAAAGACGTAAACAAGCTGAACAGAGGCAAATTCTGGAAGCCAAACTGAAACAAACTGAAAAAGACTATCAGAAAAAACCATCCACTAGAAAACTCAAAGAAATCTCTGCTCTTTGCTCAGCATTAGATTGTTTATTAATGAAAGAGGCAGAGACTATAATTAGATTTGCAAAACAAAAATTATACAAACATGGTGACAAACCTGGAAAATATTTGGCATACCTGACAAGGAAGAAGTCAGACTCGCAGACTATTTCCTCAATTAGAGACATAAATTTAGAGACAATCTTTAGACATGGCCATTATTAATGATACATTCAGGAACTTTTACAAAAATCTTTATAAATCACAAATGCATATTAATGCTCCAGGCTTAATGGATGCCTTCTTTTCCTCCCTTAACCTCCCTAGGCTGACAGAAGACCAGAAAGCTGGTCTGGATTCTCCCATATCTAGGAAAGAGGTGCTGGATGCTATTACAGAGCTACAGTCTGGCAAAGCAGCTGGGCCAGACGGACTCTGTGCAGAGTTCTATAAAGAATTTCGAGATATATTGGCTGACCCACTACTAGACATGTATAATCATTCCTTTAAAAAAGGCCTTCTACCGATTTCTTTGAGGGAAGCAAACATATCACTTATACTGAAAAAAGGTAAACAGCCCGAAGATTGCGCCTCCTATAGGCCAATCTCCTTACTAAATGTGGACTTGAAAGTCCTCTCCAAAATACTCGCAAAGCGTCTAGAAGGCTTACTGCCTCTGCTGATCAACAAGGACCAAACCGGCTTTATTAAGGGTCGTAACTCCTATAACAACATGCGCAGGTTATTAAACATAATCCAATTCTTTCATCATAAGTCAGTGAATGGTCTAAAAGGCATTTGACCGCGTCGAATGGCCCTATCTATTTTATAAATTCGGTTTAAGTAAGAATTTTATTAACTGGGTCAAGCTTCTGTACACCAGTCCTTACTCAGCAGTTCTTACAAATGGTTTGCGATCTCCTAATTTCCAGGTATGGAGAGGTACAAGACAGGGCTGTCCGCTCTTCCCCCTGCTTTTTGCTCTGGCTATAGAGCCACTGGCCGAGGCGGTGTGAGCTCATGCGGATATACACGGCCTAACTATTGGAGAAAGACAGCATAAGACTACTCTCTATGCCGACGATGTTCTGGTGGTCATGACTCGGCCTGAGGTATCTATTCCCTCCCTTATTGAGACTATTAATAGATTTAGTGCCTTTTCAGGTTACAAAATTAACTTCAGCAAATCAGAAGTTATGCTGTTAGGCACTTTAAAACAAAAGCCTCAGGTCCCGTCTCCGTTCCCCTTTAATTGGTCTCCAGAGGGTTTCGTTTATTTGGGAATTAAGATAACACCCTTTTTTGACCAGATGTACAAGACCAACTTCACTGCTTTGTTTGAACGTATTAGATCGGACTTAGAGAGATGGAAGAGCTTGCCGTTATCCTGGTTGGGCCATGTCGCTCTTCTGAAAATGAACATCCTGCCTAGGTTATTATACCCGATTCAAATGATTCCAGTTCTCTTCCCACATAAAACTATTAAAATCCTGAATGGCTGGTTTAGTGGGTTCATATGGGCAGGGAGGAAACCACGCCTTAAAATAACAACTTTATATCTCCCATCCTTAAATGGAGGTCTCGACCTCCCAGACATTCGAAAATATCAGCTCAGTGCCCATATGCGTGTCGCTGCTGACTGGGTGCAAAATCCTGAGTCTCTCTGGCTTGATATAGAAGGCTCCATGTCCAACTTCCCTTTAAAAAACTTCATATTTCTGAAAAAACTTAAAACTCTGAAAATGTCCTGTAGTAACTCACTCACAATTGCCACTGTTAAGGCATGGCAGATTGTCCAAAGGTTAGAGGGTAGGTCTCATATAACATCTCTTTTCACTCCACTGTGTGATAGTCCAAATTTTCTACCCGGCACTACAGATACTGGATTTCGGGTTTGGGCAACCAAAGGGATCTCCACTCTCTCTGATTTATTGGAGGGACCCTCGCTGATGTCCTTTGATCAGCTAACTAGAAAATACAATATTCAAAGACAGGATTTTTTTCGTTACTTACAAGTGAGGGACTATGTCCAGAGGAGCACTACAATTCTCTCCAACCAAACTGTCTCTGATTCTGAAAACCAGCTGTTCAGGCCAAAGCATAAACCCTCAATAAAATCCTTTTATAATCTGTTGAAACAATATGCTGTCACGAACATAGCTCAGTTGAAGAAGACTTGGGAAAAAGAACTAAACATGGAGATCAGTGAGGAGGACTGGGATGAAGCCTGGGAGAATGTTATATCTCTGAGTGTTTGTAACAGAGTGAAGGCGATTCAACTTAAAATCCTACATCGAGCTCATATCTCCCCCTCCCAACGCCATCAATTTAGTTCGGACCTTTCTCCGCTATGTCCAAAATGTAAAACAGAAGTGGGCAATCTCACTCACTGTCTTTGGTCCCGCAGGAAAATACAGCAGTTTTGGTATGTTATTAAATGTGAAATTGATAAGATCCTCTCTGCTACTATAGAGTGTGGTCCACTATGTTTATTACTTGGGATGACAAATGCCATTATCATTGGGAAACATAGAAGGCAACTCTATAGGATGCTCACATTCTGTGCTAGAAAATGTATCCTTCTGCACTGGACCACAGACAAAGTTCCGTCTGTTTCGCTGGACTTTCTGACCAGCAAGTTACATAATAGAAGTAATGTGTTTCATAAAATATGGGACCCTTTTATGATGTACATGGGTTTGGATATCTCTACTATTTTTGTTAGAGGTTTTGTATAATGTGAACATGTAAGACCCATATTTCTGTCATTTCATAGTCTCTGGGTCTTCCACCTGTCATTATTAATGAGCCGAATTGTTTTGTTTTGTGTTCTACTTTGTTCTGTTTGTTATGGAAAAAACTGAAAAACCCAATAAATATATATGGGGAAAAAAAAATCCTAGGACTAGTTCCTAAAAGTAGGTTTTGCATATTATGCAAATTATTTAAAAAATATAAGTGGGTGGAGCTAAATTGTTATTGGAGCCTTCTGTTTGCGGGAACACAAGGAATAAGTAGCAAAAAGAATTTTCACTGCAGGACTTAAGGTATTCGAGATAAGAGCCAAAACGTAAAACGCTTCGCCACCATTAGGCCGATTGGGCTCATCTCTCTTGTCTGAGTAGCAGAAGGGAGTACTACATACTAACCAAGTTTCATATCTGGAGGACCTATGGTTTGGTCTGCATGATCAGTTTTAGCAGAGAAAAATAATAATGAGAAGAGGAAGTAAAATCCTAACGAAAAAATATGGTTTCAAGCACTGCATGCTTGGGCCCTAATAATAATAATAAATGCCACAAGTGGCAATCAGCAGGGGCCAAGCATTATGTGCAGACTGCACCACAGGTAGCTAGTTCTTGCATAGAACACTAAAGCAAGCATAGATGAAAATACCATTAAAATTTTGTAACAGTAGCTTAATGCTAAAACTTTGAAGTGTGTGCTGTAATGTGGTTGGCTAATGGCCTCTATGTTTTTGAAGTAACCTAGTCAACAGTAAAAATCCATTGATATATTAGCACAACTATGCAGTACAGCAGATTTCAGCTTGATTGGATTTATGGCTTGAGAAACATTTATTTGAATCTAATCCCATCCCCTGTTAAAATCTGTACAATGAACTTTGTTTTCTTATACAACTACTGTATTATAGGATTTCAGAGTGTGTTATTGGTGTTAACTGATTCAAATAAAAATGTCCCTAAACGTCACTCTATGCATGCACATATTGGATAGTTTTACATACAAAAAACACAAAAGTCTAGATTATGGTTCCATAATGTCTAGATTAGGATCATATAAATCCTAAATTAGGATCATATAAATATGGACACACACATGTCCATAGACTCCCATGTCTCTCTTTTCCTGTTAAGAACACACACACACACACACACACACACACACACCAGGGTCCAAAAGTTTGCCATTTTTTGTGTATGTAGTTTTGGGAAGGCTATATTTCTTCCCCAAATGTATTAATTAGAAAAATAACGTGAAATAAAGTTTTCAATTTTGACCAATAAAAAGCACAGCAAATTTCATCTTTGTATGTCAAATGGTGAGAAGATGCATGCATTTTTTTAGTTAGAGCAGCCCTGATGGGCCAATTGTCATGAAATATGAGGGGTGGCCAGAGAGTGTCCTACGGAAAATGTATTGTAAAGTGGAAATTTAACTTTGTAATCAGAAGATACGGTTCTTTTCGTACATACATGCAATGGCCTAAAATTCATTGACCTGTAGCTGCCAAAGGGTTTGGTCAGTCAAAATTCTTTCAGTATGTTTTTGTGAACAAACTCTCTACTTGCTAGATTTCATTTTATTTATTTTATGCTGATCAGATGAATGGCTAGTTTGAAAAAGAATTTTTTTTTAGGTGATTAAAGATGGCCAAAAGTATATCAGCCAAAAGTAATTAAACTATATGGCAAAAAGATGCAGGAGTACTCAGGAATTTTAAATTTTTTAAAACTTTTACTCTATTCCCTACAGTTGTGAAGATATAAATGAAAAGGTAAATTCATTTATTATAGCACCCCCTCCTGGTGGGTATGGGTTATTTTATTTGCCTCATGAGAGCGTGGGATATGGGACCTAACTACCAAATTTGGTGGCAATATTTCAGCTTTAACCCTGCCTTCCAGCTGTTAAGTAAATTGGACTCCACCTCATTAGAATTGATTGACATGTGGTGGTCATATTGTTTATAAATGTCAACATGTTTCTGAGAATTACTGAGGAGCACACTCTGCTGAGTAGTTTGACACCAAAATTGTGAAGATTGGACAAAAAATCCTAATACAAGTTCTCAAAAGTATATTTTGCATATTAAGCAAATTATTAAAAACCTGAGTGGATGGAACTAAAAGGATGGTCCAAAAAGAAAATTACTAGGGGATAATGAGACAAAGCATGGGAAAATGTATCTACAACCCCTGGCAAAAATTATGGAATCACCACACTTAGAGGATGTTCACCCAGCTTTTTTACTTTATAGCAAACAAATAAATCATAGATATGACACAAAAAGGTTTTGTTCAATAGCTTAACATTCTGGCTTTGTGAAACATACATCAAAAAAATTCACTGACTTTTTTTTTTTATTAATGGCATGTCTTTTTCCA
>CM040469.1:15788268-15799686 GCA_022758105.1 Pangasianodon gigas
TTTGGAAAATGACATGCCATTAATAAAAAAAAAGTCAGTGAATTTTTTTGATGTATGTTTCACAAAGCCAGAATGTTAAGCTATTGAACAAAACCTTTTTTGTGTCATATCTGTGATTTGTTTGTTTGCTTTAAAGTAAAAAAGCTGGATGAATATCCTCTAAGTGTGGTGATTCCATAATTTTTGCCAGGGGTTGTATGTACCCCTTATTTTACAAAAGATATGCTTGTTTTCAAGTTGAAAAACATGAATAATGCCCCCAGAGGCCAAGTTGAGTAAGTCTGTATCAATTATTAGAGGGACCATACTTTCAATTTTTGTTTCAATAGCTCAGTGTTTTTTAAGTAACAGGGACATCATTAAAGATCCACTTGCAGATTAGCATAGAGATTATAGCATAGGAGCCATGTTTTTATGTAATTCAGTGAATATTAAAAAAATCAAGTTTCAGATTAGCTCAATTGGACTTTTGGTTCCTGAAAAACAGCTATTTGAACTTTTCGCCAAACCCTATTAATATGAATAGCACCCCCTAATGGCCAATTTGAGTGAGACTGCATCAGTTACTAGTAGGTCCCTCCCTGAAACTACCATTCAAGTTTCATGATGATAGCTTAAAGGGAACCTTGTCAAATGCCTGCTAATACCAGACTTGCCAATGGCAGCCATGTTTTTTCTAAAAATAGGGATCATGAAAAATCCACTTACAGATTAGCACATAGATGCAAGCCTGCCAAATTTCAGCATGACTGGCTTCATGGTACTTGAGAAATAGCTTGTTGGACTTAAACTCCACCCCCTATGTATAACCACACCCCAACATTTGCAGATGTCCTCAGAACCTTGTACTGAACATGTATTTCCAGTTTGGTTCAAATCCATGACCAATCATGAATTACAGCTATTTGAGTAAACCAGCTCTGCCTCCACAGAATTGATTGACATGTGATGGCCATATTGTCTATACATGTCAACATATTTTTGATATTATAGAGGTTCACACTCTCCCAAGTAGTTTGACATCAATATTGGGAAGACTGGCCAAAAATCCTAGGACTAGTTCACAAAAGTAGGCTTTGCATATTATGCAAATTATCATAAATTTGAGTGGGTGTGGCTAAATGGTCCAAAAGGCAGTTTTCTATAGTTTCAGAAATAGAATCAAGCTAAAGAAAAAATTCTTTCTAAACATTGTTTTCCAAGAGATATGCTTGTTTGTGGGGAAAAATTTGAATAGTGACCCCCAGTGGCCAAGTTGAGTGAGATTGCATCAGTTACTACCTGAACCTACCATTCAAGGTTCATGAAGCTATCTCAATGTTAACCCTGTCAAATGCCTGCTGAAAGCTGATTGGCCTATGGCAGCCATGTTTTTAATTAATTAGGTAATCATCAAAAATCCACTTACAGATTAGGGCATAGATGCAGCATACCAAATTTCAACTCGATTGGACTAACATTTCCTGAGAAAGAGTTATCTGACCGTAGCTCCACCCCTATGTATGACCACACCCCAACATTTGCATATGACCTCAGAATCTCCTCCTGTATATGGCTTTCAAGTTTCATGTGAATCCATGCAAGCAGTCATAAGTTACATCTGTTTGAGAAATTAAGGCTCCACCTCATTAGTATTGATTGACAAGTCTCTCAAGTCTCATTTTTTCACCCCATCAACATTTTCTAGTGATGTGCACGTTCACACACACACACTTTGTTTTTTATCCCAGGGTCCAAAAGTCTACCAACTTCCTGTATCAAACTGTTGAGGAGATACACTCTCAATCTAATCAGCCAATCACAGTGCAACACGATGCAAAAAATCATGCAGATATAGGTCAAGAGCTTCAAGTAATATTCACATTAGACATCAGAATGAAGAAAATGTTCTCTCTGACTTTCGAGCAAGACTATTAATCACTAGGAGGTTCTTATGGGGACCAAACTTTCATGTTTTGTGACAATAACTCAATGTTTACCCTGTCAAATGTTTGCTGATAGCTGATTGGCCAATAGTGGCCATGTGTTTTTTAATTAACCAGGACGTCATCAAACATACACTTACAGATTAGCATACAGATCCAGTGTACCAAATTTCAGCAGACATATGGATTTTAACACAATTTATGAAGATAAATCCTAAAGTTCTCAAACCTAGGTTTTGAATATTATGCAAATTAGCAAGAAAACTATGTGGCAGAGCTAAATGGGCCTTTTTATGGAGAACCCATGGGATAAGTTGGGAAAAGAATTATCACTGTAGGACTTTCGGTTTTCAAGATATGAGCCAAAATGTAAAACACTTCCCTATAGTGCCACCATTAGGCCAGTTGGACTCATCTCTCTTGCCTGAGTAGCAGGAGGGAGTACTACCTACTGACCAATGTACAGTTTGGTCTGCATGTATGGTTTGGTCTGCACAAACAGTTCTAGTGAAGAAGAAAAAGAAGACTAACGAAAACAAGAAGGTTCCAAGCACTATGTGCTTGGCCCCCAAAGAAGAACTGGGGATGCAATGACACTATTCACAAATGGAGTCTTAGACTTAAAAAGTGAGAACACACTGTCTTTGAACACTCTGTGATACATTACAGTACAGTCACTAACAGAAGCCAATTTTGTTGCGGTGCTCATTACAAATGTACATATTATGCAGCTGATTTGTCAAGCATAATTTTGCTGTTTTAGACATCTGATACCTACTCTTGTTATATGAGTTATTTGGTTTTTTAGAAAATCTGCTCCCACACTCTTTCTCAGGCTCTCTCTAAGTGTGCTGCTGCTGCTGTCTGACCCTACCTCCTTTCCTTACATCCTATTTATCTGTTCATCTTTTCACCCGCCCCTCTGATGCTCTTCAGTGTTCCACTTCTGCATTGTGTTACTGAAGAAGAAAACATGCCGGGTTTGTGTATCTATTCTGCTCACACATTACCCTCTTTGGGGAAACATACAATCTGAAGGTAATGTGGTGATGGCAGATGATAAATGAAACTCAATCTAGCATCCACCCTCAAAGAAAATAACCCCAAAACAACTTCACAAAAGTTCAGGGAATGTTAAGTGAAAAAAAAAAACCTGTAAAATATTGATGCATGAAAAAAGTGGAGAAAATGCCAGTCAGTATGAGACACTTTGGACAGGTGTTGAAATGTGCCTTTGACTTCAACATGTCTGGGCTCATCTTGGCCTGTCAAACCAATGTCTTAATTAGCACATTACTTAACCAGGCTTTCTATAGCTAAATGTGTCTAAATGGATTGGAATACAACTCTACATACATATTTTTCTATTTTTCAGGATACAAAGGCAAGAAAAGGTCCATACATGGTTGATACATTCAACTTCTGGTCTTAGGGTGAGCTTGTGTTTTCTTCATTTCTTCATTTCTCACTCCCACACCTCCTTCTCCCTCCCTCTGATTTTCTGGCTTTGACTGACCATCACTACCCCTCCACCTCCTGCTTCATCTCCAGACCCCCCCCCCCATGTCACCCACCCACCCACCCACGGGCCCCCCACTGCTCTGACAACCCTGAAACCACATAGGACCTGCTCTCTTCCTCACTCTGTGCTTCTCCTCCTCTCACTGGCTGTCTGCAGTCAAAGGTGACCTACACACACAAACAACAGTCACACACACATACTCAAAGATGAATGACTGAATGTCTGCTCCCTGCTCATTCTCTTTCACTCTCACTTGCTGTATCTTTTCTTAAACATCTTTATATATATATATATATATATATATATATATATATATATATATATATATATATATATATATGTATAAAACCATTTTTACTTAAGAAATGTAGGTTGTCCTGACATCATCTTAAACACCTCAATGCCAATTTGTGTGCTTAACATGCACACACACACACACACACATACATTCCTTTGAAACTTGTAGTTTGTGTGGGAGTAAAAAGTACAAAATGACCTTCTCTTCCCTGAAGCAACAACATCATCCCATTGTGGAGGTCATTCTTTGTTAAAAGTTCTACATCTCTCACTATCTTGCATGATTTAATAATATTAGGGAGTTTATAAAGGTTCTAGAATCACTTTTTATTAAAACCAAACTATGTTCTTTGTCCATAGAAAGATTGAACCTCCTTCCCTCAATATACTCCCAAAGTAAAAGTCAAATTAGTACTCAATTCTACAGGCAGAAAATGCTGAACTTGTGTGCAATAAGCCTGCTTTTTCTCTTGCTGGTTGGCCAGTATTCCATTTCACCCATCAGGTCATACAAGTATTTCTCCCTGCACATTTTGTAGAGTGATATTTGTGGTACGTGTGGGGGAGGAAAAGGTTAAACGTCATAGCTATCTCTTGCTTTAATGATCTCCCTCAACTCGATGGGCCATTTGATATGACCCCTCCTGAACTTTAGGGGCCGTCACACACACCCACACCAGAACAAATTAATCCTGACCCCAGTGGAAAGGGCAACACTTGTTCATAAGTGTGTCCGGGTCAGTAGCATTGAACTGCATGGGAACTGCACTTTTTATGTAAACTCTTCAGAATATTAATACAAGAATATTTTCTTGTAATATGCAATGAACCACCTTAGTGACCATTGTTGATCTGTGTTTGTAACTTTCATATAGTTTCCTGTTTGATGTGTTTGGTGAGGAGATGATGTGTAGTTTCCTAATGTGTTTTGTATGGACTGTACACTACATTGTGATGACAGACAAATATGTTGAGATGTAAAGTGAAAGAAGAAATGATAAATAAGAGAAATCAAAGAAAATTATTGCAATGTCAATTGATTCACATGTGACATGTGGGGAGATTAGGGTAACACCCACAGGTCCAGATTTTCCCTTCACACACGTACAAACACACAAGGCATCATCTGGTCAATCCAGTGCAATTGTCAGTGTATCAGCCTTAGGCTTGCTTTGTCTCTCTCCCATTCCTTGTCCTGTTTCATGTCTGTCACATACTTTCTCTCTTTCTTTTCTTTTTCTCTTTCTTTTTCTCTTCATTCTTTCATTTCTTTTTGTTTCTTATGTTGTATCATTTTCATGTGTCAGTTTTTGTCATAATCACCTCAGAGATTGTGGGATCTGAATTGCACATAGTGCAAAGAGCCTAAACAACACACACACACACACATTTTTTCATTTGTCTCTTTTCTTTTCCTACTGCCCTGCACATCAAAGAGTAGAAGAGCTGGTACCAAAGTTGGCGTCACTACTAGTAGGCGTATAAAGGTTATTGACGTATAATTTTGAAAGGGCAAATTTTAAAATATAAAAATCAAGCATATACACTTATCATCCACTTTGTTAGGAACACCTGTACACCTGCACATTCATGTAGTTATCTAATAGGCAATCATGTGGCAGGAGCACAATGCTTAAAATCATGCAGATACAGGTCAAGAGCTTCAGTTAATGTTCACATCAAACATCAGAATGGGGGGAAAATGTGATCTCTGTGACCTTAACCATGGTTGTTGGTGCCAGATGGGCTGATTTGAGTATTTCAGAAACTGCTGATCTCCTGGGAATCTCTGGGAGTCTCTAGAGTTTACACAGAATGGTGGGAAAAACAAAAACATTGAGTGAGTGAGAGTTCTGTGGGTGGAAATGCCTTGTTGATAAGAGAGGTCAGTGGAAAATGGCCAGATTGGTTCAAGCTGCCAAGAAGGATATAGTAACTCAAATAATCACTCTTTACAACTGTGGTGAGCAGAAAAGCATCTAAGCATGCACAAAACATCAAAACCTGAGAACTATAACAGCAGAAAACTACACAGGGCTTTACTCCTGTCAGCCAAGAACAGGAATCTGAGGCTATCATGGGCACAGGCTCACCCAAACTGGACAGTTGAAGATTATTAAAAAAAAAAAAAACCACCTGGTCTTTTTCCAATCACTTTGTGCATACTGTATCAACGATTGATATTTTAGCCACAGAACTTAGATGTTTTAGAATTTTAATACAGTTGTTGCCAATATTGGTTACGCCACATGATGGGTGGTCACACCAAATGATGAGAACACCACACATGGTTTGAAAAAAGATCAATACACAATGAACCAGGTGTGAAATCTCATAGATATTTGATAAAACATTAACATTAAACTTTCTTTTAAAATGTTTAATAAAAGGTGCAATGCATGTTAAAAACACTTTGTACTTTACATGGACGGGTGTGTAAGGTCTAACACAGCCTTAGCCATGTTTTTTCCCTCCCTATACCTTATGTTGCCCTCCATTGTCTATCTTTATTTGGCAGGTTTACACACCATTCTGTTTAAAATATAGAGACTGTTGTGTGTGAAAATCCCAGGATGTCAGCAGTTTCTATGAATGTGCAGGTGTACAGGATAAAGTGGACAGTGAATGGAAATGTTGTATATAAAAGTAAATATTAAATATAAATATAAATCTTAAATGTAAATGTAAATGTAGAACTTAAATGTTTTGTTCATATGCTAATTGATTGTACTGTACTGTAATTTATTGATCCACAAGAGAATATTGGGGAAAAATACAATTAAACACCACTCAGTTACCCAAGCTCAGAATCAAACTTTGGTGTTGAAAGGAGAAAGGTCTACCCCTGCCCCAGCTGATTAAAGTAAAAATGGACACTGTACAGCATATATGCATAATCAAGCATTTCAGTATCTTGAGGAAAATAACTTGTGATCTCGACAACCTTTATAAAGGTAAAAACCTCTCACTCGCATTTCGTTTTGTCCTGCAGGAACCTGATGCACACACCTAGCCGAAAGCTTTCTGTAAGCTTTCTCAAAAAAAAAAAAAACTTTGCCTATTGTTCTTATTTGTATTTGTATTAATTTAGGACGCATCATCTGATTAATCTGAATAATGTATTTGTATTCAGTTAGATCCCTAATGGAAACGATGCTGCTAAACCAGCCCTTTAATTATTCTTAGTCATGACATATACAGTCATGGGAAAAAGAACACCCTCCTTCAATTTCACGTTTTTTTTTATCAGGGCTTAAATAACAATTGTGTGGTCCTCACCAACTTCTATAAACAAATAGCCTCAGGTGACAACAAAAAAACACAACAGATTTCAATATGTAAGTTATTTTTTCCCAAAAAATAAGGCAATAGTCATAAACCAGGTAAATAAGGAGGAAACCAGGAAAAAATAAATACATCTTTCTTACTTCCACAAGCATTAAGAGAATAAAGAAAATAATGCCAGATATTACTAAAGAAATGCACAAGATTAGTTAATCATCAAGAAGTGTGACTACCTCTATAAAAGCAGAACTTTTGTCAGTTTGGTGTTCTGGAGAACTCAGGTGTGTGTCTACATCATGCCTAGAAGAAAGAACATCAGCCATGACCTCAGCGAAGCAATTGTTGCTGCTCATCAACCTGGGAATGGTTATAAGGCCATCTCCAAACAATCTGAAATTCACCATTCTACAGTGAGAAGGATTGTTTACAAATGGATAGCCTTTAAGACAGTTGCCAATCTTCCCAGGAGTGGGTGTTCCAGCAAATTAAGTCCAAGGTCAGATTGTTTAATGATCAGAGATATAAAGAAAAATGCAAGAGCTACATCATGTGACTGTGGTGGCAGGGGTGTGGTTGAGCGTCAGCTGTGGATGGAGAGGAGGTGGGTCAAACTGACAGGTAACACATGATGATTCTCACCTGTGTCTTATTACCTCCAGTTTACTTATTTGTGTCTCTTTGTGGTTTCAGTAACTTCTGTAACCACAAGAGAGAGCGAGGGAGACAGAGTGTGATACTGCATGGCACACACAAACACGAACATACACACGCTAAGAAGTGTGAACTTGAACCTGATGGAGTGAAAGCTCTGAATATGTGACGGACCCATTTCCTGGTCTCAGTTAAAATTGCGCCTGTCTCCTAAGTCTTCCTCCACACCCGCACACATTGGGGTTCTACAGTGGTGTTGAAACCGGAGATTGGGGAAGACTGCCCACTGGCTGAGGTCGTCAAGTTCCTTGCCACCCTCCACCAAACTCAACACCAAGCGCTCCTCGACCTGCACCACGAGCAGCAGTGGCTCTTTGAAGCACTCATGCCAGAGCAGGCTGAGAGCCGGCAGGCACTCCAGAAGCTGCTGCAGCCCAACACATTTCCAGCTGTGTCCCCTGCCACCGTGCTGTGCGGCAGCTGTGTGGGGATGGCCAGAGGCAGGATGGGCTCTGCAACTCCTTCCATTGCTATTGGGGGAAGCCCAGCTTGCCGTCCAGCAGCTGCCACGGACACAGCTGGAGTAAACCGCACAAAAGTTCAGGCGCTGTTCTTGTGGCGAGCCGGCAGGGCTGTGTGGCGTCCCACGTGCTAAGTTTTTAATGTGTTTTTGTTCGTTTGTCTAGTGTTAGCTACTTTTTTTTTAGCATAAGTCGTATGTGCAACATGCTTTATTTTAAATTCGCCAAGATCGGGAGTGCGTAAACACAGAAAATCTTCGACGACTCCTGTTGCTACTCATCTTTCTGGGAGAAGCGGCGCGCAGTTTTATGCAACTAAAGCCGAGCACACATTTTAAGTGTGTGCCCGGCTTAAGCCGGGTCAATACATTAATGCTCTCCAGGGAATTTATCCTGAGTCTACGCTCAGCTGCTGGTTCGGTGGACCCTTCGTGGGATATCCCTGTAGAACTACGGCGAGGTTCCTACACAAATGTGGATACAGTGCAAAATTACAACGCCGGGCCAAAAGGAAACGGGGTAAGCGTGGAGGAGTCAAACGGAGGCTGAAAGTGAATCAAAGATTTACCCCGCTGCCTAATATTATACTGAGTAATGTCCGTTCTCTTTGTCACAAGATGGATGAAGTACAAGGGAATGTGGCCTTTCTACATGAGTACAGGAATGCACACATGATAGTGATGACTGAAACATGGTTGGATGATTCTGTGGATGATGATAGCCTGCGGATAAGTGGCTTTTCCAGACCGGTTCGTTTGGATAGAGATAAAGATGCTACTGGAAAAAGGCACGGAGGTGGAGTGTGTGTGTACACTAGGGAGAGTTGGTGCAATAACGTGATTGTGCGGGACAAAATATGCTCTATGGACATCGAAATGCTTGTTCTCTCTACCCGACCATTTTATTTACCATGTGAGTTTCCTCAATTATACTTTCTTGTTGTGTACATTCATTCTCATGCTAAACTGGGCTCAGCTATAGATGTGGTGATGAAAACTCTGCATAAATTGGATGCCACTGCTCCTGATTCTCCTAAATTCATCTTAGGTGATTTTAATCAGTGTTATATGGACAATCTTTTAAAAGGATATTTTCAATATGTTACACGTGCAATTCGGGCGAATAGGACTTTGGACAAGTGTTATGGCCTGATCAAAGATGCCTATAAGTCGATGCCTTTACCGCCGATTGGAATGGCTGACCATAATACAATACTTTTAGCCTCGACGTACACACCAGTGGTAAAGCGTGAGGAAAGAGAGGAAAAGATGATAAAGAACTGGACTGTCTCTAGCATAAAAGAACTGCAAAGTTGCTTTAAGAGTACTGACTGGGACTTGTTTTTAAATGATAGTCCTGATTTGAATGATCAGGTTATGGTGGTTTCCAGTTATATTGATTTTTGTGTTGATTCTATTATTCCTACAAAAAGCTTGACAGTATTTCCAAACAACAAGCCATGGGTAACCAAAGAGCTTAAAAATATTCTTAATATGAAAAAAAGGGTATTCCTATTAGGGACTAATGAGGAGAAAAAAAATATTAATAAGGAAGTTAAAAGAGCGATTAGACATGCTAAATTAAATTATAGAAATAAAATAGAAGAAAAGTTTGTTCAAGGTGATATGAGGGCTGTCTGGCAAGGTATCAAAAATATGGCGGACATAAATACATCCAAGAAGGGGCCAGGTATAACGGATAAAAATGATATGAACTCCTTAGCCAATGACTTGAACTTGTTCTTTACACGTTTTGAAAAACATGATTTAAGTGCTGCACTTGAAGAGTTTAAACAGACATTGAGTCCCTCTGCCCCTATGAAACTGTGTCTCCCTAATATAATTAAACAGCTGAAGTCTATACCTTTTAATAAAGCTCCCGGACCTGATGGTATATGTGGCAGAACCCTTAACCACTGTGCAGAGCAGCTCAGTGGGGTGTTTCACACATTGTTTCAAGCCTCACTGGATCAAGCCATAGTTCCTCGGTTATGGAAAGCCTCTATTGTAGTACCCATGCCGAAGCGAGAGAAGTCACATTCTTTTAATGATTATCGGCCCATTGCCTTAACCTCATTAGTTATGAAAGCTCTGGAAAGGGAAGTTAAGTTACAGCTTATGAAAGTTTGCGATGAGAAATTAGACCCCTTACAGTTTGCTTATCGCACTAAAAGAGGTGTGGATGATGCAAAACTCTTTCTTCTGAACACTTTACATAAACATTTGGAAAATGGGGGCTCATTTGCCAGACTATCATTTGCTGACTTTTCCTCAGCATTTAATATAATGAATCCAATTATCTTAGTTAAGAAACTTGTGAATGAGTTTAATGTCAATCATGGGCTGGTTTTATGGATCTTGGATTTTTTAATTAGTAGACAGCAATGGGTTAGGATGAATGGAGTTTTGTCAGATACACTTAGTACGTCTATCGGGACTCCACAGGGGTGTGTATTGTCATCAATTCTTTTTATCCTCTATACAAATGAGTGTAAAAGTTATGAGGATAATTGTTATGTTGTTAAATATGCAGATGATACAGTTTTCCTAGGTATCAAGCTCAAAAGATGATGATAGTCTTGCAGTTCTTAAGTTTACTACATGGTGCAATGACTTAGAGTTGAGATTAAATATAACAAAAACAAAGGAGATGTTGATTGATTGCAACCAGCTCTTATTCAAGGTAAAGAGGTTGATAGAGTAGAGGAGTACAAATATCTTGGAACTGTTTTTGATACGACTTTAAAGTTTCAGCAGAACACAGAGGTTATTATTAAGAAGGTTCATCAAAGAATGTTTGCTTTAAGGAAATTGAATTCTTTCTGTGTACAAAAACCTATACTGAGTGTATTTTATAATACTTTTACTGAGAGCGTTTTGAGTTTTTCATTTTTATGTTGGTTTTCATCACTTTCTCTAAAGAATAAGAATCACCTCCAGACCATAATTCAATTCAATTCAATTTTATTTGTATAGCGCTTTTAACAATGGACATTGTCACAAAGCAGCTTTACAGAATTAAATGGATTCACAAAAATATATTGTAAATATTTGAATTTATCACTGTGAATTTATCCCTAATGAGCAAGCCAGTGGCGACAGTGGCAAGGAAAAACTCCCTGAGATGATATGAGGAAGAAACCTTGAGAGGAACCAGGCTCAAAAGGGAACCCATCCTCATCTGGGTGCAACGGATAGTGCGATTATAAATAAATCCC
>CM040469.1:15809260-15822699 GCA_022758105.1 Pangasianodon gigas
TTATTCAATGCTGAGGATAAGTCAGACATGCTTACACTTCTACACAGAGCATACGTGGTCTTTCTTTACCAAAATATTCACAGGAAGGTTGTTGATCTTAATTAAGTCTACATTATGGGTAAAGTTAGAATCATCCAAAGAACTGTCGAGGAACCCCTTATCAGTGTATTTGTATTTATTGCGTATATATACGTGTGTGTGTGTGTGAAAACAATCTGTACAATTATAATCCAAGATACATTCTGTATGATTCTCACATGAGGTATATGTACAGAATATATCTTGAAAAAGTCACCACATAATTCACTCAAGTTTTTTTTTTTGGACCAAATATCTAGTACAAATTTTGCTTTGCTATTTTGCCTTGCTATTGTGTCACAGCTCTAGAAAGTGCCAAATTCAATTCTTGTACTTTAGACTTGTATAAGGAAGTGTTTACAAAGGTTTACACACACACGCAAAAAAAAAAAAAAAACCCTGATAAATCATGCTCAGCAGGATGAGGACGGACCAGTTCTCATTTTCACCTAAATTTAGGCATGTTTGAAAATAAAAAATAAAGCAGGTATATATTTGTAGGCCACAAACTCAGTTCACTGTTCTAAAAAGATCAAGCCCAACATTAACGGACTATCAAGGTTTGGTCAGCAATTTTTTGCAGGTAGAGGGGAAACCAAGTTAAAGAAACAACGCCCACACACATTTTCCGATGAAGTGGTCGTTACAAGAGCTCACTTTGTGTGGCACGGCAAAGCTATAAGGTAGACCTGTTTTTCAATGTGTTTACAGAAAGCTGTAACTCTAAAAAGAAACAAACAAAAGAAAGAAAATGTAGCACAAAAGCAACTTGCTAAAAATAAAAAAAATTGTCATAGAACAATACCACAGACATTTTAATATACAATTCAATATTTTTTTAAATAAATGTTCACATTTTTAAAAACTTCAATATGCTATATTTTCCAAGACATTAAAAAGTATATAAAATATTTGACAACTGCTTGTGGTATATAACTATATTTTGAAAGTCAGACCCATTAGGGCTATAGTGCATTAAGTGTAAAGTCCTGTCCACATGGCTCAAGATCAGCAGGATCAGTGTAGCTATTACCAGCTGGGCTCATCCATGTCTTCGTCACTCCAATCAGGCGGTGCATCAGTGCCAAAGTACCGATCTCCAAAGTTCCCTTCAGATACAAGGGACAGACACAGGTTCAGCAGCTTCATACAGTTTCATATTTCGACTTTATTTTTCAAATTTTAGGAAATTTTAGGCCTCCAGAAAGTGTTAAAGAAGTGTTATGCTATGTTACCAGACAGTGTTTACTTAGAATAGTAATTAGAAAAAAAAATATATTATATATATATATATATATATATATATATATATATATATATATATATATATATATATATATATATATAATAATAATAATAATAGTAATAATGCTTTAAAGGTTTACAGTGTTTGTTCATTTTGTATCAAAGAAAACTAGAAAAAGACAGTAATGCTCTTTCCTGTTTAAAGTTTCAAAGGTATTCTCTGGCTCGTAATTATCAAGTCTCTTAAAGTACTGATTTGGAATTCACTATGTCTACATATTTGCATTCACTTTAATGGATAGGGTTATCAATTATAGCTAATTGATCGATTCTTTTCAATTAGGTAGGTTCATATTAAGGTAGCAACATTAATTTATTAAGAAAGGGAGAGGCTACACATCTGCAGAGTGGTGGATACCTCATGTCTTCTGAAATACACAAGTAACAGAAACACTTTAGATTGAAACAGTAAGTGAATGCTGAATTTGCATGTCACAGAAACATTACAGCCATGCACGACTACTCATATGCTTTTTCTAAGTTGCTAACGAGATGTTAACAAAACCAAGGCCCCTTTGCAATAGTTACTCAATCCTCTGGTGTAGAGATGACGTTCATGAAAGTTCATTTTTAAGACTGCTTTACACAGGTTAATAATAAAATGCTTATACCTCATGTTGAAGACATAAGACAAATGATTCAAATTTAATACAATTAATTTATAGACTACTACTAATCACAACAGTTGTGGCCTTAGAAAAATTAAATAAAATAAATTAACGTATGTTCTGCTTTTTAACATACACTATATGGCCAAAGATTTCTGGACACCTGACCCTCACACCCATATGTCCTTTATATTCCCAGATCTGTTGCAGCATGGTAAGTATATTAAATGATACATGTCTGTTCATCAATGTAAGCCCAGCTGCTTACCTATGCCAGGAATAATGTGGAAAAGGTCATTGACCTTTTTGTCAACAGCAGTGGTGATTATTTTGACCTGAGGAAAGGCATAGGCTACTGAGTGGACCCCCATCTCAGCCATCAGCAGAGACACCAACAGAATTTTATCCTCCTGTACATCATGGTCCTAAGCGTGCACGCGCGCGCACACACACACACACCCACACACACCCACACACACACACACACCCCCACACCACAGTGCTGTTGAATTCTCAAGTCTGACTGATCAGAAAGTGTTGATTAATTTTATATAACAGCATGCCTCTGACAGTAGTTCTGGGTGCAAATAAAAAAAATATTATTCAACAACAACAAAAAAAAAACACTCTGATATGGTGAGGCTTTCTGTAAGGAGACATTCATTTAACATTTATGGAAGGAGTCTCAGGTGACAGTGCTTTAACAAAGAAAAACATATAACCGTTGATATGATTAAGCTTTCAGTAAAGAGACATTTATTTAACATTTATGGAAGTAATCTCAGATGGCAGTGCTTTCTAAGAGTTGGTATGTTTTCCACTATATGAAAGTTTTCAGGATGGCTGTGCTTTTGTCTTATTATCATCAAAAGAAAAAATACAGAGGTTGGAGAGGCACTGTTTTATTCATATACAATAATAATTACAAATATATTGGAGGACTTTTTCACTGTATCAAAGTGGTGACCTTATGACAGCATATACACTAGTAAATAAAACACAGGCTTAAAAATGCTGTGTTTGTGTATGTGTGTGTATGGCTCCTTACTCATCCTCACCAGTAGGACTCGTACTGCCATCATGGCCGCTGCACCAGTGGACACAGTACAGTCCATAAGGATCACATGGTCCTCGCTGATATCTTTGGGCAGGCGCAAGTAATGCAACTACAAATGTATGAAGTAGAAATGGTGTTGCTCAGCTGCAGCTTAAAACATCATTAAAACCAAACAAATTAAACATAGTTGGCAACTATGGCAACAAATATCTTGTTGTACTTAGGCCTTTGTATCTGCTGGTAGCAATTGGAATGGTACCTCAGGCTCTCCTGTGTCCTGATTGGTCTGGATTAGAATCTTGCCAATACGGACATCTTTGCAGACGGCTCTGAGTGCAGGCTCCATGGTTTCTCCTGCTCTGAGGATGGATACCCCTGTGACCTGCTCAACCAGAAATACAAAAACCATTAACTGCAGCAATGTGCTTCAGTCATTACTACAAACACACTACCTGGATTCAGGCAGACAATCTGACCCCGAACAAGGAAAATGTGACTCATCTGTGAGCTCTGCCAGAACTATATTTCCTACTAACCCTCTTCCCTTGAAAGGTCCTTCCTTCATAGTCCTGGCCTTGTGGGGTGTGAACAACACGAACCTGGTGAAAAGATAAGATTGAACCACAATTTACCATACTGAATTTAAAAACTGAAATATTGTATATACAAAGTGATTTTCAGCTCCTGCTGTAGAGTAACAAAGAACAACCAACATTAAAAGGACTGATTTCACTGTAAAGTCTATAACTCAGTGTTATAAAAAAAAATACCTTAAAATATGTTAAAAGCAAAATGAACAAAATAGGACACCGAGGAGCTGCTGAGCTTTGATAGAGCTTTTTAACTGTATAGGTTCTCTTGTGACACTTTGTAGTAGTTACGAATATATGCTGCCTCTTTGTGCCTTATGCTACTTGTTTTTTCCACTGCGGTGGACATGTAACCTTAGTTTCCACACACAAGGCACCGCCTCAAAAACAAAGAAGAAAGAACAATGATTAAATATAGTCTACTTTTTTCTCCATTACAATTTTGTTTCTCTACTTTTTTCTCACCTGAGATGGAAGGAAGGAGAGTGCTCTCTCAATGAGGAGTCTCATCAGCCTTTTGGAGTAGAAGATGAACTCATCTCTGCTTGTTTCTTTATTCCTGTAACACATTTATTATAATCGCAAATTTTTTGTTGAAACCCAAGACTGTGAGGATGTTCTATGTTAGTGGAATAACGTGATTTAATCAGTGAATTTAATAAGATGGAAGCACTGTAACTTCAGAAGTGAGCAGCAGACACAGAGATTCATTTGACACAAGGAAAACAATATATTTTTCTGCAAGTTGAACACAAAAATGTAAATTCAGCAAAATCACAGATCTACAGGCCATTTAACAAGCGTTTCACTCTAGCTGTTTTAGAGCTAGAGCATTAGAGGAGCATAAAATGTGAGCCCACATGTTGCACTGTGCTTGTTAGAGGTGCTGTCTCTACATGAGTGAGTGAAGCTTAAACACAATACAAATCCAACATCAGAGAATCACATTTACTACACATTATAATTTTTGTTTAAATTTTTACTCTCCAAAGCTGCCATGATTCTGCAACTTAGTTTCATAAGTAGTTGCACATTAATGATACACATGAATAACCAGAAAATAGATGCATACTCTGTTTGCTGTCTCACTATGTCATGCCACATTTTTATTGACTGTATGTTGTAATTACAGCTGGGCCAACTTCAGCTGTCCCTGAAGGGCTCTGCACTTGTGCATTTGATTTTTTGATAAAAATGAAGTGTGCTGTTGTCCTGGTAGTGGGTGCAGAAAGGCATAGATTGAATGGAGAATAGCTATAGGCTGCTGCTGCAACACAGTGTGGAATTGTATTAACAGTGATTTTTCCAGTCAGTTTTAATAAACTATCCCTTCACACAAGAAGCCTGAGAAATGTAGCTTGAAAGAACAGCTATGTGCTCATCTATCTGAGTACAAATCACATCCATTTGTAGCTATTTTTTTTCCATTTAACATGTTACATTTGTGATCTTATTTTATCAAAAGAATTTGAATTCACATGAGGAGAAATAATTTTAATCCTGTTTTGAGCTCAATCACACTGTCAACTCTCAACTCTGAACGTGTTCATTGCCCTGTGATGAGCAGCAGTTTAAAAAGATGTGATGACTGGCTTCATGTGTCTCGGAGGAAGCACATGCTAGCCTTCACCCTCCCCAGTTTCCCGGCTGTGAAAGGGGAGAGCTGGCTGGTGGGTGTTAATTGGCAAATGACATATTGGAAGAGAAAAAAGCAAATGAATTTTGTCCTGCTGCTTTTGTCAGCAGTCACATCATTAATAAATTCAAGGGAACCAGTTCCATTGGCAGCCATACACGCCCACACCATAAGATGTGGTGGAATGCTTTGGATCATGAGCAGTTCCTTCCATTCTTCATACCCTTCCCATCATTCTGGTACAAGTTGTCTTTGTCTCATCTGTCCATTGGATGCTAAAGAAATATACAGGATTTTTTTGAAGATGTTTTTGTCAAACACTAATCTGATCTTTCTGTTTTTACCAGTGTTTCAGGATTTCACCAGGATTTCAGGATTTCACCAGTCTTACCAGTGGTTTACCAATCTTGTGGTAAACCCTCTGTATTTACTCTGGTGAAGTCTTCTTTTGATTGTTGACTTTGACACAGATATGCCTACCTCCTGGAGGGTGTTCTTGATCTGGCCAACTGTTGTGAAGAGGTTTTTCATCACCAGAGAAAGAATTCTTCTGTCAATCACCACAGTTGTTTTCTGTGGTCTTCTGGGCCTTTTGGTGTTCCTGAGCTTACCAGTGCATTCTTTCTTTTAAGAATGCACCAAATAGATGATTTGGCCTTACCTAATTTTTTTGCCATCTCTGTGATGGGTTTGTTTTGATATTTCAGTCTGAAGATGGCTTGCTTCACAGGCAGTGACAGCTCTTTGGATTTTCATAATGAAAGTTGTAATAACAACAGCCACCTTTTACCTGCTTAATTATTACTGAAATAACACACAGTTAGCCATGGAACAGCTAAGCAGCCATACTTTTGGTCCCTGCTGTA
This sequence comes from Pangasianodon gigas, assembly GCA_022758105.1. Lineage (NCBI taxonomy): Eukaryota > Metazoa > Chordata > Actinopteri > Siluriformes > Pangasiidae > Pangasianodon > Pangasianodon gigas. The sequence goes on from CM040469.1 coordinate 15,815,401, forward strand.
GTTCCTAGACTGTTCCTAGACTGGATTTGGATGTAAATACCCTCAAATTAAAGTGGAAAGTCTGCACTTTGAGCTCATACTCATTATTTAATTTCAGCTCCAATATATTGTTGCAGGCAGCTAAAATAACAATAACTTTATGAATGTCCAAATATTCATGGACCTGACTATATAATTGTTGTACTTTATTGTATTGTCATCATATAATTTTATTCTATTGTTTCAGATTTGTTTAACATCTTAACAGCAGCACTGGATAATAGGTAAGTCTAATCGCACTGTGATATCTTAAATTGAAACAGAATGTCCAACTGTGGGTCACAATTGTCATTCATAGTGCTGAAGGTTTGTGGGTCTGTTTGAGCGTGTCTGACCTGATAATGGTGTGCATACCGCGGACCTGCGGCGTGCTCTCCAAAACACAGAGAGTTTGGGGTAGGGGCTGAGCTTGATGGGCAGAGGCCAGCGCCGCCCTGTTACCATGGCCACCAGAGAGAGACAGGAAGTGGTCAGTGGAACGTCACACTTAAACTGGGCCACCAGCACATGCAAATACACATGGACATGTCTACATTCTCTCGCTCTCTCTCTCACACACACACACACACATTAGTCATGTTAATGGAAATCATGTAGAGCATTATTGGGCACATTCTTGTGGGAAAAAAGTGCAAATGAAGCAGCAAATATAGTCACTACCGCCACACTGGCACTCCTAACAGGGTCCCTTACAACCAAACTAACTGACAAATGTTCCTGAGTGTTTATGCCTTATTTGATTACAGAAATGCCTTGCCATCAGTTCTTGGCCAGATCATGGCTACACATGTCCAGCATTATTTCCATTTAGAGAAGGTCAGTTTCAGTGACATTATTTAAATCACTCATTAATTATATATTCCAAGTTAGTCAGTCAAACATTGCACATTGCATTTTGTCTAAGCAAAAGAGCCAAACCTAAGTTTCCATTAAAAAGCTTATACAAATCACACAATTAAATAAAAAGTTAGGTGAATTCAGGTATATTGAGGCAGCAAGTAAATTCAGACAGCATTTTATTTTCTGGCCTGATAAGTGAAAGTCAAAACTTACACTATTTGGCCAAACGTATGTGGGCACCTGACCATCACACTCCTATGAACTTCTTGAATTTCCCATTTCAAAAGCTTGGGAATTCATTTGGAGTTGGCTTTCCACTAGATTCTGGAATGTATCTGTTGGAATATGCACTCTACCAAACTTCAGCTCAATAGGACTTATAGTTCCTGAGAAACAGTTATTTGAACTTAGCCCCACCCCCATGTATGATAATGCCCAAAACTTATGCATATGACCTCAGAATGGTTTCCTGTATATGCCTTCCAGGTTTCATGCAAATATGTGCAACCAATCATGAGGCCCCACCTCATAAGAATTGATTGGCATTTGATGGCTATATTGTTTAAAAATGTCAACTTCTTTCTGATAATATTATACAATTATCATAAATTTGAGTGGACGAAGCTAAACAGTCCAAAATGCAATTTTATAAACAGATTGAGCAAAATAATCAAGTTAAAAAAGCAGTTTAACAGTACACTTGGTTTTGTATGCACAAACATGAATAGTCACCCCCCAGTGGCCAATTTCTGTGAGATTGCATGGGCAACACCCAGAACCTACCATTCAAGTTTTGTGACGTTAGCTCAATGTTAACTCTGTAAAATGCCTGCTTAAATCTGAGTGGCTGATGGCAACCATGTTTTTTAATTAATCATCAGGTCATCATCAAAAATCCACTTACACATTAGCACATAGATGCAGCATACTGAATTTGCAGCTGGATGAAACTTACAATTCCTGAGAAAGTTCTCTCACCCTAAAGTTTGTACATGACCTCAGAATCTTGTGTTCTAGTTCCAGTTAAGGGAAATCTTAATGTTAAAGCACACACAATCCTTTTAGACAACTGTGTGCTTCCAACATTGTGGCAACAGTGTGGGGAAGACCCACAAATGGACATGATGGTCAGATGTCCACATACTTCTTATAATGTATTTTACTTAGCCCTTGCAGTGGAAGTGCCTGATAAAAATAACATGAATTAATTCATGTGATATCAAGGGGGTATTGGTAAGCATCAAACAGGAATGTGATCCCAAAAATCTTGGGGTAGGAAAAAAGTCATATGCTTTGGCTAGTTTTTTTTTTTTTTTTTCCATAAGGTTATAAAATTGTCATGAATAATTTATTCCACATATTTATGATGCATATGTTCTACTGTAACAAAATAAAATTAGTTCAAATCATGTGCAGATGTCAAGTGAAGAAAGAGGAAAAGGGAAGGCATGTTACTTACCTTTTAGCTTTGGTTTTCTACTGTGATTATTACTTAATCTGTTCATACTGAATTTTAGAAAACACTGATTATGAATTTGGAAAATGTTGAAGATTTTCTACAGTCTGTTACTATTGTTATTGAATTACAGAATGTTACCTAGGCCAACATCTTAGTATGCAGTCAATTTGACCTTGTTTATTGCTCATAAAATATTGGAATATGTTGATGAATTTGGATAAGATTTTTAAAAATCCTGTTACTGAAATGCGATTTACTGAAGCCATTAATAAGTCACAAATGTACAAATAAATAATCTTTTAAACAAGTAATTTTGGATGAAAGTAAATGCTTAAACCAATGAATATGTGTCCCAAATCACCATGCTGTAGCAATTTATCAAACATGTCATTAAAATATTAGCTTCAGTCAGTCTTGACAAAAGCGTAAGCCATGCTTTTTCAGATTATGATAAACATTTTATCTTCATATGTATATAGTCAACACTTTGAGGATTTTAGAGACTTATCATGTGTTGGGTGTTTATTTTATTAATAGCAAGAAAAATTAGACAATATGGAAATTCAATGTGTCCCAGTATATCTGAATTCATCCTACTCTATGTTATATGCAACTAACTGTTTAAGAAATCACACATCCAATTATATACAACTCGCAGCATTTGACTTGACCACATCAAAATCACACTTCTGGCTGCAGGTATGCTCTCGTTACAATAATTAAAAGCAAGCAATGATAAATAAAAATAACATGCAAATCTCACATATCCCAGCGAAGTTTCCTCTATGGATGGAGAACAAACAAACAAACAAAACAAAAACAGAAATGACAACAAGTAGAGAGGGAAAAGAAAAGATAGACATCACACATTATTCAAAAGATGGTAAAGGGATAAAGGAAATTTGGGAGAGGAGTCAGAAGTGTGACTTGTATGCTTTGCACTTGATCAGAAAGGTCTGGCAGACGATGATTAGACTTGATCACCAATTTTCAACACCTTTTTGCATGTTTTCTGTTGTAAGCTTTGTGCTGGGTGTTCTCTGAAAAATGTGTTTGTACTGTGTATGGTGTCTGCTAGTGCTGTCACTCTCTTACTCACTCTGAATGTCACTGGCAACAGAGTGCAGCAATGCAAAAGCCTGACACATCCTGTGTCATAAGAAAGAAGAGCTGTACTTCCTCTCTATCTCTCTGTTAGCTTGCCCAATGGAAAAACTCAAGTCTTTGTAGTAGACACTGGAAACATTTCTGTGGGCAAGATCTTCAACTATAGGTAAAGACAAGCTAGACTAAAATGGAGCGAGAGACAGTGACAGTAAGACAAAGGGTGGGAGGGGTCAAGCGTAGGAAGACAGTTGTTTATTTTAGACACAGAATGCAGAAGAGGGGTCTCTTTCAAAACAGTAATGCATGGAAAGAGACTGATGTCTTCACTGAACTTGCTTCTGACTGCTGCACACCTTTGCCAAAACCATGAAAATTCTGTTTGGGAGCTGTTACATTCTCATGCATGTTTATTTGCGTGATTTGCATTGGTAAAGATGGAAAGGATGTATTAATCTAAGTATCTAAGTGGTTTATATAAACAGACAGCGCCCTCTCTTGGTTCAGTGGTGTAGGTGCAGCATTCTCAGGAGTAAGTGAGCAGATACAGATTGATGATAAATGTGGACAGTTGTTTTCCCCTTGCTGCTGGTCTGAAGCCAGTTTTGTTAATGGTTAAAATACAAATTTTGCTTTAGACTTTATATTCTATAAACCTATATTTATATTCATTTAACTTCCTGCAAATAAATATCTAATTTGAACACCTAATCCCTTTTAAACTCTATCCACCACATAGGGTTGGTCAAAATAGCTCAAAATGTGCTCAGAATCAGACCAATTATACAGATATAAGTCTACACGTATACATAATACATAAATCCTACAAATATGTACATCTTTGGATCATAATTATACTGCTCTTTAGTAACAATACCTGTGTCTTTTAGATGGTAGATATAAAGAAAATAGACAAATGAAGTCAATGATAGTCAAGAAAATCAGCTTTGCTAATATGAGCAAAGCACAGTCAGATTCTGCAGTCATTTACATGTAATTAACAGTGGAATCCAAAAAGAACCAAATTGTGCTTGTAATTAAAATATGGTTTGTAGCCCTACCTTCATGTACCCCCCTCAACATAAGGCAATGACTTACATTCAAAAACTATTACATGATTCTTATTCTGATTGATAATTACTGCAATCAGATACATTAAATGATCACTGAAAACATACCCTTTGATATTTACAATGTTTATAATCACAGTTTGAAATTAACACCCGCCAACCCGCCAAATGCGGGTAAAAATCAGCTGTGGTGGGTAAAGTTGTCAAATCACTAGCCAATCTGGCGGGTTACTTTTTATAAATAATGTTCACTCGTTAATTTCCTGGTAAAGCTCATGTAAGCCAAATCTGTGCAGTTTTAGCGCAAATACTCAACTCGTGAGCCGTAATGGTATACTAAATACAGCGTTATTGTGCAGAATGTGCGCATATCTGGCTTATTTGAACACACCCATCACTATGCAACAAATAACGGCGCGCTAGACTCGATACAACTCTCGATACAACTCTGGACTCAAACATACTGTAATAATGTGGCGATACTTAGCTGGGGTTACTAACCCCAGCGTAAAAAGGAAAGTCGCCCCAAACAACGAAGGACACCAAGAAAAGAAAAGCAGAAGTTTTAATACCAAGTGGCAAACTGGGCGCGAATGGCTCGTTTATGACTCCACAAATCAGATAATGTACTGTGAGGACTGCCGGACATATGCGTTGGAAAAGCACAAAACAAATAAATTTTATTTTATTTTTTTGGCTAGTAGAAGTTCTGAATGGCCGGTAAGTTTAGTAGCCAAATTGGCTGGTGAGTGAAAAAGTTAATTTCAAACCCTGTTTATAATGATATTGTATACAAATATCTTTCGAAAATCTTTCGAAAATAATTGTTTTTAACGTATTGGTTAAACTGTTTTTAAATGGATGAGCTGATTTCAGAGCAGCACTATTGGGGTACCTTTGCCTGCTAAGGCAGGCGGTGTCAGAGTGAAGTTTGGTGCTACTCTACCTGACACTGAGCTCGCGCTGCATCCCCGCCAAGGGGAAGAGGCATACAGGAAGGGATAGAGAGGGGGAGATCAGAGGGAGGGGGAGAGAGAGAGAGAACAGGTCGAGTGCAGTAAGTGGGCAATGCCAACAAACTGTCTAACAAGAAAAAATTCCCACAACACATCCGATTAATTACCATTATACTCATACATCTTTCTTCCTTGTTAATGCTACTAGACTCCAAATGCATCTAGTTACTGTAACTTCACTTGGATCAAATTTGAATAAATTTAATTCTAATTGTTGCATCCCTGTATGCCAAACGTTTTATCTGTTTTATCATACAGTTTCACCAACAATATGAGAGTGAAGCAATGCACTACAATGAGTATAATGACTAACTATACTTACAGTCCCCTCTGAAAGTATTGGAATGGCAAGGCCAATTCTTTTGTTTTTACAGACATTTGGGTTTGCAATCAAAACATGAATATGAGATGATAAATGAGAATTTCAGCTTTCATTTCCTGATATTTACATCTACATGTGTTAAACAATTTAAAACATGGCACCTTTTTTTTTTTTTTTTTTGAACCTACCGATTTTTCAAGTGATCAAAAATATTGGAATATGACTACTGACAGGTGTTTTGGTTGCCCAGGTGTGCCCTGTTAGACTGATTATTTAAACAATTAATAGCTCTGAATGTCTTCTCTTGGTCTGAGCCCTGGGTTTCGCCTGTGACAACTGCATAAAAAGGATAAACCAACATGAAGACCAGAGAACTGTCTATGGGAGAAACGCAAGCCATTAGCTGAGAAAAGAGAGAAAATCGCTGAGAGCAATTGCACAAACATTAGGCATAGCCAATACAAGTGAAGCACAATCCACCATTTGAAGAAGACTTTGAGAGCAGAAATATAGAGGCCATACCACAAGATGCAAACCACTCATCAGCATTAAGAATCGGAAGGCCAGATTGGAATTGGCAAATAAAGAGAGACATGAGCCACAAAAGTTCTGGAAGCAAGATTAAACTCCAAAGTGAAGGAAAGGTCAAAGTTTGGAGAAAGAAAGATCTACTCATGATCCAAAACATATGAGCTCATTGGTCAGGCACAGTGGAGGTAGTGCCATGGCTTGGGCTTGCATGGCTGCTAATGGAATGGGCTCACTAAGATAATATAACTCATGATGGTAGCAGTAGAATGAATTCATAAGTCTACAGAAACATTCCTTCTGCCAATTTACAGATTAATGCATCCAATCAAATTGGGAGGAACTTCATCATGCAGCAAGACAATGACCCAAAACACACTGCCAAAACAACAAAAGACTTCATCAGGGGAAAAAAGTGGAAAGTTTTAGACTGGCCAAGTCAATCACCAGACCTTAATTCAATTGAGCATGCATTTCACCTCCTGAAGAGGAGACTGAAAGGAGAACCCCCCCCAAAACAAACAACGGCTGAAAGAAGCTGCGGTACAAGCCTGGAAAAGCATCACAAAAGAGGAATGCAACAGTTTGGTGATGTTAGTGCAAGCAAAGGATATACAACCAAATCTTTAGTGTTATCTACTTTAAGTCTATCTGTTTCAATACTTCTGCTCACCTAAAAAATTGGGAAGTCTGCCACCAAAGGTGCCATGTTCTAAGTTGTTTAACATATCTGGAAATTAAATCTGCATCATCATCTTCTGATCCCAAACCCAAATGTCTTCAGGGTATTGCCAAAAAAAAAAAAAAAAAAAGAATTGACCTTTGTTATTCCAATATCTTTGGAGGGGAATGTATACACCAACAATTATTAAATGACTTTTTAATAAAGAAACATCTGGGGGCTCACTGAATGGTTTGTGA